>OV725078.1:110392895-110410395 GCA_928085145.1 Nezara viridula | reverse complement strand
TAAACAATTACTAGGTTACGATAAAATCTATACATGTATTACTGCTCGTTTTATTAATATTACTTAAGTTAAGATTGATTATCTTTAATAAATATCTTAAAGAAAGCTACAGATTTGCTAATCAACACAATTTATTTATAACCACAAAACATTTCATTTTATAACCATAAAAACATCTGAACACATGATTTACATATGATATCGATTGTTTATCAAATTAAATTAAATCATATGGTTTGATCTGCTCCTACATATGGAATTATTAACAATAAATCAATTTTTCGGATTGTTTTTTTGATAATTTACAATGGAACCCTGATATAGTTACTGATACACTTTATTTCGCTCTGTAAGTTATTTAGTAATCCATCAGGGAGCCCCAACACAGCTATGAATTTACTAAGCTATCCATTATCTAAATTGTCTAATTCGCTGAATTCACAAAGGAAAATATCCGTTGTATAGTACGGAATATTAGTTTTTTGTACATTACGTTATGTATTGTACATTAAGTCCATAAAATTTAGGTGGTACATCATTATTAACGTACAAGATGTCCCACGTGTAGAGGAAAATATTTAGAGGGGTAATGGCAAACCTCAAGAACTACAAAAAAGTTTATAGAAATAATGGCCCAATTTTCAACAGGAAATTAAGAAATCAAAGTTTTGTGATTTTTTTAACCTATTGGATGTAGTACACCATCCTCCTGAGTTTGTTTCAATACATCTCATATACCAAAACCACTATCATCCGTATAGAGATAAGTGAGGCGGTTAGGATAAAAAGTTGCTAGAATAGGACTTGAACAAATGTATTCTTTTATTTTAAAAAAGGTTTGACCGCATTCTCCTGACCATTGAAGTGTGTTTTTTCTAAGAAGTTCGTGAAATGGTTCTAAAAGTTTAGTAGCATTTGGTAAATATTTATGATAAAAATTTATTTTCCCTAAGAATTTTTAGGTTTTGGAAACTCCTTAATTGACTCTAAATCATCATGGTGAGGCCTGACCGCGTTATTCTCCAATATAAACCCCAAAAAATTTAACTGAGTTCTGTGTAAAGTTACATTTCAGTAGTTTTAATTTGAATCCTGCTCGTTGAACAGCCTTCATCAATTTTTCTATATATTGTAAATGATCTTCAAAAGTCTTGGAAAATATCAAAATGACATCTATATAATTCACGCAACATTCATGTAAATCTTGGTGCCGAATTATATTTGCCAATACTCTCTGAAAAATTACTGCGGAAGTTTTGAGACCAAATGGTAAACATGTCCATTGAAAATATCCAGTATGCGTTACAAAAGCAGTTTTATACCTGTCCTATACTCTTATAGGTAGTGCCCAGAAAATGGAATTGATATCCAAAACAGAAAACCATTTGCAGCACCTGTAACTTTAGCTTAAAAAAGAGGAAGGTCGTCGAACTCGCTTGTGCATTAACTTCAGAGAGCTAAACAAGCTTGTCATACCAGAATCACAGCCTTTTCCACGCATTGAGGATATTTTTGTTAAATCACGAAATTGTAAACACTCATTCAGAATTTTCAATGCGGTTTCTGGAACAGCAGATCCACCATTGACCACCTTGTTGAGATGAAAGCAGACCTACAATACCGTTTTGTTCAGGAGGAGGAAGCTGTTACCGTTTTCTTTGACATGTACAAAGCTTATGTTTGCTTAGAGAAAAGTTCATCAAGGCATGCGATGGAATAGTTGAGAGGACCTAAGCCGATATGAATGAAGAGATCGAGGATATCTGGATTATGGTTAGGATCCGTGGGTCAGTAGGTAGGAGAGTTGCGGAAAAGGAGGTGGAAATGTTGGGTATTGAGTGCAGACAGCAATGTTCGGCCACGAGAATAAGTGGTTCTTGAACCCCATTGCTGGTGTTTGGTATTTAAGCCTGCATTCAAGATGAAGTGGTGTCCTAAGTAGTCGAGGAAAGAACTAAACTGGGCTTTGGATATGAATCGGTTAGGAGGGTAATACACTGATGCAAGGGTAACCGGAAAGGAGAAGGATTTCATTACGATAGCGGTGGATTTTAGGAAGTCTTGTATAAGTAATGTGAGTAGGTGATAGGAGTGCGATTGGTGTACAATGACAGTAATATCGGCGTGTGCTCTTATATCAGAGTGGATATGTCATGTACGATATTTCAAGTATTATGGTATTTTAAACAGTGGTTTAGTGGTTATTCGATTTTCAGTAATTAGCACCACGCCAATGTTCTTGTCAAGTCTACGAAAAATAAGGGTAGAGGAACTCCTGGCTGTTGTTTACTTTCTTTCAGAACATGATAAGTGGCTGGTTTTCACGTTCTCTGGTGCTCAGATGGGTCACTGGATGTGTTTGACGAGATTGACAAGGCTTTTGTTCGACATGCGAAGAACAAGGTGTCTAGCTTGAAGAAAGGAATCATCGTAATAGACGCTCTACTAGACGTGGCCTGATAAATGTCAATAGAAATAAATAAACAAATATCAATAAAAATCTACAACCCATCAATGGGTCTTGGCCTCCTCAAGCTGCATTCGCAAGTTAATTCGGTCAAGTACTGCTGTTCTAACACGGAACAGGTTTCTCGAATCTTCATCTACACCATCTTTTTGCCTTTTTTATATAGATGTACATTATTTTTTATTATTATTATTTTTTTTATTTTTTTTATTATTTTTTATATTTTTTTTATTTTTTTATTATTATTATTATTATTTTTTATATAGATGTACATTATTTTTTATTATTATTTTTTATTATTTATTTTATTTATTTATTTCTTTTATTGTATTGTATATATGGTATGAATGTGCCTCACTCAGCCTTAGTACTCAGTGCCCTTAAGTGAGGCAAAATGTATTATTTCTCAATAAACAGATAAAAGAAAACAAAAAGAATTTACACCATCAAACCATCGTAATTTCTCTTTTTCCATGTAATGCTTCATCGAGGAGTTTCCTAGAAATTTCTTGTGGATCCCTCCTGACCATATGTGCAAGAATTCATATATCCTCCTTCTGTTTTAAATAAATAACTATGATTCCGCTGAGAAACATGCAAATTCAGAAAGCCTAGGTGGAAACACAACATTTAGCATCAGCTGATTGATCAGATTCCACACTAATAATTACAGTATCTTCAAGCTCGTTAATGGGTCTATAATGTATGTATCCGTAACATCCAACAATTTTCTGCATTCACTCCTACCTAACCATTCTCCAAAACCTAGGATTGACAGTAAGCTTTATGTTGGTCCCAAGTCACGGACGAATCCTAGAAAACGATCTGGCTGACAGAGCTGCAAGAGAGGTGTTAACAATCTCTGGACTTAAGCACTCCATCAGATTAAGCTAACCCCTCGAAAAGGAAATTATAGACGAGTGACATTCTATGTGGGATGAAAGTCCTCCGAGCAAGTTCAAATTTTAAAAATGGAAGTGAAGTCCTGGAGTACCTCCAGCCATAAATTTCGCAGAGAGAAAGCCGTACTGACTCAATTGACACATTCCTTCCTCATCACAAAGAGCCACCCAAATATAAATATTGTACTGACAGCATGATGATCAGCCACATTTTTCAGAAATTTCTATTCTTTATCACTCACCTCAATAGCTTTGAATTGAACCTTTAACAATTCTCAGAAATGATAATAAAACAGTTGAATTGGTATTAAAAATAACAAATGATATCTGAAATATGAAACACAACCGACGTTACATTACGAAAAGAAAGAGGAGAACATGATTTGGGTGTGTGTGCGCTCGCTCGCGTGTGTGTGCATCTGTGTAAATATTGAAATATATATGAGAAAATAAACTAAATAGTAAAAATGGCGTTTATGATCACTGAAGTTTTAAGTACATAACTTCTTGTAAAGATGACTTCATTGTAAAGATGTGCAGTTGATGTTAAAGGTTGTCATTTATTTTCTGTCATGCATAACACAAAAAGTTTATAATTGTATCATTTTTCATTGATCTATTGACTTCCAATAATAGCTTTTCTTTTCTTGTTGCATAAGCTACTTGAGAACCAGTCAGAAATTTGAAATTTTAAACACATTTGATTTGGGATTAACCTTTTTCCATATGTTTAACGGAAATTTTCTTTCGGAACTCGCTATTTTGAACTTTCAGTGAGTTTAATCAGTATACTCCTGTACCAATCGAAGAATTTTTAATTATGTCATTTCAGTAGGTGTTGCAAAGTTTTTTTTTTTTCTAATTTTAAAAATTCTATCCTTTCGCATTATCTTTCAAACACATTCATGTGTCTATGCATTGAAAAGCTTTTATTTTTTATTTTTTAAAGAAAAGAAAAGAGAACTTGGAATAACAGAATAAATTAAACATGAGACAACATTAAATAAACAAATTAATTAATTAATAAAACACATTCATACTTATTTATAATATTTACAGTCAGCCGAGGGAGCTCCGAGTCGGGAGGATAAGGCCCTTTCCCCCATCTGTTGAGGATAAGGCAAGACTCCAAGAGATCCCAGTGCTTCTCTCTCAGCCGCATCACTAGGATGGAAATCCAGTGGAGACAAGAGAGGGCACTAAAGCCACATACGCTCATGACTTGAGTGGAGAAGCTGGCCATTGCCAGGACTCCATTGACGTATTTACAAAAGATCTCGAGGCCACTGCCGCTTCAACTTTCGAGCTGGATTATAGGATGACTGGTACTGGATAAGGATTCCGCTAAGGGATTAGGATGATGGATTAAGTTCTGATGAAAATTTGAAAATCGGGATGGACTAACCTCAAGGACATAAGTGATGTTAAAGTCATCATGTAAGGTTTTGTTCGTAACATAATAAGGAGCATTGACGATTATACGAAGAACTTTAGACTGGAACGATTGGATGCGTTTGATATTTGAAAATTTAGTTGTCCCCCACAGTTCAAGTCCGTAGGTCTAGATGGGTTTCAGTATAGTCTTGTACATTAATAGTTGGTTTTCAATTGAGAGGTTAGATTTTCTGTTAAGTAGTCTGTATAACTGGCCAAATCGTGAGTTAAGTTCCTGCCTTTTAAGTCTGGTATGTGGGTTCCATATTAGTCTTTTGTCTAAAAGGAATCCAAGATACCGAACTGTGTTTGAGATGGGAAGAGGTACTGAGTTGAAAAGGATAGGTGGACTGGATCTGCTTCGGAGGGTAAAGGTGACATGCTTGCATTTGGATTCATTGATCTTGAGGCACGAATTGTTACACCATTGCTCTATTAGAGAGATGTGTCTTTGTAGGTTTTGGGGATGATGGGGTCTGGGTGGGATAATAGGATGACGGTATCGTCAGCAAATGTTGCTAGAAGCATGGGTTGGGATGTCAGCTGTGAAAAGAGTGTAGAGAACTGGGCCCAAGGCACTGCCTTTTGGAACACCAGCCTCAACAGGATAATTATTGGAAAATTCGGTGCCGCAGTGGACTATAAAGGAAAGATTTGAAAGGTAGAATTTGAGCACTAGGTACAAGGATTGGAGCAAGTGGGTTTTAAGATTGAGAAGCAAGCCATCGTGCCACACCCGGTCGAAAGCTTGCGCTACGTCCAGAAAGGCACTATTGCAATATTGCTTGGTTTCAAGCTCGGAGGAAATATGGTCAACAACGCGGAGGCCTTGTTGAACAGTGGAATGTCTTGAGCAGAATCCAAACTGATAGGAGGGGGTATTGTGGGTTTCGAGAATGGGTAGGATATGTTTGAAAAGGTTTTTTTAAAGATTTTTGAGATGAGATCGGAAGTAAGCTTATTGGTTTATAGGATGAGGTATTATTAACATTTTTACCTAGTTTAGGAAAGAGGATAATAATGGAGTGTTTCCATATTAGATGAAAGTGAGTTGTGCGGAGGATACATTTATATAGGTATGTGGGTATATGATTGCTTTATTGGGAAGTTGACTGGGAAGTAAGGAGTTCGTGCCCAGGGGATTTTCCAGGTTTCAAGCTGTTTATAATGAATTTGACCTCAGAGGGGTTGACAGCTTCAAGAGGTAAGGAGAGAGAAATTGGAGAAGAGAGGAAATCTTTAACTTCTGCATTGTGGGTGGGATGGAGTTCGAGGTTTGGAGTGAATGTGTTGGATAGATGTTTGGCTAATTCTTCAGCTCTAGTCTCATCTGACGAAGAACAGGTTCCATCATCTCGTCGGAGGAGGTAGGAAATAAAGTGGTATTTAAGGATCTTTTTGGTCAATTTCCAAAGAGAGTTGTCTTCGGTGGAGAGGAAAGAAAGGTAGGAATTGTAGGATTAGGATCTAAAGGAAGCCAGTTTTTTAAACCTGTTTGGAATAGTAATTATGATCCGATCATCAGGATGCCTGGTTCTTTGCCAGAGGGTCCTAGATTGGTGTTTGGTTTTAATAAGGTCAGTAAGGTATTGGGGCAGAGGATTCTTTTTAAGGGTTTTTTTTTTTTTTTGGAGGGGAGTAGTGAGGATACAGTCCAGATTGCTTGTTGAATCTAGCTGGTGAAGGAACTCACTGCATTAGCTACGTCTTCAGGAGTTTTTAGGGATACTCTGAGATCTATTGTATCTGTTATTGTTTGGCGGAAAACAGTTGACTCGGCCTCTGATGAATGAGGGTGGAGATAACCTTAGAGTAGGAGATGCGGAAAGGGTTAGGATTTGCGGACTGTGATCTGGGGAAATGTCATCGAACCGTAGAATTGAGTAATTTAGCGGCCTTTGACCTTTATGAATGAAGAAATTGAGGATGTCAGGGTTACGGTTAGGATCAGTTGGCCAGTATGTAGGAGTATCAGGAGAAAGGATGCTGCAGTTATGGGAATTAAGTGCAGAAAACAACGTTCGCCCGCGGGAATTCGTGGTTCTGACTCCCCATTGCTGATGTTTGGCATTAAGGTCTGCACCTATAAGGAAATGATGTCCTAGGGAATTAAGAAAGGAAATGAAGCTAGGTTCAGGTATTGGTTTTTTAGGTGGAGAGTATGCTGCGACAATTGTAACAGGAAAAGGTGAAGTTTGTATAATTATTGCTGAGGTTTATAGGAAATTGTGAACTGGTAAGGGATACAAGTGATGGGAGAGGGATTGGTGGATGATGAAAGCAGTGCCAGCATGTGCTCTTCCTTGTAGCCAGGTATGTTGAACTGTCTTTTGTTAGTTAGTCGGGTCTCAGTTATTAGGGCTATGTCTATGTTATTGTCCTGTAGAAAAAAGGTTAGTTCGTTGATGTAATTTCGAACACCTTTCGCATTCCAAAGGAGAATGGAAAGGGGTTTTATTGAGGACATTCAATCAATTCTTGGCGGTGGGATAAGATTAGCTATGACATTTTTAAGTAAGGTGATGAGCGGGGTGATAAGGGATTTGATTTCGAAGAGGAATGAAGTAAGGAGGCTGGCAAGGTCATTGGAATGGTTAGGAGGAGGAATGTATGATATGTGGTGAGGACTGAACTTTTGGGTGTTATTATGATCGGGTGGTGAAACATGAGGTAGTGGCTGAGTTTGCGGCAGGGCCTGAGGTTGAGAATGCTGTTCTAGTTCTCCTAACATTTGAGCATAAGATACTTCTTTGTTTGCAAATCTTGAGGGTTGCATTGGTGGTCTGTGAGTCCTGGAAGTCTCTTCCTGTCTCGGTGCTGTCTGTAATCTTTATTTTAAGATTTTATATGTCTGGCATCCTTTGTAGTTCGCAGGGTGATCTTTATGGCATAATGCGCAGACCGCAGGAGTTTGCTTGGACATATTGCAATCTTCCAACTTATGTTGCTGCCCGAACTTCACGCATTGTGGTAAGCGGTGGCAATAGCTTTTAGTATGGCCATATAATTGGCAATTATGACATTGTACTATTTCCCGTTTGCATAAGGTTTTTCAACAACTATACTAGTATAGTACAGGCGTCTTAATTTATTGATGTTACCAACCACAATGGTGCACTATAGGTAGTATACAAAAAATAGTAGTAGTGCTATTTTGTTGTTTGTACCTGGTTGCTCTTTGTTATCTTTATATACGTTGACAGTTTGGCGGACACTGAAACCCAGTTCTGCCAATTCTGCTTTGATTGCATCAGGTTGAGTTGATGATTGGAGGCCTCTTATTACAACTCTTAGTGCTCTCTCTTGGAATAACTGATATGTATGGGATGCTGCCTTTGTATCAGTCAAGTATTTTAGTATTTTTTTATATGATTCAGGGGAATCTGGCATCAACTTGGTGTCATTGGTTCTACTATAGCATACGTATTTACCGTTGTCAATTATTTTATTGAGATGCTGCCTGAATAAAGGAAAATTTTTAATATTTAGAACAAATATTGAAGGTGGTTTTGGCTCTCTGGGGTTGGTGCTGCTTCCATTGTATCTTATGATGATAATAACTATTATGGATTGGTGGTGAAAAACGGAGATTGGTTTGTTATTTGTGTTGAAGAACCAGGTTGTGGACCAGTATTGGTTTCAGTAGGTCTGTCAGGTGTTGATGGTGGTTTTTTCCTGTTGGAACACCTTGGTCTTTGCTTAACAGGTGAGCTTTGAGAGCTGTTATTACCTAAACTTCTCGATCTTTTACTTTTGCTAGGCATTATCATTTGATAATATAGCATTTCAATAATCTGGCTGAAAAGATAAAATAGTTTGATGTGAAAATAATTACGGAGACGGTGGAGAGCCGAGCGACGTGACCCAACCCCTCCAACAGCCGTCCGGCCACTGAGTGAGTGGGGGAGACTACTTATAGATAATAATGTAATAGTTAACCTCTCCAACCAACACTATTGTTCTTATCACTGTTCGATAAACTTTATAAATAAGCGATTACTCATAGTATTGTGTTCATTTGATGAACGAATTGTTAATTGTTCAATATCACTGTTTCTAAACACTATAGTTCACTAAATCACTAGCAATTTAATAACTTGTGGCAGACGAAATAAGAAGTGGTTTATAAAAATTTATCGCATGGGCAGGACTCGCGAATGTGTTTAAATTCGCAATTTTCATGTGTTTACATACCTGCTTGTATTCGTCTGTGACTTTAAAAACACGTCCATCAGGGACCTCGTTGAAAGTTATACAAGCTACATTCGATTATCCGTCTGTATTAAAAATTCGAATTGCATTTTCTGTTATATATGTAATAATAAAACATAAGAGAGTTTCTCTATTAGCAAAGAAACGACATTTATCATTAATAATTAAAATTCAATTCCTAACGCAAATATTTGTAACTTTATATTTAACAATTTTAACAATTAAAAATGAAGTAATTCACTTGTGAATTAACAATATTCATATTAAAGCAATACATTTGCTTGACATATTTATGAATTCAGTTAATTTGTTATGTATTATAGTTTGTTCGAGACCTCACAATCACTTTTCTGGGCTAGCTTCGGTCTTGTCGACTTAACCAATTTTGAACTGACAGGAATTAAAGGATTCACCAGATTTTGGGCTCTCCTCATGTTTGGATCATATTCCGTCATCAACATCATTGTACTGCTTAATATGCTCATCGCTATGATGTCCAATTCTTATCAGATTATTTCGGTAAGTATGTAGATGTTGAAAACTTTGACCTAATATACAGGATGTCTCAGTTCTTAATGGCCAAACTCTGGGGGGTGATTTCAGAAAAAAATGTCCAACAAAAATTTTCATTTGATTCGTTTTTCATGAGGTAATCATGTTTTTATCGAATTAGAAGCAATTGCTCAGAAACTGTTCAAGGTAATTAAATTTTAAGTACGATTTCGTGAAGTAGACCAAATTTTTTTGAGAAAACAGTGATTTATTTTACTAAAAGGGACAATGATAAAAAGAGACATTCAGGAAGTCCAATGCAGCCGTTGTACTATGTGAACGTATGTGGCTTTAGGGCCCTCTCTTAGTCTCCACTGGATTCCCATCCTAGTGATGCGGCTGAGAGAGAAGCGCTGGGATCTCTTGGAGTCTTGCCTTGTCTTCCACACGTGGGGGAAAAGGCCCGACTCGGAGCTCCCTTGGCTGACTGTAAATATTCAAGTATAAGACCTCCTAAAAGTCCCTTTTATTATTGACCTTAGTAAATTAAATCACTGTTTACTCAATTTGTAAATATGGCGTGAATGTGCTCTTAGAACTCTATTATAAATGTCCTTTATCGAGATAGATTGTAATATTTATCAATAAACAAATAATCCAGTGTTTACTCAAAGAAATATTTTGTCTACTTTACGATGTAGTAATTAGAATTTAATTATCTTGAATAGTGTTTGAGCACTTTTTCGTATTCCGTAAAAACGTGACCACCTTAAGAAAAACATTGGAGTTAACTTATTTTCAATTCAAAATCTGCTTATGCATCAAATGAACTTTTTTGTTCTAGAATCGTCCCACCTCTCTCAGCGTTTGGTGTATACAGGATGTCTCAATTCTAATTGGCCAAACCGTGAGAGGTGATTCTAGACCAAATCCCCTCCCCTATAAAAAAAAAAATTAATTTGATATATGGCAGATTTTAAACATAAAAGGAGTTAAGTTCAACTTTTTATTTATTGTGGTCGAGTTTTCTCTTTCATAGAAAGCAATAAAAGAAAAATTGTTAATTTAGGTAATTCACAGTTGCTCCATAGAAAACTAATCGAAATTTCATATATATACAAGTAGAGCTGGTTTTCATCAAAACAATTCAATGGAGACTTTTGAGCGGATAAGTTACGGTAACATCAAACGCATCCATTCCTTCCAGTCTAAAGTCCTCCGTATAATAGTCAATACTCCTTATTATGTTACGATCAAAACCTTACATCATGACCTTAACATCCCTTATGTCCTTGACGTTATTCCATCTCGATTTTCAAATTTTCATCAGAACCTAATCCATCATCCTAATTCCTTAGCACAATCCTTATCCAGCAGTTCCAGTCATCCCTACAATCCTCCTCGAAGGTTGAAGCGGCAGTACCTCGAGATCTTTTGTAAAGACGTCATTGGAGTCCTGGCGATGGCCAGCTTCTCCACCCAAGTCATGAGCGTATGTGGCTTTAGTGCCCTCTCTTAGTCTCCACTGGATTCCCATCCTAGTGATGCGACTGAGAGAGAAGCGCTTGGATCTCTTGAAGTCCTGCCTTATCCTCCACACGTGAGGGAAAAGGCCCGACTCGGAGCTCCCTCGGCTGACTGTAAATATTGTAATAAGTATGAATGTGTTTTTATTTATTTATTTTTTATTTAATGTTGTATCATGATTGATTTATTCTGTTACTCCAAGTTTTATTTTATTTTTTGTTATAATCTTGTTTTTCTTTTATTGTATATATGGTATGTTTTTGTTCCATTCATCCTAAATACTCAGTGCCCTCAATTGAGGCAAAATGTATTTTTTTCTCAATAAAGTATAATATTTTTTTTTAAAAGTTACGTTATGTTGTGTTTTTCATTAAATCATTGAATAATCGTGATCTTTGTTTATCATTCTACAACTGGACTACAAATACTCCACTTTTATAATAATCTTCTTGTTTAATAAGTTTTAATGGTATATTAATTTATTTGATGTTTGTTAAGGCGGAATTCCACTGAGGCATCTTTCAGGCAACATGCAGCATGTGGCATTGACTCATGCTACACAGTCTTTCCATAGAAGGAACACAAAGCAACAAAAAATATGTCCCTTGCCGCATGCTACAAGTTGATCGTTGTTGCCTGTCGAATGCGTCATCTCTTCACATGCTTCAACGTGTCGAACAGTGTCGTTGTATATCCAACAGCCGTCGGATCGGTGCGTCTTATTGCGGGCAACATGGAGTGAACGAACGAAAGAAAATATGTATTTTATTGACGATTACCATAATTCTTCAGAATTATGGAATAATAAACTCGCCGAATACAAAGATATAAGAATTAAAAACGATAAATTCAAAAATTATCGGATAAATATAATTAGTGCACGGGGATGCAGGTAAAAATAATTGGTTTATTTATTCATCGTAAATTTATTTAAATAGGAAAATATAATTGTGAGGAGATGTAAAAATTCTGATTCTTCCTCCTTATCCAGGTGTCTCCCTCTCTCACCGAGCCAAAAATTATTCTCAATATCTTCCGTTCAAACACCAGAAGGAGGTTGTCACTCAATTCCTGACGCGGGACACCAAGGAAAAACTTTTTATACCCAAAAAAAGCCAGATTATTTCCATTTTTTTTCACCTGTAGTTCCTAAACTCCAAAAAGCAGTCTGGACGGCTTCCTCTCCTGATCACTCCTCAAAAATCCTCAAGAAACCCAATTTACTTCAAAACCTATTTGACCTAATCCATATAAAACGCCGGGCCAGATTATTATGGCAACGTACCAGACATCACGCCGACCGCTACACCTACAATTATTACTGTAAAAAATTAAAACAAGAATTGGCCACCTTCAGATCCCAATCATTTTTTTTTTTTTTTTTGGGGGGGTCCTCCCCTTCCTCGCCGTTAAGACTATACGGGGTTTTCCCGGGCCAGAGGGTGTGGGCGGGGATTTAAAAGACTCCCTTGGCACCGGGACGCGAACTCGTGGCTATTTTTATATCATTTGTCTAAATATCAGGTTGCCGGGCAACGGCGATGCAGTGCGCATTCGGCTACCCCGCCCACAAAAATGTGGAACGCTTCACGATTTTGCGTGTCATCCTTGCGCAGGGGCCATGCTAATCATCTCTGTATCGTTCCAATTTTAGTATATGTACCGCCGAAGCAACTACCAGATCCTAATAAGTTTTTCGCCGTATTAATTTCATAGAGCTATTGCTCTAAGTTCAGTTTCTTTTAAAAAAGAAAATATACAAAGAATAAAAGAAATATTGAAAGGCAATAGTTACCCTAACAGCGTAATTGAAAATTTTCTGCGAGGAGCGTATATCCCTGTTGTTTGTAGCACCGTCAGAACAAGCAAAGCAATCCAAAAAAATATTTTTTTATGGCATTCATAAAACCATTATCATTTAAAATAAAAATAATTTTTCGGGACCACAATGTAAGTATATCGTAAAGATGCAAAAATAGCCTGAAAAAATTCCTCTTCTCTCAACTGAAAGATAGGACCAGCCGAGAAACTGTCGGTGTGTCCATGGCCTGATCGAAGCTCTATTTTTTAAAATTCTAGCTTTGAAGAGGATCCCATGTTTGACAAATGAAAAGAAAATACCGGGATCGAACGTCAATAAACAGAAGAAATGAACATTCAATAGTTTATTAAATAATAATTAAGTGACCTTATTCCCAATATTTGAAAACTCGTGTTGTATCGTTTTCTTTATGTATATATATATATACATAAAGAAAACGATATATACATATATACATATATTGATATATGTATATATGTGTATACATGTGTATATGTATATATGTGTGTATATGTGTATATACATATATTGAGTAAAAAACACAGTTAAATATTTTTTTTTTTAAATATTTAAAATCAGAACGAAAAATACGTTGACAAAATTAGGACCTTGAACATTAAATTATTTATACCATTAAATACGAAAAGAAAAATCACTGAATTCTAGAAACACTTATAAAAGGAAATTGGAAACAAGAATAATTGGACAATAAATTGGATACAAGAATAATTGGACAATAAATTGGATACAAGAATAATCGGACAATAAATTGTATACAAGAAAAATTGGACAATGGATTGATACAAGAACAATTAATACAAACATTATTACAACATGGACTTCATAAAGGCCTTCAAATTCTCAATATAGTCACGTCTTCTCCAACTGAATAACAAGATGGCAGTTTCTGGCAAACTCTCCAAATATGTCCAGGACAGGTGCCAGTCGCTCTATTTCTTTACGTTGTTCAGGTGTTTTTCGGTAGCCAAATCTTTGTGATCAGGGTAAAAATCGAAACCTTCATGAGTCGAAATATTTCAATTTCTAACTCGGAATAAATTGTACCATTTGAGTCCCACAAATCATCCAGATTTTTTCTCCCGGCTTTATGTATTTCTGCAATATATTGCAGCCCAATAAAGGCTTTGGTATCAATCATAGAAGTTGCCATTGCATCCTTTTCCCATGAAAACTTTTCCACATACGCCGTAAATCCTCAAATTTTAGTACGAAAATTAGACGCTACACAGGCCCTCCCACCACTGCAGGATTGTAAGATTCCAAGAGCCGGGAGAAGACGTTAGATTTCTCAGATCCTTCGGAGTGTTAATATCTAAACTATTCTTCTTCTTCTTCTTCTTCTTTATCTTTTCCTCTTCTACCGCTGAGCGGTGTGAGGAGCCTTCTTGTATAGCCGAATCCACAACTCTCGATCCTGAGCCAACTGCCGCCTCCTCCTCCAGTCAATATCCCTTCTGTCGAAGGCCTCCTTGAAACTAGCCTCCCAGGTCTTCCTGGGCCTTCCCTGCGGTCTTCTTCCCTCCACTCTACTTTCCAACGCTATCCTGGCCATTCGATTCTCTGGCATTCGAGAGACATGACCAAACCATCTCAAACGATTTTCCTCCATCACAGTTTCAGCTGATCTTACGTTCAGATTTTTCCTTATTATGGAGTTATACTATGGATATTATATATTATGGATAAACTATTCTTGTTAATATTATTTTCCATAAGGTAATAATCTAAAGATTACAATGATTTAAACTACTAATTATTTTTTTTTTTATTGTTATAGGAAAGGTCGGATGTTGAATGGAAGTTTGCAAGATCGAAGTTGTGGGTGAGTTATTTTGAAGAAGGTGACACTATACCTCCCCCTTTCAACTTACTACCAAGTGCCATGGTTTTTATTAACTTATTTCGTTGCGGTGATGCATCAAAAAGGACAGATTCCATGGTGGTAAATTCATTTTACACAATCTTTCTCCAAATTATTACATCTTTGCCTTAAATATTCTTTTATTATTATTTTTGAAATGAAGCAGTACATATTTAACTGTAGTAGTCTTAGATTTAATTAAAGCATATCTTTTGTTAACACACGAGCTATATTTTATGCTTTATATTACACTTAAAAAACAAAGACAAATGTTAGTTCACTGTATTATTTTTAAGATTAAAAGCATCGAAATGGATGCAATTAAGGTAATTTTTACGACCAGGCAGAATTAACTATATATACTTTACAATCAGACCCACTTCTCGCCTAAGGTACTCGACATACTGTAAAGTATAGGTGGCAAGAAATGCGGACCTAAGTAGTGCTAAAACCGGAGAAAATAGTGCTGAAAATTATGCTCACGAATTGTATGGGGATTTTCCTGCGACCAGAAATGATCTGAAGCTACCTCTTCTTGTAAAGCTACCTTCATCTGTACAGAGAATTTTCCCTGAAAATTGTGGATTGTGCTCAACTTGATTTAAGTACCAATCTGAATAATTTCTTCTTTGCCGAATATCTTGCGGTAATACATTTTGTACCCATTGATAATGATAAGGGTGAAGTCCATCTGCAATGAGAGTTCTCCATACTGTAGTTGGCGTAATATTATATTCTGCTCCTGCTCTTTGTACACTGCCAGTTGGATTATGATCAAAATATTGTAATATGGTCGCACTCCTTTCTTCATTTCGTTACGGGTCAAACATACCATCATCACATGGTATTATAGCAGATGTACCAGTTTCTATAAGACGTTGAAACGTGGAGCTAAATATAGACTTGTTTGGTAATCTTCTATTCTGAAATCGCCTGGCATATTCCCGACGGGCAGCTTTAACATTAACATTGCAAAAACCGATTACTGACACCATACCGACATATTCACCATTAGTATAAATAAATGGAAGGCATAATGATGAGTACTCTGCGAAAGCCTCTTACAAACTGATAAATGTTATCATAAATGTTATTATCGATAGATGTATAAGCATTTTCGTAGCTTTTGTATTTATGTTATTCATTGCAGACAATCGAACACGACCTATGAATAAATAAAATTTAAAAATAGGCAGTTAACGCTATCTAAAAATGAAACGACTGGTATACAAAACCAATAAAGGTTATACCTTCACTTCAATTGTTTTTTTTGTTTTTGTTCCTTTGGATTAAAATTGAAAGTTTAAGTTTATTGTTGAATATAATTGCATTGTTGCCTTTCTGGGCATAGAAAAAGCTTTTGATCGGGTATGGCACGATGGCTTGCTTTTCAAGCCCAAGGGCTATTTATCCCAATCCTACCTCTCAAATCACTCCTTCCAAGTCCGCTTCGGAATTGAATTCTCTAATTATTATCCAGTTGAGGCTTGTGTTCCACAAGGAAGTGTCTTCGGCACAGTTCAGTACATCCTGTTCACCACTGAAATATCTGCAAAATCCGATACCATAGTAGAAATATTCGCTGACTATCTTCATAAATTAGTCAATGCCCTATATTGCGTTACAAACGAAACTTTTCACCATGACCTCAACATCTCTTATATCCCTAACATTATTCAATAAATTAATGTCTTTTTAAGTTTTATTTCTTTTGTTGTTTATTTATTACATTTTTTCGTTTTTTATAATATTCCTTTTATTTTGTTATTATGTATATGGTATAAATGAACGTGAAGGAGTGATAAATTAAGTGGCAAAAAGAGTTGCCGATGACAAGATCATTGCCAATACAGAATTCTTATATAATAAAATAAATAGGCACCGCCCGTTATTGGTTATCCTCACACCTCCATGGTAACCCATGCAACCATGGTTTCTTCCGGTCTTCGCATTGAGGTTTCCCAAAACTATTAAATTTCTATATCAACATTTTTCAATTACACGAGCGAGATAAATGTAGAATTGTTCCACTTCCATGACGAATGAGTCATCAGTTGGTGCATAGAACTCTACCAGAGTAACTTTCCCCACAGAGCGAATGACATTGGCAGATATTATTCTAGAATTGGCTGGTTCTCAAACTTGAACTTTCTTAAAAAGCTCATCCTTAAAAATCAGTCCAACACCCTCCATTGCTCGGTTATCCGATGGTAATCTTGAATAGAGCAGAGTATGTCCGTTGTTCAATTTTGTTTCACCAGAACCCTTCTTTCTTTCAGAATTTCACATACCCCTAGTATGCCAAATACTAATGCCGACTCAATTCATGTCCACCAGTACACTTTAATTCCATCCAGCTTCTTTTAGACACAGTCCAGTATCTCGGCTTTCTCTTAGACCGAAGACTAACGTGGAACCCACATACTATTTTTAAAAGACAAGAACTTATCAGAAGAATCCCTTGCACAATCCCTATTCAGCACCACCCCTCCCTATAATCCTCCAAGAAGGTTAAAACGGCAGTGGCCACGCGACCTTTTATAGTTTGTAAACATTGGAGTTCTGGTAATCCCCAGATTCTCCGCTCACGACATGAGTGTGTGTGGCTAAAGCACACTTGCTCAATCTCCACTGGGTTTAGCCCCAGTGACGCGGTTGAGATAGTAGTGCAGGGATCTCCTGGAGTTATGTTTTTCCTTCCACGGTTGGAGGGACAAGTCTGGCTCGGAGTTTTCTAGCCTGATTGTAAATAGTGTATATAG
>OV725078.1:110072895-110387895 GCA_928085145.1 Nezara viridula | reverse complement strand
CGATTGATGGGGTGTTCGGTACGTTGTCATAATGGTCTGGCACGGCGTTTGGTGAAAGAAATTTAAATGGTTTTCCATAGAAAAAAAGGAGATTATTATGAATCAGGTAACTGTTATTGGCTATATTTTAAAAGATTAATAGAGATTTATTGTAAAAGGTTATTTGGCAAAACTTTTGAAATATGCTGAAGATGGCCAAAAGCCGAAACGTTGTATTGAATTAAAATTAGATAATCATTTAAGGTAATTTACTGAATGTATTTTATTTATTAATACAGTTGTAAATATCGTAAATAAATAATAAAAACAATTTAGGTATATATATTCTTTTGAAACATGTTTATTGAAAAATATTACAATCTGTCTCAAAGGACATTTGTAATAGTGTTCAGAGATTACATTCACACTCTGTGTACAATAAATAACATAACATATACAGTTAATAAGACGAAAGTAACCTAAAAATAAATAAATAAAAATGAACACATGCATACCTATATGCACTATTTATAATCAGGCGAGAGAACTCTGAGCGAGACTTGTCCATCCAACTGTGAAGGGAAAAGCATGACTCAAGGAGATCCCTACACTTCTCTCTCAACCGCGTCACTGGGGCTTAACCCAGTGGAGATTGAGCGAGAGTGAATTTAGCTATTTATTGAATAATAATACAATCAGCCACTGCTGGAGGGCTATAAGCATTAGGGCTAAAAGTTCTCATTCATACAATATATACAAATAATAAAGAAATAAATATAAATATAAGAAGTAAATAAATAATACTGATGAAGAAGGTAAATAAATAAATAAAAAAAAAATAAATAAAATAAAATAAAAACTTCTAAACACAATCATAACTATATACAATATATACATTTGCCCAAGAATCTCCGAGCCAGGCTTTTACCTCCACACGCGGAAGGCAAAGCAAGACTCCGGAAGATCCCAGTGCCACTTTTCCAGTCGCATCACTAGTATTAGAAGCCAGTGGAGACTGAAAGAGGGCAATACAGCCACAGACGCTCAGGACATGAGTGGAGAAGCTGGCCATTGCCAGGACTCCAAAGGCATATTTACAAAAGATCTCGAGGCCACTGCCGTTTCAACCTTCGAGGGGGATGGTATGGATGCTCGGAGCTGGATAGGGATTGCGCTAGAGGATTGGGATGATGAATGAGGTTCTGGTGAAAGTTGGAGAATCTGGATGGGATGATGTCATGGACATATGGGATGTTAAGGTCATGGTGTAGGGTCTTGTTCGTGACATAATATGGAGCATTGACTATTGTTCGAAGGACTTTGGACTGGAAGGATTGGATGCGTTTGATATTCGATGATTTAGTTGTCCCCCACAGTTCAAGTCCGTAGGTCCAGATAGGTTTCAGTATGGTCTTGGATAAATTTAGACATTAGATACAATTTTAGAAATCAGATAAAACAGAAGATCAAAATTGTTCTATCTATTATCATAAATTAACAATAATTGATTATAGACAAGGATGGCATATTAGGCCATAAACTCTAATATTTTAACATGATGAGGAGTTCAACCCAATCTACCTATTAAAGCACTAATTTTATTATATATATATATATATATATATATATATATATATATATATATATATATATATATATATATATATATATATATACAATTGTAAATCAGTTCAGTGTAAGCATTGGAAGAGATAAGACGTGCCTCTCTGGTTGCTCACAGATAATAATGGATACAACTATATTAATTTCTTTCTCTTCCAATTTTTCACTTATTATATATATATATATATATATATATATATATATATATATTTATTTATTTATTTTACTTCATTTCACTTTTTTTTTTATTACTTCATATTTTAAATATTTATATTACGTTTATTTTATCCTTCTATGGGGGATCCTATAGATTTGAATACCCTAAAGGCTAAACGAAAACGACCTCGGGGTCGTCTTAAATTTGAAACACAAAATACGAATGCTGCGATCCCAATTAATAAAGCGATACCAAGTAATAAACAACTAAATATATCTATTACATCATATATCTGATTATTTAATTTATTTTATGTAAAATAGAAAAAATCAAGAACACAAGCACAGAATAAGTACGAAGCTGTAATGAGACTTCTAGTGAGGCGCTACGTAACCGCAGAACAGAGAAAAAGGGATGAGGTTGGCATCACTGAAGATGATGTAATGGAAATCAGGCAAGACATATCCACTCTTCGCTTTGAATTAATCGATATTCTACATAACAACGGCATGAAGACGCCAAAAATTGATCCTAAAGACAGCACAGGTGAATTTAATATTTTATTAAACAATTCTTGTAGACTTATATTTGCTACAACTATATAAATAAATGTCTGTATACACAGTGGTGTGAAAATGAGCATTATTTTCAATTGCCTACAAGTCAAGAAACCAATCCGTTGTTTTGAGGTGGTTTTTTTTTTACTCTGAATAATCCTTCCAGTCTCTACTCTTTATTGTTAACATCAAGAGCCGTTGTATAAACACAAGAAAGAGTTACTTTATGTATCTGTAAAAATTGTTCAAATCTTGGAACTCTCCCCTTTTTTTCCGGCAATTTAATTTAACGTTCTATATTGCATAATTTTCTATTTTAATTCACAAAATAGTACCCTAAAATGGTTCCAATCTTTCTTGGATTAAAGCCATTCTCATTGGTTCCAAACATCTGATTAATTCCATTCCTTATTATTCCCCCTACTCTACCTCAATAGCCTACCTATCCGTTTCTACACTTCCGTTAGAAATTTTGGGCTAATGTTTGATCAATATGTGTCTTGGAATAAACATATTTTTCAAATAATCCGAAAATCCATTGCTACCCTCAAACAGTTCCTAAGATTACATGATTTCACGTCCCTTAAAATCCGTCAGCTCCTAGTTTCCTCACTCATTTCCCCTCATTTCGATTATGACTGCCTTGTATATGGTGGACTGTCTGGTGGGCTTAAGATCAGGTTAAAGAGACTAATGAATGGTTTCATAAGATTTATTTTTGGAGTTCCCACGTCTCCAGTTGGTATGTCGAGTTGAAGTGGCTCTATCCAGTCTTCCGACGGCAATACTTCCTTGGTTTATTCCTTTTTCGAAACTTCTTAACCATAAAATTCTTGTTTCTTCTCTACCTGTTTACTCCTTATTGCTCTATCCATTCATTCAACACGAGATCCCATCCCTCAAACCTGTTTATTCCTTCTCATAGACTGTTTCGTTTAAAAAGAATCCTTTGTCATGCGTGCTATCTTGCTGCTGCCAACCTCTATAAGTAAATCCTCGTCTTTGACCTCATTTAAACATAAAATCTAGAATACAACACAAAAACAATAATTATTTTTCCATCTCATCAGCAATCAATCTTCGGAATATTTGTAACATAATGTTCACGCGTTTCAGACCTGTCAGTCACATTTAATGTTATCCTACAGATAATTATATATCTTCCACATTGTTAATGAGTATATGTATGTGAACTTGCACATCTGAATTTATCTATAATTTCATATTTCAGTCTGGCCCTAGCCTTAAACAGATAGGTCGGTGTTCTTTTCAATTGTGTAAAATTTTAAGTGGTGCTATTACAGTTTTGTACACCGTCACTAAAATATTTATATTTCTCTTTGTTGAATTAAACTATTAATACCTAATATATCTTACAAAGTAACAAACAAAACACCGATATCGGTGGACTGTCTGGTGGGCATGAGAACAGATTAAAGGGACTAATGAATTGTTTCATTAGATTTATCTTTTGCGTCCCTAGCCGCTCCGACGTCTCCAGTTGATATGCCGCACAGTGGGCCGAGTAACTGAAAAACATTCGACATCGGCAAAAAAAAAATATTTTTTATAACTCCAAAAACTAGATAAACTTTTTAATTGATACCTTAGGCAGTTTGTAAAAATAATTTTAGTCCTCAGAAATAACATTTTATACTGTTTTTAGTAAATAGTTCAATTAAAAACCTAGTTAAAATGTGGAATTTCGCGTGATTTGTAGGTTTTGTAAAATTTCTCGGTTCGAGCTAATGGTTGATAATTTTTTCTTGAAACTTTATACAGTTTTACTGTCATTCTGTTCACTTAAAAAATGTATATAATAATTAAGAAAACTTGTTTTACTTCAAATCTTTTATGTTAACAAAAATAGGTGTTTTAAAATCAAATTAAAAAAAAAATTAATTTAGTTAATTAACTCTCTAAATACTATTATAAATGTCCTTAATTGTGACAGATTATAATATTTATGAATAATTAAAAATATAAAAATTATTTAAGCAATTTAAAAAATCCTCCGATATCCTCCGGATAATTGATTTCACACAACGATAAAGATTGTTAAAGATTAATTCGTATTAATTTTAACAAACCCCAATTCAACCAACCAATCCCAAGAACCTAAAATCAAATAGACAATCCTTAAGAACCTCTCTGTTGTTAGCTCGAAAGCCTGCACACAGTATCCAGTCGACCCGAACAAGCTAAATTTTTTTTTTACTAACTATTCTTCATCCATATTTTCATATGACCGCTCATCTTTTTCCATCACCGAAACCCCCTTAGATCCTGATAAGTTTTATCTTCTCGATAACTCTCCTATTGAAATACTCTTTGCCACCTTTGAATCCAAAACGAACGATTATGG
This sequence comes from Nezara viridula, assembly GCA_928085145.1. Lineage (NCBI taxonomy): Eukaryota > Metazoa > Arthropoda > Insecta > Hemiptera > Pentatomidae > Nezara > Nezara viridula. Next base: position 110,383,214 of record OV725078.1, on the reverse strand, counting down.
TCCTAACCAAATACCTTTCAAAGTTATCAAACTCTGCCTTCCAACCTTACTTCCCGCAATTCAACACATATAATTTCTTTCTCCAAAATTCCATTTTTCCCAAATCCTGGAAAATAGCCATAGTCCGCCCAATGAACAAAGTTTCTACTATTTCATCAGATTCTGACTTCAGACCCAACTCCATTTTATCCAATCTATCCAAGCCTCTAGAAAGATTAGTCCACTATCAGTTGAACAGCTTTCTCGAGCAAAACCATCTCCTCAATCCTTTACAATCTGGTTTCCGTTCCCATTATTCCACACAGTCTTCCTTGCTAAGGATTACCCAAGACCTCCAATCTGCTATAGATAAACAGAAAACTTTTAGACTTTTTTAAAGCGTTTGACTCCGTCAATCATGAGATCTTTCCAAACTCTAAAGCTTGCCCACATCAAAAAGCGTCCTAAAATGGTTCCTCTCCTTCTTATCCGACCGATTTTAGACAGTTGTAATTCCGAACAAACTTTCATCATCTCCCCTTCAACTAATACGAGGTGTACCTCAGGGTTCCTCAATCTCCCCGACCCTTTTCTCTATTTTATATTAGTGATCTTCTTGACGCCATTCGACATTCCTGCTACCAGTTATATGCCGATGGTTTCCAAATTTACCAATCATTCCAACCTTCTGAGATACTTGAAGCTGCCCGGAAGCTATCGACTGCATCAACTGATGGGCAGAAATAAATGAATCGAAGATAAATGCTGATAAAACTAAGGAAACTCTCATCGGATCCAGACATCTCATTAGATCCCTTCCTAAAAAAAATACCTGAAACCAAAACAATAAACGAAAAAAAAATATTAAATCTTCGTTTTCATTGTTTTAGAACTTTAATTTAAACTTATTAATTTGATGTAGATAAGAAGTAATCTTTTATATTATTCTTTTAACTTTATATAACCATACTTTATTTTCGGTCTAGTCTAAATAAATAAACAAACACAAGACCATTAAATGAACTAAAGTTTAAAATTAAATAAAAGGTGTAGTCAATGGGTATAAGACGGCCTCAAGGAAAAAAAAAAAAAACTTTTATTTACTTGTTCCACTAAGATTACTGTCTGTAAGTAATAAAATGTAATTGTTTTCAATCTCTAACCCTTATTATTTTTAAATATCGTTATAATTCCAAAACGGTAAATTAAATCTGAAAGTATTTGGTTGAATATTTTTGACTTGATCTGCATCAGTTGTTAATATAATCTTTAAAATTATTGAAAAAATTAGATATACTTTTCATCGGAAAATGTGAGGAAGTATCGATGGTGTTCAAAATATTATTATCGATGGTTTTTAAATGTATTTGTATTTAAAGCTTTAAGGATTCTTTATCAGGATCTGAGTCAGATGATAGAATGGCGGTGTCATCAGTAAATGTTCTCAGGAAGGTATCGAGACCTCAGAGTATTCATAAAAACTCCCCAAGACCTAGACGATGCCGTAAATTCCTTCACTACCTCAATCCAACAAGCAGTCTGAACTTCTTCCTCATCTTTTTCTTCCCTGAAATACCACAAGAAAGATCCTTTACCTCAAGACCTTGCAGACCTCATTCAAACGATGTTCCAGGACCCACTGGCAAAGATGGAGGCATCCTGACGACCGGAAATTGTACAACCTCCTTTAAAAACATTTAGAAAAGAAATTGGCTACCTTCAGATCCCAATCCATAAATTTCCACTTTTCCCCCACTCTCTACTTCTGTTAATTCTCTCTGGAATGCAACAAAGAAAATCCTAAAACACCACACCATGTCCCACCACCTCCGACCGGATAATAGATCCTGGGCTTCGTCAGATGAGAACAGGGCACTGGAATTTTTAAAGCATCTATCCAAAACATTTATCCTCCATTCTGAACAGAATTCCACTCACACAACCAAAGCTAAGGAATTCCTTTCTTCGCCGATTCCTCTCTCCTTACCTCTTAAAGCTGTTAATCCCCCTCTGAGGTCAAATTCCTTATAGCTAAACTGAAACCCAGAATAGGAAATTTCCTGGATACGATCTTCTCACTTTCTAGATCCTTCGACAACTTCCTAAAAAAGCTATTATATTCCTTACCTACCTGTACAATTTTATCCTTCGTACAATCCACTTTCCTCTGATATCGAAACACTCCATAATCAACCTTTTCTCAATAACAGGCATATCTGTCAATGAAACCTCGTCTTACAGACCAATTAGCCTTCTTCCGATCCTCTCAAAAGTCTTTGAAAAAATCATTCTCAAACGAATCTTACCCATACTTGAATTCCAAAAAATTTCCTAACATCACTTCGGTTTCCGCACACAATATTCCACATTTCAACAAGACCTTCGGTTTGTTGATCACATATCCTCCACACTTTAAAGCAAGCAATATTGCACCGGCCCCTTTCTGGAAGTAGCTCAAGCTTTCGACGATTGTGGCACGATGGCTTGCTTTTCAAATTCGAAATCCATTCACCCCATTCCTTATATTTAATCCTTAGATCTTATCTTTCCAATCGTTCCTTCCAGATACGCTGCTGCACAGAACTATTTTTACAATTATCTTATATTTTTGTTATTACTTTATTGCATATATTTTTTACTTTGATGTTTTCTTATTATTTACTTTTTCTTAATTTGTATATAATAGTATGACTGCACACATAGAGCCTTAATGCTCAATAACCTTGATTTTGGTAGATTGTATTATAATTATTCCAATAAAAAGATTATAAAAAAGTTTGAACGACTTGAAAAAATAATTGCCTGGGCTAATGGGTATAGCGGAAAGTAAGTATAAAGGCTAAATGTGGCAGATTTTGTTCTTTTGTTAATTGAAAATAGACCTAAGATTGTAATCTGGAAATGCATCTTCAATGTTGCATTTTAATTTATATACATATATATATATATATATATATATATATATATATATATATATATATATATATATATATATATATATATATATATATATATATATATATGTATATATATATATATATATATATATATAAATATTCATTTACATCTATATTTTTTTTATCTCATTAAATTAATAAAAATATGCAGTTATATGTATTTATCCTTAAATATGCAATTGCATGCATTTATTTTCAAATATGCAAAATAAATTTAACTAATTGCATCAGAGTGTACTGATTCGTATAGATATTTGATTAAAGAAAAATACGCAAAACAAAATATGCAATACCGAAAAATTCCAGGCTCTAGTCATAATACATCAATGATATTTTTAATTATGAGTTTTGATTTAGTGGTTTGTAATTGCACATACTATTTTTTAGATGTGAGGCATTCCGTTCCTTTAATTCTTCTTATGCATTATTACTTATTAAAAATATTGGAAATGTTTTTACGTAAAAAAAAAAAAAAAATGTTATCATAGTCATAACCTGTTCTAAAGCTTTTATTTGTTTTTTCATTGAAATTCTTAAGAAAAACGTATGCAATTTGAAATTATTAACCTTGTATTCGTATTGTATCCAGTTCCAGGTAAAAAAGGCAGAGTTATGGAGAGAAGACTTCTTAAAGATTTTCAAATTGGATTTGTTGAAGGTATTATAAACGAAGCACTTCAAACGGACAAAGAACCAAAGGATGTATTTTCAAAAATCGCTAGAGCCATCGGTAGGAGGTCTTCGTCACAAAAGAGCAAGAAAGACTGGAATGCACTTGTAAGAAAGGGGACATTGAAACGAGATCCAATTGGGAGTGCAAGTGAGGCCATAGCAAGGAAGTCAAGACAGAGTGCCAGAAAATACATTATCGAGAACCAGAGTTCCTCCCTTACCACGATTGACACCGAGAAACTTTTAGAATACAATCCAAACCTTTCTCTTGTTTCACCGGCTGCCAGGATCGCTTATACAAAATTTAAGCTGACCAAAATAAAGAACGAATACAGCAAGAGGGAAGCTGCTGGAAGCGAGACATGTTCTGAAAACACATTTGAGATGTCTGATCCGGTTGAAGAAGATGGTAATATGATACAACCACCAATACCAGAAAAGAAGGAGATGTCCAAGCAAGATCAATCGACAACCCAGTCGTTTAGAGCGAGAACCCCGATAGCTGAAGATCCAAGAGAAGATCTCATGACGCCTGTAGAAGATGATAAGACTTTGAGTGCTGGAGAAGTAACATGTTCAGAGGGGTTTATAAAAGATTCCTTTGAAACAGTAACCCCAGAAGAAACGTCACCACCTTCGCCTCCACCGCCTCCAAAAAAGCAACCCCCAAAACCAGGAACTTGGTTCTAAACCAGATTAATTTAATTTATATAAATGAAAAACAACATTATTTTGCGATTTTAACGAATATAGCCTGGCTTAGTGGTTAGGTACAAGGTGTGTGGATGGTATCCAGGCTGCCATTAACTTTAATTAATGTGCAAATAGTTTATGTTAAACGATACTTAATGTCGGAATATAATTCCCTTTAAACAACCATCCTTATTTGTGACATCGAGTTTAATTGTAGAGCAGCTTACAAATTTCATACAAAACTATTCTATAAAAACATAATAAAATACAAATCCTAATGGTATGTTAAGAATATGTAAGTGTGATTAGTGTTGGTTATTTTAGTTTTCAAATGTAAATGAAGTACTATAATTGTTGTAACGATTTGTAAAATTTAATAATTAAATTAGTAATAAAAGTGTTGTTTGATTCCTCATTTGAATTTAAGATATTATATATTTTTAAGTAAATTCAATCGGAGATTAGCTTTTATTTTCTGAAGATAGACAAGCATTATGAATATGGCTGCCAAGCAAATCTATTTCATGAATATTATTCTTCCATACTAGATTAAGGGTTAGGAGATCATCGCTATATGAAAACTATGAAATATAGGTGATTAAAGAAATTTAAATTCATTCTTTTTTTTACTAATAATTGAAAATACAAATCAACATGATTGAAAAACTCCCTATTTATAGGTTTATGTTTTTATATATCCGTTTTTCTAAGAAGGATAGTGGTACAGAAACAGCACCTATTATTTTGTATACTTACTATATTAGATAATTCTATCGATTCCAAACGGGAACCGATCTTAGGTCAGGTTTTGATTTATAAAATAATATATTCATTACGATCCCACTAATACTAATACTTAAGGTCCTACCAATCGGTAGACCAGTCAGCTGACGGAAAATCTTATTATCATACTTGAATATACCATTGTTACATATAAATTTTAAATCCTGCATGCAGATTTGTTTATTCGTTATATATGTGTGGCTCCTAATAGTGTCACATTCATCATTAATTATATTACAAGCTAAATCTAAGAGAACCTGAGTGAAAAGAGATTTTACATCAAAACTAGCAAGAACCTCATCCTTTATTAGATGTATATCACTATTTTTTTTTTAACTTTAAAATATTTTTTTACGTCATAGTCATTCATTTTATTTAAACAATTTAATGAGTTGTTAAAGATTTTTTTCTAATTGTCAGTGGGTCCTTTTATATTGTTCACAATGGGCCTTGAAGGCTTATAAGGTTTATGCAATTGAAGGCTTATAAGGTTATTGCAATTTAACCAGTCCGTATTTTCCAGGACAAGTCACAGTATGAGTATTTAATAATTTCTTCTTAGCATCATCAATATATTTATTTTTATGTAATTTATCAATGAATTTATTACATTTATTGGTCAGCTCATTTAGTGGGTCTTTTTCTGATTCACTCTTACCTCCCTGTATACCTTATTGTCATTAAGTAAGAAACACATTTTTTGTTTGTACGCACAAAGGATGCTATCGAGGTATGTGTGTGCCGAGAGGCAGTTACCAGAAGGTCTCGAGAGGATAAGATGAATGAGTGGATAAAGGAAGATCCATAGATGGATGACCTTGAGTGACAGGCGGATCAGCACCCAATCACTCTTGGCCTGCGGTGTTAGAGATCAAGCTTAGCACTCCGCAAGGATGGTAACCACAACCGGAGGGATCAATCTCCTGACTCAGTATATAGGAATACAAGCGTACAGAACAGCGTCCAACTTGCAAGGAGTATGAGAAGAGGATAAAGGTATAAGGATATTGTTAATATGAAGAGTAGACTAAGGTGAACCAAAAGGGTATATGACACATATACTGACCGCTTGCACAAAGGTCTACACCCTGAAGGGGTGGAGATCCGTAGATCTGGCAATTTGAGATTTGACTAGGGTATTAATTCCGCCAAGACTAAACCGGCTACTAAGAGACGTTACAATAACAGTTATTTTTGAGCTTTGATCAGTATATGTTATCGCCATTAAACTTTATCAATAAAAAGTATTTACAATGAATATGCGTATTTCAATTTACAATTTAAGTATTTTTTAATACAACAATAAGAAATAAAAGTACAATTTTGGTATGTTGCACAGGCGAGCTTGTAGAGCGCTGCCTGGTAGCGGGTAGACGAACTTGATGTACCTGTAGTAAGAGCGGGAATAGGGTGTTGCTACAATGAGTTATTAATACGATACGTTTCTTTTTGTCCGATTTAATAATATATAAATTAGGATTATTATTCATGATTTTTTTAAGATCCAACAAATTTTTCTTTAAGAGCCTTGAAAAAGGGTCCCTTTCATGTGTTTTATGGAACCTGGTCCCTTTCAAAATATGGAACCTGATAATAACTCATATTTTGAAGAATCGAAGGAAGAGACTCCATTCTCAGAAATAAGCGAAACTGACTCGCAATATATGAAAAGACGAAGCCTACAAAAGTGAAACCGACATTCAGCCCCCGGGTAAAACCCAATAAAAAAAAAAAAAAAACCTCCAGGCAAGAAATCAACGCCAAACACACCAGGTAATGCCAATACATCCGTAAAACTAGAACCAAAACATTATCTACTTTAACCAGTAACTCAACTTATAGAATACTAGCTCCAGAATAAATTATAAAAAAATTATAGAACATCTGATATCCAAAAATTACGATTTTCACTGCTATCAACTTAAACATGAAAAAGTATACAGGGTTGTCTTGAAGAAAAAGGACACGGCCTCAGAAATATATCATCCGTTCTGCATCCAAGAGAAAAATATTCCCTACCCTTATTTTTGTCGACCTTAAACCAACCAAAACAATACGGAAATTTTTCAAGTAAAACGACTAATATACTCTATTGTACGCTTTGAAGAACCACAAGAAAAATCTATAATAGTGCAATGCACAAAGGTTTACTGCCACAATCAGGCCAGATGTGTTAAATGTGCAGGATCTCACCCGTCTGGCACTTGCCAGAAACCATGGCAAAGACCTGTGACATATGTTCTTTGCGGCGAAGCTCATCCTGCGAGCTACAGAGGCTGCGAAGTGTACAAAAATCTCCTCAAGCAAAGAACTCGTAACTTTGAGATGAAAAGCCTTATTTCATCTGCGCAGGAAAACCGCACAGAAACACCTGAAATGGGAAACAAAGACATTTCCCCGAAATCATCGGTTCAACCCAGCAAACAACCACCTTCTAGCTCAACACCACAACAGAACACCAGAAATTCTCAATTCCCAACTACGCTCAAGAAGCAGCAGACTCAACGTCGGGCGCCACAGGCTTCCCAAACCAAGCCTAAATCCTCTAATCCTCAGTCTCAACCTACAGGTTTGCAGGTCCCTCCTCATCATCTACCCTAAAGAGTCAAACTCCTTTCAGAGCGTCCACACCTAGTCCCATCCAATCCAAATATGAAGACCCCTTATCCACAGAATTTGGATCTAACTCCGCGTAACTCACGTCGTGCACTTCCCCCTTTTAACATTCCTAGTCGAACAAATCATCCATCGCAACCTCATGATCCAAATCCACTTCACAGCCACCAACCAACCGACATCACTTCGATTTTAACAACCTTTCTTATATATCTTCAAGATATTATCAAACCGCTCATCACCCTCCTCACTAGACTAGTTTCCGAAATCCCATTCAACTTTCCTCGATGCACACAAAGCCCCCACCTATCATCTTATGGAACTTTAATGGACTACAAAACCACCGTGACGAACTAGACATATTTCTTCATGACAATTATAATGACATTGCTCTTCTGACAGAAACTCATTTCCCAGATCACCAATTTGGATTCCGCTCCTCCCATTCCACTATACAGCAATGCCATCGTGTGGTAGACGTAGTATCCTCTGCATTGGAGCGCGGTATGTACTGTACGGGAGCCTTTCTCGATGTTGAACAGGCGTTTGATAGAGTTTGGCACCCGGGACTGCTGTACAAACTCCGAAAATTCCTACCATCTACCTACTTCCTCATTATCCGTTCCTACCTTACTGATAGATACTTTAAAGTAAATCACAACAATGTATATACATCCCGTTTTTCCCAGTCTGCAGGTGTTCCTCAAGGTAGTATCCTAGGTCCTATCCTTTACACAGTTTATACAGCTGACATCCCAACCCATCCCAACACTGTCATCACCACATATGCTGATGACACATGTATCCTATCAGTCAATAACGACCCATCTATTGCATCCCAAACCCTTCAATCCCACATCACAAACCTTGAAGAATGGTGTCAGAACTGGAGAATTAAAATAAATTCCAATAAATCCCATCAAATTACCTTCACCCTTCGTCGTAAACCAATGACTTCCTGTCCTTCAGTATCCTTTAACAACACCTCACTTATTCCTGTTGAACAAATCCGTTACCTAGGACTCCATCTGGACAAACGTCTAACTTGGAATCCTCATACCAGACTGAAACGACAAGAAACCGCTCGACGTTTCCGACTACTTCAACACTTACTAGACAAACGCTCTAACCTTCCAATCAATTATAAAAGACTGATTTACATGACTATAATAAGGCCTATTTGGACTTACGGGGTTGAGCTATGGGGCTCCACCAAGCCTTCAAATTCCTCTCGCATACAGTCCTTGCAATCCAAAATCCTTCGTAAAATCCTCAATGCTCCTTACTTTGTTACAAATAAAATTATCCATAATGACCTTAATGTTCCTTATGTATCAGATTTGGCCCAATCCAGATATCTGTCCTTCCATAATAAACTTCATAACCATCCCAACCCTCTTGTCTCTAACCTTGCTTCCTATTCGATTCCTGATAACCCTCCGAGGCGTCTGAAAAGAAGATGGCCACGTGATCTTCTAATATAGACATATTATTAGAGTGCTACCAATGGGTAGTTTCTCAACATGTGTTCCATGTGCAATACCAATGTGCAAATTTACTAGATGTATTTTTTTGTATACAGTTGTAAATATCATTTAAAATAAATAAAAAAAAAAAAACATCCTTTCTTATATATCTTCAATATATTATCAAACCGCTCATCACGCTCCTCACTAGACTCCTTTCCGAAATCCCATTCAACTTTCCTCGATGCACACAAAGTCCCTATCTATCCTCTTATGGAACGCTAATGGGCTACAAAACCACCGTGACGAACTAGACATATTTCTTCACTACAATCATATTGACATTTCCCTCCTGACCAAAACTCACTTCACTCAACGGTCAAACTTTTATATTTGTGACTACATTACTAACAGATCAGACCACCCAGACAACACCTCCTACACCGGCTCTTGTGTCCTTATCCATAAATACTTATCCTGTTCCACAATTCCTTTCACTCCAATTGACACCATTCAATCAACCTCGGTAATCCTTTCAACCCGCCCTTTCCACATCACATTCCCAGCTGTATACTGTCCTCCTAGTAATTCCCTCTCCTATAATCTTCTTGATTCATTATTCTAATCCCTCGGATCGCTGTTTGTTGTAAACCTATGACTTCCTGTCCTATAGTATCCTTTAACAATAATCCACTTATCCCTGTTCAGCAAATCCGATACCTAGGACTCCACCTGGACAAACGTCTAACTTGAAATCCTCATACCAGACTGAAACGATAAGAAACCGCTCGACGTTTCCGACTACTTGAGCACTTACAAGATAAACGCATTAACCTTTCAATTAATTACAAAAGACTCATATACATGCCCATAATAAGACCTGTTTGGACTTACGGAGTTGAGCTTTGGGGCTCCACTAAACCATCGATTTCCTATCGTATCCAATCTTTAGAATCCAAAATCCTTCGTAAAATCATTAATGCTCCTTACTTTGTAACAAATAAAATAATCCATAATGACCTGAATGTTCCATATGTTTCCGAATTAGCCCAATCCAGATATCTGTCCTTCAATAATAAACTTCAGAACTATCCTAATTCTCTCGTTTCTAACCTTGCTTACTCCTCGATCCTCGATAACCCTCCTAGGCGTCTGAAAAGAAAATGGCCTCGTGATCTCCTAATTTAGATACTTTATTAGACTGCTACCAATGGGTAGATTCTCTACAAGCCTTGTCAAGTCATACATTTCTTTGTATCACATTTGCTGAATGTATATTAATTTTTACAGTTGTAAATTTCATAAATAAATAAATAAAATTTATTAATAATAGAAACCTTACTTGATTTATTCATTACTCTCAAGTTTTTATTAATATTTGTGCTATATACCTATTATTATTGCATATCATTACTATATTATTGTATGCGTACCTGTTTCCCCAACTCTCTTCAACTTCACTCTTGAATATGCCATCCGCGCCATACGGACTAATCAAAATGGAATCGTATATGATAGGGTGATACAGCACTTAGCCTACGCCGATGTTGTTGTAAAATCAGCTTGGACAAGGGCAACACTTGCGGGGGCGTTTGAGGAGCTTGAGAATGCCACTGCTAAGCTAAGAATGGTAATTAATGACCGTAAGACAGTGTACATGCGAACATCCAAGAATAAGAATAATACCTACGAGGAACTGAATTTAGGCAGGTATACGTTCCGGGAATTTAAATATTTGGGATCTCTCGTTACCGAGCACGATGAAATTTTGGAAGAAATTAAAGCGAGAATTCATAGAAGGTGTTACTTTGCTCTTCAGAAACCATTAAAGTTTAGGTGTCTGACGAACAGAGGGAAGGTCCATATATACAAAATAATCATTAGACCGGTTGTGACGTATGTTTGTTAAAGCTGGGTACTAGCAAAAAAGGGTGAACAGATTTTGAATATACAGGAAAGGAAAGTACTCAGGAGAATATTTGGACCTGTCTGTGATAATGGAATATGGAGAATAAGAAAACATAAGAAAACTCCTACAAATGTACTGCGAGCTAGATCTGGTGTCCTTCGTAAGAAGAAGTCCGTTGAGGTGGCTAGGCCACATTGGGAAAATGCCGGCGGACAGAATCTCAAAAAAAGTTTTTAGGAGGAAAGCTTGGAGGTAGCAGAATCAGGGGACGTCGTTGGAAAAGATGGCTAGATAACCTAGAACATGTCCTCCGTAGCCTAGGAATAAGACAATGGCGAAGAAAGGCATTGCATAGAGAGCAATGGCAAAAAATAGTGGAGTAGGGCCAGACCCTTGTAGTGCCGTAGCGCCATGGGGTAGGTAGGTACTATATATAATTTTTTAATTATTTCGAAATAGTTTATGATATAATTTATTTAAAATAAAATTAAGTGTACTTTTACTTTTATCGATATTTTATTCAAAACCTTATTTTTCAAGATACTAAAATATTTATTGAAAACTTCTTTTATTTTTCGTTTCATCTGACAATGTGTAGTGATCTACTCGTTCAATGTAGTCTTGTAAGCTTTTTTATTATTATTTATAAGCTAATTAGATTGGCTGATGTCTAAAAGGATTAATTTACAACTCACATTGTTAAACAAAGTTTATATTTTTGGCAGTGGAAAAAATAAATTACTAAACGAATTCTCAATATTGATAATTCCGTCAAGCAAATACTTAGGAATCGTATTATTGGCTTAGTGTCTATTCAAGTAAACCCCCTTTCCAATAGCCTTTATATATTTAGCTAATATATCATATTAATCACACACCATACATCTAAATTCTAATGCAGCGTGAATTTCTTCGAACAGTAGATGCTTCAAATCTTCAAAAGAATTTGTTTTCAAAAACTGGAGTTCCGTGGCCATCTCCAACTTATTCATAACAGATGACATTGGGAAAGATAACATAAGAAGTATCAGTAGAAAAAGTACTTTTTAGTATCGATAGTTAAATACTCAATTCTAAATTTATTCAAATGTTCGTCTCTTCAGGAATAATGTAATTTTATATATATATTTTAAATTTTAATCTAAATAATCTGGTGCGCTCAACACACAACTGTCCTTACCTCTCTACTTTAAATAGAAATCATTTTCTGGCAATGTTGAGCAATTATAAAATGTTTGAAGAGTACTTTTAACAGAGCTATAGCTTAAAGTTTACAGCTAACAACTCATTAAGACCATTAAATTAATAAAAACGCTATTAATTACATTAAGGGTAGACAATAAAAACCTCGGTACTCCATCTCTTTTTGTAAACCACATAACTCCTGTCTCTGAGCTATATATAAGTGATTCACGTTTTTTCTTGAATAGGAAGCGATAACGTAATAAACCAAATTAAAGGTACTTTAGCAGGAGCCATATTGAGCATTTAAGCCCTGTAAAGTGACATCGATAGGAATAAGACCTCAATGATATTAAAGACCACTTAATTATACAATGATACACCGAGTTTAATCAAAATCGTTACAGACGTTTTTCAGAAAATAGTAAAAACGTATATAACCGTTGGTAAAAGTGCCACTTCCGGTTAGTCAATTTCATCAGCTAATTGGTCCCAATATTTGTTCAGAGAAAGTTCTTGAAGGCGCGAAAGTGCATCTGCCACAGGGTTTGGATTACCTTCAATGTGCTGAATATCTGTGGAGAGTTGTGAAATGAAGTTCAGCCATCTCATACACATAGTAGACATTGAACTTGATCACGCTGTGTGTGAAGACAAGGATTTAGAAAAGAATCCTAATAGTATCCATTCGTCATCTTTCCATTGTTGCAACACCGCGCCGACACATGTACCGGAAGAATCGTAAAAAATAGAAATTCTGGCATGAGTTGCGTTGCGTATCGCATCCTTGAACCTATGAAATACATCTTAAGTGATGGGGCTCCACTAAATTTTCCGCTTATCGTTCTTTCGCCCTTGATGAAGGTACCCGTTGAGAGTTTGCCGGAGACCGGCTGCTTCCTTGAATGCAAAATTATCATTCCAAGGAACCACCGTAAGTATTTGATAGCAGCCGGTTTCGGATACGAAATTATAGCATCAACACGGCTTTCCATAGGTATGATTCCTTCCACAGACGCCTTGTACCCGAGGAAATCGATTTCAGCTTAGGTCAGCAAACATTTCCCTGGGTTGATGGCAAGACCATATTCATCCAATCGCCGCAAAACTTAGCGGAGATGTTCTTCATGCTCATTTACATTTGCTGAGAAAATTAGGCCATCATCAAGGTACGTGAAGAAAAATGAAAACTCCCTAAATTCATGATTTTAATTTTAATTTATTTATTTGGTAGTTCATACATAGTTAATACATTTCTCAACATAGCAAAACTCCAGCAACTTTCTCAATTTCCAATTCAATTCGAATCGTAAAGTTTTATCTTAGATATTGAAATCCAGGAATCATATAAAAAACATACATACATACATCATTAAGTTATAATATACTGAGCATTGTATTTACATACAAATAGCAGCTGCGTCGATAAAAATATATAAGAAAAAAAACATATATATATATATATATATATATATATATATATATATATATATATATATATATATATATATATATATATAAGTTAGCTGAGTATAAGCCATAAACAATAATAGGAACTGTGTTACTAATAAGATTAACAAAGCATTGTAAATAAAAACAAACCGTATCTATATATATTGGATAAGTAGATAATAAAGTCAGTTGCTCACGAACCTGTGTACTGTTACTATGCCCTAAAACCCCTTTTTTTTCGATCATTCTTTCAGTCTAATCGTAAGTGGTGCCGAAACCCGGGAGGAATTCCGAATTTTACCGCGCGGTTAATAGTATCGCGAATTTCGGAAGAATCACTAGGCGAACCCACACAAGCTTCTAATCGCGACAATTACGATGGAAGAACAATTGAAAAAGCTGGAGTACCAACTTGCTCAGTCTACGGTGGAGAGACAGAAGTTGGAAGCGGAGCGTCAGAAACTAGAAACGCAGCTATCGAAAGCGACCGAAAACACGCAGATCGAGTTGCTTAAGATAAGGACGCAGAACTCGGCATTTATTCACGAGGTAATTAGCCAGTTAGAACCGTTCACAGGTGTAGTAGGTGATCTCGAACACTTTATCAAAGGCGGTGACCAGATTAAGACTTTGATTACCGCCAGACAGGAGTCAGGCACGTTGCTTGAGTCTGACGTAAAAATATTGGAAGCCTCTTTGATTGGGCGTATCTCGAGGCGGGTTTTGAACGCCGTACAGGGCGATTTGACGGTCTCCTGGGAGACGCTGAAGATACGGCTCAAGAAGCTATACGGCGGTGGCAGGTGGACCCCGGAAGAGGACGTTTTTTATCTGTTTAAAGAGCGCAGAACCCAGGGCCAATCGGAAGGCGAGTTCGCCGAAAAACTATTGGTGTTATACAATAGACTGACGGAGAAGATGGTGGAAACATGCGGCCAGGCGGAGGGAGCCCAGAAGATGGAGTTTCTAAGGGGCGTGCTTAAGGTACAACTAAATCATTATTTGGACCGTCCGGGATCACTGCCCAGAGACCGCGAGTTTATCGAGTGCGCCCACGACCTGATCGATGCGAGGGAACGGAACGAAACTCGCTTCGAAAAACCGGAAGCGGAATGGACGGAAGTGAGATCACCGAGAAGGCGGCAACGCAGTATTACGAGGAGGAGTAACACTAACGGAGGCTTCGAAAAGCGACCAAGCAAGGGCTTTGAGGACGGGAGACGGAAGCCTGGGCGCCGTTGCTACGAATGTAATCGAACGGGTCACGTAGCGGCCCAATGTAAGCTCACGAGGTGCTACGAATGCGGCAGGCAGGGGCACGTTGCGAGAGAATGTCCAAGGCGCAACCCCCGACCGAACAGGAGGGAACCACAGCACGAGCCCATGGAGATCAACAACCAGGACTGGAGCGGAAGACGGACTGGCAGGAGAGGCGGGGGACGCTACACCAGCGGAGAATCTTCGGAGGACGAAAGCATCCGGTCGGGGCGCAGTGGTCCGACTACGAGGAGGCAAGAGGTGAGTGGAGGGAATCCCTGGAGGGGGGGACCGTCAGGAACGGAGGTAGCGGTAGGACGCGCGCGCTCGGACTGAGGACGCGACAACGGGTGGGGCAACCGACCGGGGGGTTTAATTATTAACAACAGCGCGAATACAGGACAGCGGACAAGGTTGCCCGTGGCGAGACTGAGAGAATCCGGCATCAAATTTCTCATTGACACGGGGAGTACGAATTCCTTGATCAATATAGGGGCGGCGGAGAAACTGGGAATCTGGGCGAAACGGGAACGATGCGACTGTGCGGTGTCAACGATTCATGGCAGGGGTCAGACGCTGGGGGAGACACTTTTTGACCTCAAGGAACTCACGGGACGTGACTCGCGGATCACGATACACATCATTTCGCAGTTGATGCAGGGTCAGGATCTGATAGTCGGGTGTGACATTTTAAATCACGTTGGGTTTAAAATTAAGAATAGGGACGAAACATGGCGGTATAGAATAGGGGAACGATACTACGAGGTAAAGATGATAGGAAGTAGAGGACTCATGGAAGTCGGGGCCGTGGATTGCATCGAAGACTCGCTGGCGAACTTAGTCGCGCAAAACGAGGATTTATTCTACCACGAAAACGAGTACCTACCAACCACGGGTCGAACGGTTCATAGAATAAATCTGAAGTCGAAAGCCGCAGTTTACGTTAAAAATCGGCGTTACCCGCAAGCCATGAGAGAGATTATCGGAGAACAATTGGCGGAACTTCTTAAGCAGGGCATTATTAGACAGAGTAATTCCCCCTTTAATAGCCCTCTGTGGGTGGTAGAAAAGAAGCAGGGCGGCAACG
Organism: Nezara viridula; assembly: GCA_928085145.1. Taxonomy (NCBI): domain Eukaryota; kingdom Metazoa; phylum Arthropoda; class Insecta; order Hemiptera; family Pentatomidae; genus Nezara; species Nezara viridula. The sequence goes on along the minus strand of OV725078.1, from coordinate 110,367,161 downwards.
CGAAACAGTATCGAGTCGTAGTTGATTACAGGAAACTGAACGAGGCGACTGAGGACGAGCGGTATCCTCTTCCTCGGGTCGAGGATATTCTTGATCGACTGTCAGGGGCGACTATTTTTAGCACGCTGGACTTAAAGAGCGGGTATCACCAGGTCCGGATGGCCGAGGAGGATATCGGTAAGACGGCCTTTTCGTGGGAAAGGGGACACTTCGAATTCGTTCGAATGCCGTTCGGGCTGAAAGGGGCCCCACTGACTTTCCAACGCCTTATGGACGAACTACAGCGAGGACTGGGCGAATCTTACTCACAGGTCTATATGGATGACCTCATCGTTTTTAGTGGAACTGAGGAGGACCACGTGCAACATCTCAAACGCGTTTTTGACAGGGTGCGCGAATTCGGCCTAAAGTTATCTCGAGAAAAATCTCAATTTGGGTTACGAGAAATCAAGTTTCTAGGACACGTGGTCTCACGGAACGGGGTACAGCCGGACCCGCAGCGGGTAAAGGCCATCCTGGAAGCACCCTTACCTAAGAACGCCCGTGGGGTTAGGCGATTTTTGGGTATGATAAATTACTATCGAAAGTTTATACCCGGGATAGCGGAACTCACGCATCCATTGACCGAAACATTGAAAAAAGGGAGACGGTTTCAATTAGGTCCAGACCAGCTAGCGTGCATTAAGAAATGCCGGGAGATTTTGACCACTCGGCCACTACTAGCTTTCCCCGATTTCGCTAAAATGTTCAAAATCACCACAGACGCCAGCGAGGTAGCTATCGGGGCCGTGCTCTCTCAGAATTTCGAAGGTGGCGAGAAACCACTAGCATACGCGGGACGGAAGTTGAATGAAGCAGAACAACGCTATAGTGCAATCGAGCGTGAGCTTTTGGCGGTAGTATGGGCTGTGGAATACTTCCGACCATACGTTTACGGGAGACGGTTTCAGTTACTGACCGATCATAAGCCTTTATTGCACCTCGGAACTCTTAAAGAATCTTCTGCACGGGTATCACGGTGGATGGAGCGTCTAGCGGTTTACGACTTCCACGTAATACATAAAAAGGGCGTCGACAACGCGGTCGCCGATTGGTTGTCACGAGACCTAGTAGTAAACGCGATCGAGGACGAGGAGGTCCCGACAGAACCATTCGCGCTACGATATCTACGCGAGTGGGCGGAAGGCGGACCAGAGATTCCCTTAGTCCAGAGTGAGGCCGAGGAAATTGCTACACCGACGGACAGACCCGCGGAACTGCCCGAAGTAGACGAAATAATTAACAATAAAAGACTGCAGATCATTATAAAATCAAAGCAGGACTCCGGAATAGAAACCAGGGCGAGCACGTATGAAGGTTCGTCAACTATATTAGTTCGCACCCCCGCATCTATAGATGAAAACGCGTTAGAACGTATATTCGTGGAATTCAGTAACCCAGGACGGAATTGCATGTCTATGTGGGTAATCGGATGATTGCGGAGAAATTGAAGCGGTTATGGCGCCAGGAAAGGATAGGAATGGGGTACTCGCTAGTGCGGTGTTTACGTCAGGTAGAAACGATTACAGAACCAGCGGCACAACAGAGTCTAGTAGCGGAGCACCATTCTGGGAAAACAAATCACCGGGGAGTAGAGGAGACTCTTCGTGCATTGAAATTGCTCTATTATTGGAAAGGTATGGGCCGTACCTTTTTTTTTTTTTTTTTTTTTTTTTTTTTTTTTTTTTTTCCCCTACCTGGCCATTTGTGGCATACGGGGTTCGGTGACAGTAGGGTAGTGCACATGGGGTTTGCGCATGCCACTGCCACCAATAAACTCTTCTTTTTTTTTTTTTTTTACTCTTTATTTATATGTTTATATTTATACATGCTTTTGGATATTTATATTTTTGGGAACAATATAGGGTATCTGTGGTGCAGCCCAGCGTGCGGTTGCACGCTTTAGGAAGGGACTGCACCTTCTCTTTCTTCTTCTTCTTCCTCCGTCGCTTCCTCTACGGCTTCCGGCGGGCGTCCTCTCCCAAGGGTGAAGTGCTCCGGGCCCACCGCCTCCTTCCATCTCCTGATGTACTCGGTGAAGTAGGGGTAGAAGTCCTCGCTCATCAGCCTCGGTAAGTCCGCCTCTTCCATCGCATATAGCCCTGTCATCCTTGATAGCCAAGCTCTGTGCCCAGCCATCTTTTCGCAGCTCAGGACTACATGCTCCGCCGTGTCCGGAATCCCACAAGTGGGGCACAAGGGGTTGATGTTCTTCCCATGCTTGTTCAGCTTGTCTCTGAAACCCCCGTGCCCCGTAAGGATCTGAGACGTCCAGTAGTCAGGTCTCACCCACTTCGCCTCCATTCTGGAACTGACGGTGGGGAAATACTTCCTGAGGGTAGAACCCTTTTCGCTCCTCACCCACCGCTCGTTCCACTCCCGAAGTGAGTCCTCCTCCACCAGCCTCTTCCATCTTCCTGGCTCCTCCTCAGCCCTTTGCCGTAATCCCTCCGGAAGCGAACCGAGTCCGTGTCTTTTGACATCGAACCTGATTACGTCTTCCTTTAGGATCAGGTCAATGGGCATCTCTCCAGCCAGTATCTGGACCGCCTCGTGCGACACCGTCCTGTAAGCTTTTGTTACTCTCAGCAGGGCCAGTCTCTGTGTGGTTGCCAGCTTTCCACGCTGCTCTTTTGTCAGCCGCCGACTCCACGCAGGCGATGCGTACCTAATTATACCTAATACTACTCCTTTGTAGATTGTTCTGGTCGCTGGGTACTTGACCCCCCAGAACGCACTACCTATCCTCGACAGGCCATTTAGTGTGGTGGTCACCCTTCCTCTCAGGTACGCGATGTGTGGGCTGGGGTCGAATGATCTTCTGAACCTCACCCCTAGGTACGTTACCTCCTCACACGCGCGCCCCCTCGCTCCACCTATGTCTAGGTTGATTGGGTGGGCTCTGTCGGTTTTCCCCTTCAGCAGCATCGCCTGTGTCTTCTCAGCCGCCATCCTCAGCTTCCTCTTCTGGCACCACTCCTCTACTAGGATGGCCAGTCCTTCGGCTTCCTCCTTCACTCTGGCCCTGCTGTTTGCCGTCACCAGCACCGCCAGGTCATCCACGTATGCAATGGCTCGGTACCCCTTCTCCTCCAACTCGCCAAGCAACTGATCAAAAACTAGTTTCCACAGTGCTGGCCCGAGTACCGAGCCCTGCGGGCACCCTCTCTCGATCCCCCTCTCCACCTCGAAGGAGTTACCCCGGATCTTCACTCTCCTATCCTTGAGGTAACTGCCCACGAGGGAGTATAGATTGCTGGGGGCATCGTACTCTTGCAGCCTCTGCATCACAACGGGCCACCAGACGCTATCGAAGGCAGAAGATATGTCGAAGAGTATCAACAACGCATACTTCTCCTCCGCGTCTTCGACGTCCCGCTTCATCTGCATCAGCGCATCCGCCGTGCCCTTCCCTTTCGTGGAACCGAACTGCCGAGGATGACCCGCCACGCGCAGCACCGGTTTCATCCTCTCCATTATCAAGTGCTCCAGGACTTTGCTGATCACCGGGAGGAGGCATATGGGCCTGTAGGCCTTAGGTTGTTCTTTATCTTTACCTCCCCCTTTGTACAGCAATCTGAGGTCCGCTTCCTTCCATTGATACGGAAAGTGCCCTCTGTCCAGGCACAGGTTGCATATGGCCAGAAGTTCGTCCTCTATTTGAGGCGCACTGTTCCTCAAGATCGCTGCATCGATCTCATCGAGTCCCGGAGCCCTTCCTACCTTCTGCTTCTCTATCGCCAGACGGAGGTCCCAGATGTCCCACGGCTCGCACAGGTCCGTTCCGGGAGGATACTCCGTAGTCCTTCTGATCATCCGGTCCTCCTCCGTGTCCAGGGTCGGATCGTCCCTGGGGTACGTATGATCAACGTACATGGCCACCGCCTCTTCCAAGGTTTCAGCCTGTCTACCGCCCACTCTCATGGCAGCCATGAGTTGGGCTGGCTTCACCTTGTCGAGTGCGACCCTGTACGGTATCCCCCAAGGATTTTTCTCCGTTTCCCTTTCAACGAATTCGTCCCAGGATGACTTCTTTCGCTGGCGCATCTCCTTGCGGTATTCTTTGAGCGTGCGCCTGCTTTCCAGTCGGAGCACCTCTCTTCTCTCCTCGTTCCTGCAGCCTTGGCACCTCCGCCTAGCCCGGTGATATTCCCGTTTCAGCGCCGTCAAGGTCGGCGTCCACCACGGCACTGGTCTCTCCCTCACCTTCCTCCTCCGAAGGGAGGCCTCTGCCGCGTCTCTCATGGCGCCTGTCAGCACGTTTATCCTGTTCTCGATACCGCGCGCTTCGTCATCTTCTGGCGGTTCCTCCCACTCCCTGTCCACCAGGATGTCCTCCAGCGCTCCACGGTACCGAGCCCAGTCCGCCGACCTTGTGACGTATCCACGCTCCCCTTCCGCTCGTCTCTCCTCTTTTCTTCTCACAACATCGAGCATGATGGTCCCATGGTCCGAGCTCGTATCAGACCTGAGGCCCCAGTTTGCCACTCGTCTCATCATTGGAGCTGAGGCCAGCGTTATGTCAATCCAGCTTTGTCCCCTGGGTCCCACAAACGTGGGCTCGCCAGGTTCATTCACTACTATCAGCTGGCATCTGGCTATGCTGTCCTCGAGCTTCATTCCTCTTCTATCGGTGACTTCTGAGCCCCAGGCCGTGCTCCACGAATTCGTGTCGGCGCATATCAGCACGTTACCGTACTGCTGCGCCACGGCCTCCATGTGCTCGATGTTTCCCTCAATGTCATCTTTCGGCGGCATATAGGCGGACAGAAGGGCAAAAGCTGCGTCTCCCCATCTAATCCAGCATGCCGCTTGGTCCGCCGTCGTATGCTGCTTCATCTCCATGACATCCAGTGAGGGGTTGAGGATTACTATCGCTGCCCTAGGCCTCCTCTCTCCACTGCTTTGGGCAACGACCCTTGCCGCCATCCCGAACCCGGTCACCTGGTTGTTTTTACAACAAGGCTCCTGTACTGCAAGCAGATCAAATCTCGCGGTTTGGGCCCTCAGCTCATCCGCCACCACCCTCCTCCGCGCCATGTTGATCTGCCCGATCCTCAGTTTAGTCATAATTAGTTCTCTTAGCCAGGAGTCTCATCTCACTCAGGTGTACCGGGCACTCCCTGCTTCCAGCGCAGTGCTTCAATTCGCTCTTCTTTCCACTCCTCTTGCAGTTCCTGCATTCCGGGGGCAGGCTTCTCTTTGGGCACTCCTTGTGGATGTGTCCCTCCTCACCACACCATCTGCAGGTCAACTGGTCCTTGCAATGGGCTTTGGTATGACCGTACCCTTGACACTTCAGGCACAGAGGGGGATCGATGTAGTCCCTCACTTGGAGGTTCCACCATCCCCCGCTGATACTGTCTAACAGCAATATTGCCATCCTCGTCCTCGGGTGAACCTCGAGTACCCAGGTCCTCTTGAGCCCGCTCCTCTCCCAGTTGGAGAAACATGCTCTCATCCAGTCCTGGGCACCTTGCGCCGGTCTCTCAAATCCCCTAGTCGCCAGCTTCTCCCAAATTACCTGCTCCAGCATCTCAGCTGACCACTCGGAAGGCACCCGCATTATTTCTAATCGGGGCTTCCTTTTGTTGGCCAGCTGTGCCGTCAGGCCTTTTTCCCGGAGCCTGTCCCACCCTATGAGCCTCTTGGCTTCTTCTGGGCCCTTTGTTCTTACGAGGACGTCCTTCTTATACGTGACCTTAACCACGTCGACGTCCATCTGGGCCTCTCCCCTTATGTCTTCGGGGAGCAATTTCCATATGTCCCTCGGGTTCCACCCTTCCTGACCCTTGATAGTGACATATGTTTCCTTAGCCTTCGATGCTCTCAGGGGGTCCTGCTCCGAGAGCAGCTTCCGCTCAACCATCTCCACCAGCCCGTTGAGCAGGTCGCTGTGGCTGGGCTGCCTCTCATTGCCTTTCTCTTTCCGGCCCTCTACTGGAGTGGAGGTCTTTTGCTTCTTCCTCTTCCTCGCCCTCCTCTTCTTCCTCCTACCTTGTACCAGGGTGAACTCGCTCTCTTCCTCCTCTTCGGATTCGGGTCGCATGTTCCTCCCGCGGCACATCTCTATGCCTGTGCTTCTGAGTGGCATAGGTGCGGGGATCCCGATCTCCCTTGATGGACCTGGAGTCGGTTTTCCCCTTTCCTCCTCCCGCTGGCTTTTGGGTCTGGAGGGGACTTCGCAGTCTCCAAACCTGACCTTTTTTGCGGGTCTGGCCGGGCACTCAGCCTCTACCACCCTGTCGCCACCTGGAATTTCTAGGATCCAGTTGCTCTGTGGGGCCGCTTTCCGTCCCACAGTCCGGCTTCGGAGTTCCTCCAGGTCTTGAAGGGCTTTCTGGTTTTCAGCCAGTGTCCTGTTGTACTCCGCACTGGCCTCCTCCATGCCCTGCTCCGCCATGGCTAGTGTTGTTGCCAACACTCCCGAGGCTACTCTCTTCTCAACCCCTTTCAGGAACTCGTCATCGGTGAGGATTTCCCTTACCAGGGTTCTTGGGGAACCAAAGCCGCCGAGCGCTTTCTCACTTATGAGGTATGGGCCGTACCGTACGGGACTGCGTAGCGCAGTGCGAGGTGTGCCAAAGAGCAAAGTACGATCGTCAACCTCCGGTAGCCGAACAAGTAATCACCCCTACCGCTATAGAACCCCTGCGATCCATACAGGTAGACGTTTATTCCAACGAGGGACAATCATGGGTAACGGCGATAGACCCGTTCAGTAAAATTGCTATGGCCTATCCCATTGAGTCAAAAACCCCTGGGGCAGTTTGGGAAGGAGTCTTGCAATGGTGCGCATTTTACGGTGTCCCAGACGAAATCGTCTCAGATTGCGGGAGAGAGTTCGATAACTCGCTAATTCGGGATGAGAGCAAGATATTGGGCATCAATTGGCATTTGAACACCCCAAATCATATTAAGGGAAGGGGCGCCGTGGAACGGCTCCACAATACTTTAGGGGAACACTTACGGTTGCTCAAGTTAGGTCGTGACCTCGATCCATTCGATGCTATGCCACGCGCTGTCATAGCCTACAATAATACCATTCATGCCGCGACGGGATTATCACCAGTCGAAATAGTGTTCGGACAGAGGCGCCGGGATAGAGGAGATCTCATCACGGCTAACAATAACGACCTTAAAGCTACCATGTATCAGGCAAGAGTAGGGCGGCAAACAATGTGGGCGAAGGTACGAGAAAAATTAATTCGTGAGAAGCAAACCCGGGTGGCTAAGGCAAATAACCGACCCATAGTTTATAGAAAGGGCCCGTTAGCGCTGGGAACCATAGTGTATAGACGATTACGCACCGCTCGCACTAAAACAGCCGCGAGGTATGAGGGACCTTATAAAGTCATCACCATACGGGAGAATAACCTATTTACTATCAGGGATGTAAATTACCCGTTTCGGTCACGTACGGTACACCTTGAAGAGCTTCGGGTACCTCAGATTATGCCAGAAAACGAGTCGGACGGCGGCGCCCAGCCTGGACCATCTCGGGGCTAGGAAGTTTTTCTTTTCGTACTTTCCATTTTTTTTTATGTTTTTGCGGTATTGAGTAATTTCTGTTAAATAGCGTTATACAAGTAGAGTGAAAAATGTTTTTTTTGTTGTTGTTAAAATCCATTGTAGATAGGTTAAGTTATTATATTTTAGGATATCTGTATTTGTTTTTTTTAGGTATAAGTATGTTAAGCAAGTGAATCTGCTACTTAGTGTATTATTATTTTATTTTTTCTTCTTCTGCTCTGCTGAAAGTGTTTGAGTTTGTGTTTTATGTTCTATTTTTTTTTTTTATTTTTATTTATAAGTTCCTCCATACGAAGGAACTGGAGGGAGGGAGTTAGCTGAGTATAAGCCATAAACAATAATAGGAACTGTGTTACTAATAAGATTAACAAAGCATTGTAAATAAAAACAAACCGTATCTATATATATTGGATAAGTAGATAATAAAGTCAGTTGCTCACGAACCTGTGTACTGTTACTATGCCCTAAAACCCCTTTTTTTTCGATCATTCTTTCAGTCTAATCGTAAGTTATATATATATATATATATATATATATATATATATTATATATATATATATATATATATATATATATATATATATATATATATATATATATATTCATATAAATTATGAACCTTTAAGAACTCTCGCGGAAATGGTGTTCATCATTCTCTTGAGGATGCCCAACATAGCCATGTCTTGGAAAGACCATCGGCACCATATTCCTCTATAAGTTATTATGAGCAGGACTACTTTCATGTCCACGCCTGGCACTCCCAGTGTACGCCCGATCGCCGTCCTACAATCTAGGTCTCTATATTTATTGGTTTTAACATTGTTCCAGTGGGTAATGCTAGGGTTTAGCTCCGACGATCTGTGCATCTATAATAAAGCTTCCGCTTGGTTCTGAGAACACCAGGTCTGGCTTCAACCTTCGTAGCTGGAATGTTTGGCTGGCATTGCGCAAGCCACGACACATGCACACGAATTCGCTGAGTGGCGATAGCAATATTCTGAATGTAGGACTCCTAAATGGGAACCTGATAATAGGCGCGACATATATCTCGAAATATGGTCTTACCAAGCAGGCTGAAATCGGACAGGTGCGGGACACTTTTTTTTTTTACCCCCTTCCTGGCATTTTTGCCATTCGGGTTTTCAACAGTGCGTTGACACGTTGGGAATACGTACCGCTACTGCTGCCAATATTCTTAATAATAATGCTATTTATTTTATTTTATTGTCACTGCGGTGCGGCCCGGTGCACGGGTGTGCGCTTTACTGAAGGGACCGCACCTTAGTCTCCAGCTGGTTGCGTATCTTGCCCTCCTGGGTAGTTTCCTCCCTATTGAGAAGTGCGTAGGTTCCACCTTTTACCTCCATTTTCCCACGAACTCTACGAAGTGGGGGTATTCATCTTCCCATCAGTCGAGGAAGATACTCTTCGTCAAGGGCGTACAGTCCCGTCCTCCGCATCTATATGCTTCTGGCTTGCTCCATCGCGGTGCATGATATAACAACATGCTCAGCCGTATCAGGGGCACCGCAGTCGGGACATGAGGAATCAATGTTCTTCCCATGATTCCTGAGTTTGTCTCTAAACCCCCCCATGTCCCGTCAGGATCTGTGAGGTCCATTAGTCCGGCTCGACCCAATGTGCTTCCAATCTGGAATGAACGGTGGGAAAGTACTTTCTCAAGGTGGCTCCATTTTCTCTTGCAATCCACCGCCCATTCCACTCCTCTAGTGTCGCCTCTCGGACTATGCCACTCCATCTTCCTGGATCCTCACGGACCCTCCGTTGAAGCCCCTCTGGGAGTGCCTCCAGTCCCTGCCTCTTTAGGTCATTCCTCCAAGCGTTCTCCTGAGGGACGAGATCCAGAGGCAACTCCCAGCCAGCACTTGCACCGCTTCGTGGGATATGGTTCTGCAAGTCCTAGTCGTCCTCATCAGGGAGACCCTGTGGATGGTGGCCATATTCTTTTTCTGCACCTGATTCAAGCGACGGCTCCACGCTGGGGATGCATACCTCAGTATACCCAGCACAACTCCCTTGTAGATGATTCTTGTCGCTAGGTATCTGACCCCCTATCCGTGCCAGGCTATTTAGGGACAGGGCCACTCTACTCCGTAGGTACTCTATCTGAGGAAAAATATTAAACTTTGATTTAAATCTCACGCCTAGGTAGGTGATCTCCTCACCTAGGCGGACTCGATCTCCTCCTACTCTGAGACTAATAGGGTGGGCCCTGTCCGTAGAACCCTTCAACAGTATGGCCTGGGTCTTTGCAGCCGCCATCTTCATCTTCTTCGTTGCACACCATTCTTCTACTATGGAGACTATGGAGATTTAACTTTACTTAAAATCCAGATGTTTTTAAATTTTAATTGACCTACACCTGTAACATGAAGCCTTAATTCAAAAACAACCGTTTTGTTATGAAGTGTATGATTAACATTATTTTAGCTAGATTTAGTTTTATCATCGTTCATTGTTGAATTAGAATCAGGTTTTTTCTCACTTTACAACATGTTACATCTGACTTTAATTTAGGAACTCTTATTCTAACACAAGAGGAGATAAGCATTTTATAATTTTTATATTTTTAAACATAAACTATACTCCATGAATTTTTAAGGAGTTACAAACACAATTTTACCTTTTTGTTGAGTTTTTACTGCATGATTTTGCACATTTTTAGTTGTGTACTGCATGTTTTTCGGTTTTTCACTGCTCGAAAATCGGGACTCTATAAATCACTTAACCAATTACTTTGTTTTCTAATTATTAATAATACTTTAGAAAATAATCTTTCTGCATACAATGATGTTGCAGGTATTGAAAGAAAATCACTGGTGGGGAGGGCGCGGGAACGATAGCCCAATACTAATAGAGAGGGAGCAAGAATATTTTGCCTTAGCCCCTTCTCCCAATATATCGAAGAAAAAAAATCATATCTATAACAATTAACCGAATTGAAAGGACAAAATATGTAGACTAAATACAATTTGAAATTCGGGAAAAGTCAATTAGATGGCTAAGCTAAGACCTAAAAGGCATCCAATTATTTCATCACCCTCTATGTATCCATTATTGTAATATAAGATAATATTTATTTAATGAATTTTATGATTCATTCATGTTCACCCTTTCATTTCTACGTAAAGATTTTATGTGTGATAAATATTCAGGACGTATTATAATTATTTTTTTTGCCGACATTTCAACCCAAACGTGTGGGTCATCAGGGCTGAAAATTTTAATTTATTAATATATTATTGTATTACAATCAGAAATATAATATTATACGACCGATGATGGTAAACAATAAACTATAGTGATTGATGGACCATGAATATTAACTACTATTCTTCTTCTTCTCTCACTATCTCCTGTGTGCTGCTAAGCGTGGAGTAGCTGCCTCTGACCATCTTGTCCAACGGTCCCTGTCCTGTGTAAGCCTCCTCATCTCCGGTATGGTGCTTCCTCTCGCTGCGCCAATTCTCTTTATCAAGTCTGCATACATAAGCTTTGTCCTGCCTTGAGGTCGCCTTCCTCCCGGTCTGGCTTCTAGAAGCTACCTGGCCTTACGGTCATCTCCTATTCTATTAACATGCCCATACCACTTCAATTGCCTTTCTTCGTCTCTAGGATGTATCTAACTCCTAGTTCATCTCGCACCCTTTCACTTCTTATTCGATCTCGCCTGGTTTTCCCAATATTTTCCGTAGGAATATCATTTCTGCAGAGACAATCTTGCTGGCATGGCGGTCCAAGAGTGTCCAGGTCTCAGATCCGTATAACAGCACTGGGAGAAAAACTGATTTAAATAGCAGAATCTTCGCTTTTCTGCTCAACTCCTGCTTTCCAATGAGTGTCATGGATATTTGGTAGTATATTCCATTGGCCTTTTGGACTCTATTCATGGCCTCCTGGTCTATTCTTCCATCTCTGCCAATCACTGTTCCCAGGTAGCAGTAGTTATCGGTTTGCTCATGGGTCTCTCCATTGCAAGTGATTCTGAGATCCTCGTTCCTTCTTTTAACACACATGACCCTGCTTTTGGAGGGATTGGTTTGCATGCTTCTGAGTTGCAGTTCTTCTTGCCACTCATTCACAGCAACCTGGAGCGATTCAGCAGTATCCGCAACCAATACCACATCATCTGCGTACAACAATGCGTGTCAAAACTGGGGTCATATTCCAATATCCCACTATTGTATCCCGCTCTGGGTGTCCTCCTTTTGCAAAATTTCCAAATGGCATCCATGAAAATTATGAACAGTAGGAGGCTTAGGCTATCGCCTTGTTTAACTCCCCTAAAGAAATGGAATGACCTAGACTCAGTGCCGGCTAACCTTATTACTTCCTTATGGTCTTGGTACACTGAGTTAATTGCACTAATAAGATTTTGTGGGATTCTCATATCTTGCAATGCATCCCATATTTCCTGTGTAGGAATATTGTCGAGAGCTGCCCGTAAATCAAGAAAATCTAGGTATATTGCTTTACCTCTATCCCATGCCTTCTCTACAATCATTCTCAGAGAGAAGATATGATCTTGTGTCTGCCTGTTGGGTCTAAAACCTGCCTGTTCCTCTTCCAGGTCTTCTTCTACCAAGTTCCTTAATCTTTGTTCCAGGACTCTAGTGTATAATTTGTATAACACCGATGACAGACATATGGGTCGGTAATTATCGCATACATTTTGGCTTCCCTTCTTATGGATTGGGATAATGATGTTGTTTTCCCATTCTATGGGTATCCTTTTGAGATCCCAAATCTTTTGGAATAGTGTTTGGAGACACTTGACCAACTCATTTCCTCCATATTTTATAAATTCGGGTGCAATCCCATCTGGCCCAGCTGCTTTTTCCATCCTTACTTTAGCAATGGCTGCTTCGACTTCCTCATCTTCTATGGTATCATCTATGTCGGGGACTTCTGGTTCAGTTCTTCTACATCTTCTACGGCAATCACGAAAATTTCGTCGCCTTTCTTCCATTCTGAATTTTTCTTGGAAGTATTTCCTCCAAACCTCCAATATGTCCCTGTCTTCTGTCACCAGCATGACATGCTCATCCTTTACTCTTCTCACAGGCTTTGCTTTTTTGTTCCTTAGTGCTCTTGTGATGTGCCAGAATTTCCTTATATTTTCTTTGTAGTTTTTATCCAGTTCTAGCCCGAATTCCTCCCAAGATTTTCTCTTCTCTTCCTTAACTATTCTCCTAGACTCGTTCCTTTTCTCTACGTACAATGCCCAATCTCCTGGCGACTTGCTTCTACAGTACTGTTTCCAGGCCTCTTTCTTTGCAGTAATGACTCGTTTCACATCCTCGCTCCACCACCTAGTTTTCTTAGTAGTAGGTCTTATTTGCTGTAAACCACATACTTCCTCGGCTGTCTTGAGTATACTCAATTTGATTTGCACCCAAATAGTGTCAACATCTGCGTCCCCATTAACTTCTTGGAGTTGGATTTGAAGTCGACTTGTATAAGCCATCTCTTTTTCCTCTTCTCTTAGCTTGTTGACAGCTATCCTATTATATGATTTGGCGATCTTTTTTCGTGATTTTAGTATCTTGGAGTCACCAACCAATAGCCTGTGATCCGTATTTAATTCTGCTCTTCGTATAACTTTAATGTCTGTGAAGTACTGTCTGAGTTCCTATCGATGATAAAATAATCAATGATGCTATTTCTGGTAGCTCTTCCATTATCTCTTTCAAATGTGATTTTATGGTTTGTCTTATGGTTATACCATGAGTTTCCAATAAGCATATTATTTTCTACGCAGTACTCTATTAGCCTGATTCCATTGTTATTGATGTGATCTTCACCTCCCCATATACCCATCGTTCCGAACGCTGCTTGATGATCCCGACATGTTCTTGCATTTAAATATCCGGATACTATGATCATTCTATTCCGGTTCCTTGTGTTGTCTACTTATAGTTTATTATCAAAGTCAGATTTATGGTTGTTTTTAACACTACTTCTAGTGTTATAAACGGCTGTGTATAATTTTAGAATTATGTATAAGTTATTTCAGTCTATTTGTGCATATTCAGTTCTATTTTTCGATATATAATATTTTTGCAAGCAATGGATACATTTCACTTTATGTAGATAGGTAGGATATGGGTTTTAATAATAATAATAATAATAATGCTTTATTTATTCTGGGACGAGTCCCTTTAGAATAATACAGAGAAACAAAAATGTGGGCTAAGGAGCCTCAGAGATACATAAACAAGAGTATAGTTTGATTAAATAGTAAAAAAAAAAATAATAATAAAATATTTAGAGAAATTATAAGTTACTTTCTAATTTACATCAGTTAATAATAAAAATAAAAAATTGAAAATAAACATGAAGTAAAAATAATAAAGAACGATCTAATAATTTATATGCATATTTACAGTAGTAACTATTTACAATTTTATGATGAGGACTGGATGGATAAGAAATGATTAAACAGTTGGGATTTAAAGGTAGGAAGGGTTTTGGATTGACGGATGTGGGGAGGGATGGAGTTCCATAGGGAAGAGGATCGAATAATAAATGATTTATCGAAAGCAGCGGTTCGGTGGGCCATTATATATAGATCTGAGGACCGAGAACGGGTATTGCGGAAGTGGACAGAGGATTTAAATTGAAGGAGCTCGGCGATGTATGAAGGACGGCGGGAGTGAATTACTTGGAAGAGGAAGGATGCCAGGAAATACTTACGGCGGTTGGAAGGATAAAGCCACTTCAACTCTTCATAGAAACAGGAAACAGGAGCGTCTTTTGGGGTCCCGAAGATGAATCGTACAAAGCAATTTGTCAAACGTTTTAGTTTCGCCTCGAGATCCCCAGAGACGCCCCCATATACCGTGCAGCAATAGTCAAAATGGGGAAATATTAAAGAGGTGACCAGGAGTCTACGGATTTCAAAAGGAAAAAGGGGTCGCAGGCTATTTAAGTGTTTTAGGGTGGAAAAGGTACTTCGGGAGATATTGGACACATGGTTTTTCCAGGTAAGGGTTTGATCGAAGATTATTCCAAGGTTTATGACGGTGGAATAAAATTTAATGGGATTATCATGTAAAAAGAGGGTTGGAAAGTTAGGAACAGTTTTGAGGAGGTAATTGGAGCCTATTAGGATTGCCTTGGTCTTTTCCGCATTCAACTTCAACTTGTTAACTCCTGCCCAGTCGTATATTCTATTTAAATCTTCTTGAAGCTTTTTTGTGGCGGCTAATAGGTCGGAAGGGGGGAAGGAAAGGTATATTTGGAAATCGTCTGCATAGATGTGGTATTGGGAGTGATGGATCTGGTTGGGAAGGTCATTAATGTAAATAGCAAACAGAGTAGGAGACAAGGAGGAACCTGGGGACACCACAGGAGAGGGAAGTGTCTTTGAAGGAGGTTGATCTGGGACGACTACATACTGGGATCGATCGGAAAGGAAGGATTTGAACCAACGTAGGACACTGTTGGATAGAGGAAGATTTTGCAATTTGGTAAGAAGGATGTTATGGTCAACTGTATCAAACGCTTTGGAAAAATCTAGAAGGATGAGGATAGTAAGGTTTTGGTGTTCAATGGAGTTTTGGAGGTCATGGGTTATTTTAAGGAGGGCAGATTGCGTTGAATAGCCGGGTCGGAAGCCAGATTGGAATGGATTGATGAAGGAACGTTCTTCTAGGAAGTTGGAAAGTTGATTTTGGACAAGGCGTTCCAGTGGTTTTGAGAGGTTGGAAAGAAGAGAAATAGGGCGGAAGTCGTTCTGTGAGGAAGGGTTAGATGTTTTACTCAATGGTCGGACGAGTGCAGTTTTCCAGGAAGAGGGAAATGTGGAATTTTGCAATGAGAAGTTGTAGATATGATAAAGTACTGGAATAAGGGTAGGAAGGCTGGATTTTATTAGTTTTACTGGAATATTGTCAGGACCATAATCATTGGTGTGGGATTTGAGTATAGTGGAAAGTACTTCGTCGTAGGACACATGGGAAAAAAAGAAGTTTTCAGGATTGAAATTATGGTGTTCAATATCATGAGTAGGAGAAGGATTAGAAGCAAAAGATAAAAAATGGTCATTAAGATCATCTGGAGTCACAGGGAGGGAAATGAGGTTATTGGAATCTGGTAGGGATAGATTACGAAGTATTTTCCATTTTGATTTGGAATCGGGAGCATTGGTAAGGGCATTATGAAGTTGGATTAGCAGTCGTTGTGGATGGTTGCATTACGGAGTTGTTTGAAAGATGCATAATCAGCAGCTAAGCGGGTTTGACGGTATTTGCGCCTTGCTGCATTCCTTCTCTTTATCATTCCCTTTATTTCAGGAGTCAGCCAAGGAGCAGTGGGACGACGTTAGATTCTGGTTTTCAGAGGAGCATGGATGTCTAATATGGATTGTAGGTTTGAGGTAAGGGTGGATATCATAGGGTCAATGGAGGTGTAGGAAAATATGGTATCCCATTGGGCAGAATCCAGGTCAGGTTGAAGGGATTCATATGAAAGAAGGTTTAGATTGCGATATAATTTTTTTTTTTTTTTTTTTTTATTTACTGCAATTAATTTACTTTACGTATAACATCTTTTTTATATTGTTTTCTAATCGTAATTTTAATATTAGTTATATGGTTATGTATTTTATTTTTATAAATTTTATAAAATTAATATACATATATACTTTTTAAAAGTTTCCATTTAAATTGGGTTTATATTTTAATTCATGATATTTCATCAGCATTCCATGAAGTTTAACTGTATTATCATTGTCCTTTATATCTGTTTTCATTATTATTTTAAACTGATCTGTACTTCTGTTTTTTTATGTATTATCTTTGTTATTTTTGTTTTATCAACATGAAATTATGATATTATTTAATTTTGTTCATTATTTACTTCAGATTTTTTATCATTATCATTTATCAATTTATATGAAATGTTATTCATTAGTAGATTAGTTGCCGTGATTCAAAATACCCTAAAGATATTTTATTCAATTCCATTTCAAAATTGATGATTTAAGCTTTATTTGTCAAATTTATTTATTTTAATATTGTTTTACGAGGTTGAGAATTTGATGTTTTGAATAGATTGACTGACCACTATTATTGAATCACTGATAGCTGACATTGTTGATGGGTGGAGGGAGTAGGGATAGTAACGGAAACTATCAAAAGAAAAACAAAACAAAAACCATTACAAAGAAAAATAACAATATTAAAATATTGCAATAGCTAACAACTAATTAATTATAAATATATGGATTGTCAAAAACTATTATTTGCTAATATCCACAAATTAATAACATGAAAACGGTGTAACATTAGATGTGAAAGAAGTTACATCAGGGATACTTTATTTATTTTTTTATTTGAAATTCCAAAATGCCTAACTAGGCCGAAATGTAAAAAAAATAATATTTTTTCTTAATTAATATTAAAAAGGAGTTTTATATGTAAAATTTGTTCTTTGGAGTGTTTGTGAGATTTCGAAACTTAAATCTGTCATTGATTAAATGTTAAAAATTAAATAATCAACAATCGGATAAATACTTATTTATCATATAAACTTTTTTTTTTTTTTTTTTTATAATTTCTTAATTCTATCTTTCTTGTTAGTTATATCTTTAATTTTATTAATATTGCTTTAAAGTTCAAAATTAATATTATTATTTATGTTCAATTTTTTTAATGACTTCAGTTCCTTTTGATATAAAATATGTTTTGACTTGCAATATTTATTCCTATACCTTTACTGCATTATCCTTTATTTATTGGTTTTCGACGATTAAGTTCGTTATTTACCATATCAAATATCTTGTATTTAATTTTCTGTGTTAATTTTATTTTATTTTTCATGAAATTAGTACTGATATTTAGAAAAATAGAAATAGAAAATAACTTTATTCTGGGACAAAGTCCCTTTAAAATAACAAAATAGAACATAATTAAAATACTACATCTGGCCAAAATAAAACAATAATAAAAAAGAGAAAGTAAAGAAAATATTAATCAAACAAGCTATATACAAAAAAAAAAATCTATATACAAAACACTTAAAACTATGATAAAACACTTAAGACTATGTACATCAGGAAAAATTATAATTATACTCTTTTGAAAAATAAAATAATTAACGTACATTGAGTTCTTCTTTAAAATGAGGTGTATTTCTGCTAACAAAGTAAAGACAAACCTGACAATATAAAATATCAGTGTATTTAAATAATGATTAATATATAGACTCATCATTGTCAAATGCTAGCTATAGGTATAGGTATATTTAATTATATACGAATAAAAAATAATAAAAAACAATAAAAAAACAAAAAAAAAACACAATAGATGTGGTCAGTGGCATTAAGAGCAGGAAGATATTGTAATATCCCTAGTGAAGATCACAGTATAGAATAGTATTATCGTATGATGATGACTAGAAATGTATAATATCGAAAGTTTAGCAAGTATCTATCTGACTGTTTTTGTGATAGGAATTGGAATAGGAGGGATTTGAATGTGGATATGGAGGAGGAATGTCGAATTTTGATAGGTAGAGAATTCCAGAAATTGACAGCGCGAGCTATAAAGGAATTTTGAAATGAGGCAGATCTGTGAGAAGGGATGTAGAGGTCAGAAGGTCGAGATCTTGTTGAAAGGGAATGGACTGAGGACTTGAATTGGAGAAGGTTGTAGGCGTAAGAAGGACGATGGCTGTTGATGATTTGATAGAGGAACGTACCAAGGAAATATTGTCTTCTAAAGAAGGAGAAGAGCCACCTTAACTCAGTGTAGTGGTGAGAGACATGGGAGTACCTCGGGGCACCAATAACAAATCTTACGCAGCTATTCATTAATCTTTTCAGTCTATCACGGAGCTCCACCGAGAGGCCATCATACACCACACAGCTGTAGTCAAAGTGGGGGAAGATGAGAGAGGAAATTAGGAGTCTACAGATATGTTGAGGTAGGAGATGGCGGAAGCGATGAAATAGTTTAAGGGTAGAAATTGTCCGACGGGAAATGTAAGAAATATGGTAGGTCCAGGAGAGGGTTTGATCTATGAAAAATCCTAAATTTTTAACAGAGGAGTAGAAGGAAATTGGCTGGTCATTAAGGTGTAATATGGGAAAGTCAGTATGGGATCTAATAAGGGGCTTGGAACCAATGACAATGGCCTGAGTTTTGGCAGCATTTAACTTTAATCCATTTACATTTGCCCAGGCATTGATTCGATCAAGGTCTTCTTGAATCTTGGCAAATTCTACCAATAACTCAGAGGGAGAAAAGGATAGGTAGATCTGGGAATCATCTGCATAAAGGTGGTGGGAACAGTGGAGAATTGAATTATGAAGGTCGTTAATGTAGGAGCTGAAAAGGAGAGGAGATATGCTTGAACCCTGAGCAACTCCGGAGGATAAAGGAAGGTAAGCAGATAGTGGTTGATTAGTTATGGAGACTGCTTGGGTGCGTTGGTAGAGGAAAGTTGGAACCAAGAGATGGAACTATTGGAGAAAGATAATGATTTTAGTTTGTTGAAGAGGATGGAATGGTTGATGGAATCGAAGGCTTTGGAGAAGTCTAGAAGAATAAGGACAGTTAATTTTCTATCATCTATTGCAGATTGAATGTCGTTGGTAATTTTAATTAAGGTAGATTGTGTGGAATAGCTGGGACGGAAACCAGATTGGAGAGGATCAAATTGGTTGGACTTTTCGAGGAACTTGGAGACTTGGGATTGCACCAGTCTTTCAAGAGGCTTTGAGAGGTTAGAAAGAATTGAAATTGGACGGAAATCTTCGGGTGAGGATGGATTAGGCTTTTTATTTAAAGGAAGAACAATGGTTTTTTTCCAACAGATAGGGAATACTGAATTCTGAAGGGAGAACTTGTAGATAAAAAGGAGAGCTGGGAGGATTTCACGTAGACATATTTTTATTAATTTGACAGGAATGCCGTCTGGCCCTATGGAATTGGTGTGGGATTTCATTACCGCGGTTAACAGGTCTGTGGGAGAAATGTCGGAACAATAAAAGTTATTGTCGTTAAAGGATATCTCTGGAGCAAAGCAAGAAGAGGAAGGTAGAGAAGAGGTATTAGCGACAGATATAAAATAAGAGTTTAAATCATCGGAGGATACAGGAAAGGCTGCGATAGGGGATCTGGAAGGATTACCAATGGAAAGTTTACGAAGCAGTAGCCATTTCGACTTGATATCAGGAGCTGAGGAAAGGGTTTCATGGAAGTAGGAATTTTTCGCACGCCGGATCCTTGTCTGTGCTAAGTTGCGAAGCACTCTGAACGCTTGGTAGTCATCTGCAAGCCTCATACGTCTAAAAATATTTATGGACCGTCGTGTTGAAAAATCAGTTTGGAAACAAACCGGTTTGAAATTCCGACGTGGTGTTGGGCGGGTTTGCCTATCCACGCCCCTTCGTTCGAACTGTACGTTTAATATATTTCATTAAAATAATTTTAATATAAATTTCAAAATAATGCAATTAATAGATTTTTTTTACAGAATGATATTGGATAATTTCTTTATTTATAGGCAAGAATAGAAAAAATGAAAACTGAATTAGTGAATTAATATGTTAATTCATTTGGTAACCCTTTTTTAATTTTTTTTTTATTTATTCATGATATTTACAACTGTATTAATTAAGTACATTAAGTAAATTTGATAACAGAAAATAAAAACATGAAATGACTTGTTGAGAAACTACCCACTGGTAGCACTCTAAAAACAAAATGTATTTACAATAAGAGATCTCGAGGCCATCTTCTTTTCAGACGCCTCGGAGGGTTATCAGGAATAGAATAGGAAGCAAGGTTAGAGACGAAAGGATTCGGATGGTTCTGAAGTTTATTATGGAAGGATTGGTATCTGGATTGGGCCAAATCGGAAACATAAGGAACATTAAGGTCATTATGGATTATTTTATTGGTAACAAAGTAAGGAGCATTGAGGATTTTTCGAAGGATTTTGGATTGTAAGGATTGGATACGAGAGGAATTCGATGGCTTAGTGGAGCCCCAAAGCTCAACTCCGTAAGTCCAAATAGGTCTTATTGTAGTCATGTATATAAGTCTTTTGTAATTTACTGGAAGCTTAGAGCGTTTGTCTAGTAAGTGTTGGAGTAGTCGGAAACGTCGAGCGGTTTCTTGTCGTTTCAGTCTGGTATGAGGATTCCAAGTTAGACGCTTGTCCAAGTGAAGTCCAAGGTATCGGATTTGTTCAACAGGGATAAGTGGGGTATTATTAAAGGATACTGTGGGACATGAGGTCATAGGTTTACGTCGAAGGGTAAAGGTGATTTGATGGGATTTATTAGAATTTATTTTAATCCTCCAGTTTTGACACCATTCTTCAAGGCTTGTGATGTGCGATTGAAGAGTTTGGGATGCAATGGTTGGGTCATTATTAGCGGATAGGACACATGTATCATCGGCATACGTGGTAATAACAGTGTTAGGATGGGTTGGGATGTCAGCTATATAAACTGTGTAAAGGATAGGACCAAGGATAGGACCTTGAGGAACACCAGCGGACTGGGAAAAGAGGGATGAATAAGCATTATTGTGATTGACTTTTGAGTATCTATCAGTTAGATAGGAACGGATAATGAGGAAGTATGTAGGATGTAGGAATTTACGGAGTTTGTAAAGTAGTACAAGACTCCCGTGCAGTACATTCCGCGCTCTAATGCAGAGAAGACAACATCCACCACACGATGGCATTGCTGGATAGTGGAATGGGATCTGCGGAATCCAAACTGGTGATCTGGGATTATGTGATTAGAATCTAGGATTGGGTACAGGCGTTTTAGGATGAGTTTTTCTAGGACTTTTCCCATGATGGGTAAAAGAGATATAGGACGGTAAGAGGATGGGTATTCTGGTGGCTTTTTGGGTTCATGTATCATTTTAATAATTAATAGTTTCCAAGGGTCGTGAAAATATGTTGATCGGAGTACAGCATTATATATATCTGTAAGGAATAGAATGGCTTTCCGAGGAAGTAGTTTTAGGATCTGGGATGTAATTAGGTCGTGTCCAGGAGCTTTGCGGGAAGGTAACCTGTGAATGATGTTGGATATTTCTGAAGGATGAAAGGCTTTAGGAGGAGGAGTCATTTGGAGTGGGATATCCAGTTCTGCTTCAATACATTCAAGGTGATTTGGGTTAAGAATATCGGGATGTGGATTAAAGGTTTTAAAGAGGTGGTGAGCAAATATTTGGGATTTTTCTTCGTCGGATTTGGACCAGGGTTGGGCTTCAGTGAGTAGTGGATGGTTGCAGTCTTTAAATTTCAGGAGCATTTTAGTGGTCGTCCATAGTGATTTATCGGTAGGTGTAAGTTTTTCAGTAAAATTTAGTAAATTTTGAATTTTGTATTTTTTTATTTCTGATTTCAGTTTGTTAGTCAGTTGGGTGTAATGCGCTTTATCTGTCGGGTATCTAGTTCGATGCCACTTTAATCTTGCTCTGCGTTTTTCCTTTAATAAGATGCGAATATGCTGTGGCAAGTTAGTATTTCGTGGGTTGTTAATCTTATTGATAAAGGTATTATTATTTATACTGTCTGTTATTGATGATGTCAGTTTTTCTATGGCACCATTAATGTCTTCTTTTGTCTTTAGCGGAATTTTGAGGTCAAGTTTGTTTTCCAAATCATCACGAAATTTGTCCCAGTTTACTCGTCCAGTGATCAGTTTGGGAGGTGATGGTTTAGGAGCAAAGTCAGAATGTAATGAAAGCAGAACTGGACTATGGTCTGAAGAAAGGTCATCCAGGGATTTGATTATAGTTTGGGAGGAGGAAATCTGGGAGGTGATAAATATATCCAGGATATCGGGACGTTTTTTGAGGGATGTTGGCCAATAAGTAGGACTCATGGGCGAGAGGATTGAATAACTATTAGAAGATGAGAGACGGGAAAGGATGTTACCGCGGGAGTTGGATGTTCGACAACCCCACCGTTGGTGTTTAGCATTGTAATCTCCTTCAGCAATAAAGCGCGGTCCGAGGGATCGGAACAACGTATCAAGGAGATTAAAGGAGAGGGAATTACCAGGAGGACAGTATACAGCTGAGACTGTGAAATGGAAAGGGCGAGTTGAAAGGATTACAGAAGTTGATTGAATGGCGTCAGTTGGAGTGGAAGGAATAAGGGAATGGGGTAAAGATTTATGTATAAGGATGCAAGAACCGGCGTGAGCAGTGTTGTCTGGATGGTCAGATCTATAAGGGATGTATTCTCGGGAGTATGAGGTTTAGCTTGGGAGGCCTGAGGCGCCTGGCGTCGAGGCTGTTGCTTCTTGATGGTGGTATGGGTGCTAGTTTTGGTAGAGTCCTGTTGAGGATGGGCGATTTCAGTTGAAGTAGTTGGTTCTTGTTGTGTTGAATGGGTAGTTTGTTTTGGCAACTCAGGAAAATTTGTAATATCAATTTCTGGTGGCTGGGTGTAAGTTTCTTTATTTAGTTGGCTGCACTTTAAGGCTATGTGATGAGTTCTTAACTTGTAGTATTTTTTATATACTATGCATCCTTTATAGCTTGCAGGATGGTCTTCGCCACAGAGAGCACATTTAGGAGGCTGGTCTCGAGGGATCTGACAAGTGTTAGATGCGTGTGGCCCGGCACATCTAACGCACCTCGCTTGATGATGGCAATAGGTCTTTGTGTGCCCCAAGTCTTGACACTTGGAGCATTGAACTATGACAGGTTTTTGTCTAGGCTCTTCGAATTTTACTGTGGAATACACAAGCCTCTTAACTTGAAATATGTCAATGTTGTTGCTTGCAGGATCCAAATCAACGAAAAACAGTGGCAATAGATATTTTTGCGTTGGATGTAAGACGCATTCTATATGCCTAACGTTATGTCCTATTTCCTCTAGATCAGATTTGATAACGGATATGGGAGTGGTTGAGTGCAAGCCTCTCAATACCACCCGATATGCCTTTTCTTGTCTCAGTTGGTAACAATGAAATTCATATTTTTTTAGTTGTAAAATGATTTATCAGAGTTTTATAATTTTCATTAGAGCTCGTGTTAATCTTAATGTCATTAACCCTAGAAAAACAGCAAAAACTGGTTTGTCCGATAAGATTGGCAATTTCTTGAACGAATGATATAAAATTTTCAATTTTAGAGACAAAAATTGGGGGCGGCTCGGGGTCAGTAAAACCTTGAGGTACCGGAGGCTTGTTAGGTGAGTTACTACCAAGATCAAAATTATTGCTGGCTGTGGTATTTGGTGCAGTTGGAGCTGTTTTTGTGGTGTTTGATTTGCTTCTAGTTCTGGGTGGTGATTTATTTTGCTCGGCAGGCTGTTTAGATTTATTTTGTTCAGCTGTCTGTTCAGATTTTGCTGATTTATTTTTCTTCTTGTTAGGCGAATTGCCACCTGACCAAGGGGCAGAGTTTCTGTGACGTTTTTGAAGCGAGCGTCTTTTCAGATATTGCGAATCAGTTTCGCTAACCTCGGAAAATGGTGTCTCGTCCTCTGAATCTTCACATGAAGATTTCTCGTCCAAATTCATACCTTCCATTATGATAAGAAGAGAGAAGAAAGAAAAAAAAATATATATACCTAAATATTAAAACTACAAAATAAGAATTTACGATCTATTAAAAAGAAGAAAAAAAAAATTACAAACTCAGAAACAGAAATAAAACAAAACATTTCTGAGAATAAATAAACAAACGAAAAAAATTAAATAAACTGTCTCTTGGAGAAGAAAAAGAAAAAAAAAAAAAAGAAAAAAAAAAAAGAGTTCTACAAGTCTTTGGTTTCGAACTGAGATCAGCTGACGGAAGCGAGCTAGTATACAAACCTTGGCCGGGAACTTAACGTAAATAAGATAATAACGGTAAGGGAATTAACAGCCACATGGGCTATTCAAACGAGCACTAATGTATCACTTCATTGTTAATAAATTGTAACTCACCTCTTTATCCGTGAACTTAAAAATGTTCAACTGTTTATAATGTCACTGTTAATCAATTATTAACACACAGTTTTGACTAATAAGCACATAGCAAAGTAATAATCACAGAGCGAACTGAAAACTAAACTGCAGTAGCGGCCATGACACTTACTCTATTTTTTTTTAATTTAAAAATTGATTCAATAGCCATGCATTAAAATTAACAATTTGATGGTATATTTACAATATTATGTATGAATTAAAATGTATGACAACAATTGCTGAAATAAATTGCAAAAGAAATAAACGACAAATTAAAGATATTGAAACCATAGTTAAATTAAACGAAAAAAAAAAAAGCCTTTCGTTAACAAGAGGTGTGGATTTAATTAATCCTGCCAAAATTATTTACTATATTTAATTAAATAGTATCAATATGAATTCTAAAAAATGCAATTAATGAATTGAAAAACAAAAAGGAATATTTTTCAGGAGGTTTTGAATAATTTTTTTTATGACTGATAGGAAGTGAAGAAACACGATGTGAATTAATCTTTTTAACTAATCTGGTGTTATTTCGTCATTTTTAAACAACATTTAATTATTACGGATTAAAATATATAATATATAATGTATTAAAAATAAGATAATTTTTGTTAAAATGATATTTTTAATTTGTTAAATATGAATTACATATAACTTATAGTAATAAGCAGAATCCAAATAATATTTAATTATATTATAGAATAAAGGTGACGATGATATATATGAGCTAGATAAAAAAAAATATATTTCATCTTTCTTTTTTAAAATTTAAAATATATAATAAATAAAATTAACAATGTTTGATGATATTTTTAATTTTCTTATTTTGCGTACTATTAACGATAAAAAGTCACAACTTATTTTCGCCAATAATGAAAGAGTATTAGATATTTAAATGACAATAATAAATATTTGTTGTTAACAATAAAATGAAAATAGCTATTATTGTAATTTTCGACTGTATTTTGAATTATTATAAGATTATTTATGGAATAAATAATGCCGTAATTAATACTTATTAATTATTAAACAATCTGAAAGGAATTGACTATTATTTTTTATGTATATTCGATGAATATAATACAATTAAATACATGATAAACATTAAAACATGAATGAAAGTCATATGTTTTTGAGTTGAACAGTAGAACCGTCGTATCGTGTCGTGACGGATCCAGTGTAACCACGGTCTAAGACGGATTTTCTAATATCATATAAAAAACAATATTATCATGACCAGTACTAGGGGATCCAGCCAGGGGCGCGCTGAATAGTGGGAGGAAAGTTCCGAAAAGCAGATATTTAAAGAAAGGAAAAATAAAGGAAAAATTCATCCTCTAAGAAGAATTTTCTGTGATCAATATCATCATCTCCAGTCCGACAATCCATTACTGGATCCTTGGCTGCCTCAAGAGTTTTCCTTTCCTGAGCAGCCTCCACCAGTTCCTGATGCCATGTATTCTGGCATCAGTACTTACTCCATTTTTCATCTCAGTTTCGGTCTGTCCACTTTTCTTTTTCCAACCGGCTCCATGCTCAGCAGCTTCTTTGAGATTGAAGTCTCGTCCATCCGTACAACTTGTCCCTCCGATCTCAGCCTGAAATCCGGATATATTTCACCACATCCGGCTCCTTGTATAAGTTAGCTAGTTCTTGGTTGCTTCTAATTCTCCATTCACCATTCTCCTTAGCTGGGCCAAATATCCTCTGAAGGACCCTTCTTTCGAAAACTGATGTTTTAAGCAGCTGTTTAATGAAATAAGAAATAGTTTGAAAATTCATCCTCATAGAGGAATTTTCTAATGTAATATATTAAAGAAAGATGTCATCGTGACGAGAACTAGTGTATTCTGAGGCGATCCTCCCCCTGGATGGTAGACAAAACATTCCGAAAAAGTTCCAAAAATCAGCTATTTAAAGAAAAGAGTGATGTAGTTTTTGGGCCGCCGTGAGATGAGAAGGCTTGTGCTCCTGTCGCAGTTTGTTCCTATTGGCTCCGAGTCTCGCAGGTGAAACATGATGAAGGAAAATTTGTTTTAAAAAAAAATGAATTTCATATAGTCTTTCGAACCACCTTTTTCTAGTGCAAGAGAATACGGGTTTTCTCCTGAACCTATTTTTTATTCAGTTCCAATAGATCTGGATGCATTGAAACCTCCAGCAGTCTTCTTGTCTAATAGTCGCCTTGAAGAATTCATGCGATTTGTAAAACCATCATTCTAATCCCTTAGCACTATCCTTATCCAGCTGCAGCCATCCCTACAATCCTCCTCGAAGGTTAAAAAGACAGTGGCCTCGAGATCTTTTGTAAATACGTCATTGGAGTCCTGGCAATGGCCAGCTCCTTCACTCAAGTCATGAGTGTATGTGTCTTTAGTGCCCTTTCTCAGTCTCCACTGGATCCCCATCTCAGTAATGCGGCTGAGAGATAAGCGCTGGGTTCACTTAGAGTCCCGCCTTATCTCCCACACGTGGCAAAAAAGGCCCGACTTGGAGCTTCCTCGGCTGACTGTAAATATTATAATAAGCGTGAATGTTTTATTTATTTTTTTAATTTGTGTTGTATCATATTTTATTTCATCTGTTTTACTAAGCTTTATTTTCTATTTTTGTTGTTATTTCTATTATTTTTGTAATTGTATATACGGTATGAATGAGTTTCTCACATCGCAAATACTCAATGCTCTTGATTAAGGCAAAATGTATTTTTCCCAATAAAATAAGATTTAAAAAAAAAAACATGTAGAGGGGGCCTCGTAAGTTGCGGCAAATATTCAAAGAAGTTATAGCAGAATTCAATAAATAAAATAAGTTCATATAAACAATGTTTCGATTTTCAGCAGAAATGTAGGGAATTAATGTTTCATGAATTTTCATGTAAACCAAGTTTTTTGTTGAATAGGAAGTGATACCAAAAAATCTATTTAATTTAAGTAATTAACAATTGCTTCACTGCAAACTAGTCAAAATTTACTTTAAATAAAAATAGAGTTTGGTTATTTTAAAACCATTTAAAGAACACTTTTGAGCGGCTAAACTCAGATAAGGATTTGGGGGGAGATTTATAGTGGTGAGGAAAGCACCTGATACAGAGGTGCGCCCCCCTGAGAAAATTCCTGGATCCGCCACTGTATCCTTCTCCAATAGTTCGATCTTTTGGTTCCAATCTTCCCTCTCACAACGTACCCAAGCAGTTTCCATTCGCAATCAACCGCTATCTGCCTACCTTTCTTTATTCTCCGGTCTTTCCCAGGGATCAAGCATATTTCCTCTCCTTTTCAGTTCCTTCATTAACGACATACATGATTCAATTTTCCACTGTTCCCATTACTTTTATGAATACGAATCTCAAATCTACCTATCCTTTTCTCTCCCTGAGTTGTTGGTAATATTTACTAACATTCAAGAAGACCTAGATTAAATCAGTGCCTGGGCATATGTAAATGGTTTAAGGTTAAATTCTTCCAAAATTCAGGCCATTGTAATTGGTTCCAAGCTCGTTCTTAGATCCCATACCGACTTTCCAATACTAAACCTTAATGACCAGTCAAGGTTCCTTCTACACCTCTATTAAAAGTTGAGGATTTTTCATTGATCAAACCCTCTCCTGAATTCACCATATTTCTCACAACTCCCGACAGACAATTTTTACCCTCAAACTATTCAATCGTTTCCGCTATCTCCTACTTCAACATACGCGTAGACCCCTAGTTTTAGTTTCCTCTCTCATCTTCCCCGTCTTTGACTACAGCTGCTTGGTGTATGATGGCCTCTCGGTGGAGCTCAATGACAGACTGAAAAGACTAATGAACAGCTGCATAAGATTTGTAATTGGTGCCCCTAAATACTCCCATATCTCTTGCCACTACACTGAGTTAAAGTGGCTCTTCTCTTCCATTCCAAGACAATATTTCGTTGGTACGTTCTTCTATCAAAACATCAAAAGTCATCGTCCTTCTTACGCTTACAACTTTCTCAAATTTAAGTCCTCAGTCCATTTCCTTTCCACAAGATCTCGACCATGCGACCTTTACATCCCTTCTTACAGATCTGCCTCTTTCCAAAACTCCTTTATTGCTCGCTCTGTTAATTTATGGAATTCCCTTCCTATCAAAATTCGGTATTTTGATCCCCCCTCCCTCATTATCTACATTTAAAACCCTCCTATTCCAATTCCTATCCCAAAAACAGTCAGATACCCGCTAACCTTTTATGTAAAATTACATATTATTCATAGTGGTTTACATAATGATGTATTTTCATATAATTCATCATTTAAATATTTAGACAATTTTCATCTTATTCTTTATTTGATTCTCAACGGTTCGGCACTCTGGTAGTCAGAGGAAGGACACATATCATTGTTTCTCGTATTTAAAATATTGTCGCAGTTTTAAACTTACTTAATATGTCAATAGGGTCAGTGACGATATTGTTATTTTCATCCCTATTTCCAGTCGTTACAACTTGACATAAGCTTTAATTAACTTTTAAGTGCATCAAAGTTCTTATCGAGCTCGGCTTTAATCGATAATATAAGAAAAAGTTGAAAAGCCATTAGAGTGCTCAGAATTTAAAGCGCCTTTCGGTCCTTAATTTTTTTTTATTATTATGAATGTTAATGTAGCTTATACTTAATTTTTTTTCAATCTATTACAATTTTATCCATGTTATGATAACATCATCTGTTGTATCGCAATATCTTGTAGTTTTATATATTGAATCAGCAAATATATAAAATTAAAGTGTTACAAAATTGCTATTTCTTAAATGAAGAGGGTCGGCTAATTTACTTTTTTTTTTTAATTTGTCTAGAAAGCAAATGTTTCGTAAATGTTTGGTAAAGCATTGTTTCGAATTACCATTACTAAAGTTCGAAACAATTTTGTTCCGAACATTTACGAAACATAAAACATTTATGCCTAATTCTGCGCCTGCGCCAGACTTTACCTAAACGTTGGCCCTTTGAGCCTTCTGGCCTCTTTGATCCCTGCCTTGCCTTTAACCTGAGAGCGGCAAGCCATGGTTCAGAGTTCCCTAGGTTGAATGTAAATATTGTAAATAGGAATGAATAGGTGTCAAGTATTGTTTTTTCTTTGGGTGTCATGTATATATTTTTACTTACATGTTTTATTCTTATTTTATATCTTTTTTTCTCAATTTATATTTTAAATTGTATATCAAATGTATAAATGTAAACATAGAGCCATAATTCTCAATGCTCTCACCTAGATTGTGGCAGATTGTATTATTATTATTACAATAAAAAAAACTTCCAATAATAAGAGAAAAAAAAACTGATCATCTTTATTTAAGAAACAGTTATTTTATCATTTTTTTCACGGTATAATGTTAGGTCTTTGTTAATTTAATTAATAAAAACTACAACATATTATAGTAAAACAGACTTAGGTATCATAAGATGGATATAATTGTAACATAATAAAAATAGTCATATAGTTTAATAACGATAATAATTCTGTATTATTATAAATAGGTAAGATTTATGATAACAGGTAGAATGTATTTATGCTGTATCGTGTCTAACGAAAAAGAAAATGCTAAACATGCGGTGTAATAAAGCAATATAATTTTTCTGTTAATGCCGCATTATAGATAAAGCATTTCAATCTTTTCGAAACTCTAATCAGGAACAATTAGTGATGTCCAGAAATACTAACATGTTTGTGACATTTGATAAGTAAACCCATTTATCGAATGCATCTAAATATTTAGTTTTTAACATTAAAACACCACTACACCCCTCCTCCCGTCCACAAAAAGAAATAAAAAATAAATTAAAAAATCGTAACTAATGATACCTAATTATAATTTTGTATTTAGAAATTTATTTACATTCATTTTTAATATTCTGTCAATTTGGTACATTATACTTTTTTTTTTTTTAATTCATGCTAGATCTTCCTCCAGTCTGGCCTGATGCCCAGTCCACCTCGATTGCTTTTAAGCGTCCTTATTTAAATGTTTTACTTTTACATGAGAAATAATTCCTAGGATCTTTGACTTTTACTCCTCAAAAGTTTCCTATGTATAGTATTCAATTCCTTCAGTTCTTTCTTCTTTAGTGCTCAAGTTTGAGAACCATATGGATTAGATCGGTGGATGGAGTTGATCGGTGGAGTAGATAGATGGGGCACCATCGGATTATGGAGTAGATACAATACTATAGCACCGACAATTTTAGGTCGGTAGTTAAATTAATATTTAAAGAGTTTCTTTAAATATTGCTTTTTAATGAAATTTCCTGTTCAAAATATATGAATTGTCTTGAATATTCTGTAACATGTTCTCCACTTTTTACTTTCTTCTCATCTGTATTTTTTGTCTATTTTAGATTTTGGTATTTTATTTGTAGGCCATATTTATTATTTTTTTCCCAATAAATTCGTTGACCTTTATAATTATCGTTAATGAAGCGCTAAAAGAGGACATGAATACTTTTTCTGTATCCGTAAATAAGAGCTATTTTCATAACATTCCCTCTGCTCACCGGCTGGAAGGTAATAAGTTTAACTTTCTCCTACTAAATTGGATTGGATTCTAAAAGCCATATAAGTACATCGGTAATCTTTCACAGTTGTACGGAATCTAAATCTCTTTTATAAATGTCATTGCCTTCGAGTACCAATTGCATTTTAATAATAAATCTGGGTGTAGAGTAAATGATATTGGTTAGATAATATGCCAGATTAAGAAAAAATATTTCTGAAAATATATTTAACGTAAGCATAGTTTATTGTAATATTGAATTCTTTCAACAGGGTGATTAATTCGTCGTAATATAAATATTTATATTACATTATACATTTTGGATAGATGGAATCTGCGACAGTTATTATTTAAGACCCCTTAGGATTCTTCCGAAAGACACATGACTAGAAGAATGTTTAAAAAACTATGTAACAGGATTATGTTACACGAATTAAGGTTCAAACAAAATGTCCTGGTTTCAGAACACAAATTTCAAATTCGATTAAATTTGAATTAAAAATTTCGTTCTTCTTTTTTCTCACATCCAATCTTCAAACAACTTTGTTTGTTGTCACGAGTATTTTTTTTCCGTTCTTTACTATTCTTTGAATGTATTTTTTTTCCTGTTTACAATTTTTTTTTCTATTATTTTAATGTATATATTTTTACCTACATGTTTTCATCTCATTTTTTTTTTCTCAATTTATATTTTAAGTTGTATATAAAATGTATGAATGTAAACATAGAGTCATAATGCTCAATGCCCTAGATTTTAGCAGATTGTATTATTTTTCTTCAGTAAAAAGTTTTGTCACGTAGCTCTATAACCTGCAAATGAGTAATGTTTTGACCTACAAAAGTCATATGAAGCCCTATATGAGCCACGTTTTGTGCGACAACCGTCTAGTTTCGAATATCCATATTTCTCGTATCATTGGTCAAACAGTTCCACCATTGGTCAAAAAGTATTGACACACTCAATTATTCATGAATATGTCAATAAGATTAAAATATATTCCAAAAATAATATTTATATAACAATGTGGCCTTTGACAATTGACACTATATTTTAGAATTTGAGTTCTACCAATGGGTAGTTTCTCTTCATGTTTTACATGTCATGTTACCAATGTCACATTTACCTGTTGTATTTTTAATGTAATACAGTTGTAAATTTCATTAAAATTTAAAATATATATATATATATATATATATATATATATATATATATATATATATATATATATATATATATATTAGAAGCAATGATTGTTCGGAATTCGAAATATATGCTTTAAGTAAGCTTAAAGAGTACACATTTAAAGTCAAAAAAGTATGTATTGGCCTAGTTTTGACTGTTTACCAGCTCCAGTCAAAACAAATTAATCCTCTTTTTTAAGAGGTTAGAAAAGAGGATTGACGATAATACAATGTCAATAATAAAAATCAGTATTTGCTATAACAATATGGGCAAAACCAGTGAATATTGAGTTAGTTTAGAAAAACACATAATTAAATTACATTCTAATGGATATAGGTACCAACAAATAGCGAATAAATCAGAAATTGGTTATATATATATATATATATATATATATATATATATATATATATATATATATATATATATATATATATATATATATATATATATATATCTTAAGATAGTAATTATAGTCAGATAATAGATCAGTAAACTACATTTTAATAAACTACAATAGCTTCTGGTTATTCTTTTTACTCAAAACGTTTCGATCCCTGTTTTCTTAAATATAGGTAGTTTACTGTTTATTAAGGAAACAGGGACCGAAACGTTCTGAATAAAAAGAATAAACAGAAACTATTGTAGTTTAGTGGCATATTATCTGACTATAATTACTATCTTAAGTTATAATATATAAAGCCCGATTAATAAAAAGATGTTGATACTATATTACCATATTTATAATATGTTAGTATTATCTATATACAGGGTGTACAGTAAGCAGAGGGAAATATTTTAATAATTCGAAGGGGCCCTAAAAATTGGTGTAAATAAACGAATACAAAACAATTATTTTTTTGGTACGAGAAAAATATCAAACAATGATCTTCGGGCCTTCAGAAGGGTGCCCCAATCACTCTACGGCTATAATGAAGGTTTACAAAACAACTATTTTGAGGACTTAATATACCACAATATTAGAAAAATACGAATTACCGAAATTCGGAGACCTAAAAATTCGAAACAATTATTTTGGGAGCCAGAGATACCGTACTAGATAATTACAAAATAATGATATTCAGGCCCTAAGATTGGACCCCCAATCATTTTACCGCGATAAAAAAAAATAAAAACATTCAGGGCCCAGCAGAAGAGCCACACTAAAATTCAGAAATAAACAAACGAATACAAAACAATCATTTGGGGACCTAACATACCGCAGTACTAGAAAAATATAATAATAATAATAATTTATTTGTTTTCAGAGAATACCCCATAAAAATAGAGTTGGCCATTAACAGTAATATATACAAAGGAGATAATGAAAAATATAACAATTCTTCGGGTTGCAGTGTCAACATCTCTTTACCATTAACAAAATATAATATAAAAGTATACAATAATAAAAAGAAAACAATCCATAATAATAATAAATACACAAACCAATAAAAATCATTTGTAAACACCCAGTGATACATTTTACTACATTTAAATAAGATATTAAATAATATATATTAAACAAATAAGAAAAAAACATATACATATATTCCTTTCAATTTACATTATTTACTTAATTTAGTTGTGAAAAAAAAAAAAATATATATATATATATATATATATATATATTTCCCATTTAATTGGGAATAAGGTCATGACCTTATTATTCCCAATTAAATAGTTATGTTTAAATTTAATACTCAAAGGTCGATTAAAGAAAAGTTGTAAATATTATATATATATATATATATATAATAAAAATCTAATCAAAATTACTGTACTGTCAGTCATTGACAATAAATGATTTTACACTACAACATTGTTTTGTATAACGAAATAGTTTACTAAGGGAGTCAAAATTTTCAATTTTAAGTAATTCCATGTAGTTCGACCTGGTCATATTGACGGAATGAGGCAGATAATGATGGCGGAAAGAAGCATAAGTTGGCCACCGGACGAAAATATGAACAATGTTCTCTACTTCATTCAAATTACATAGCGTACAATTTTCTTTAGGTTTAAAATGGTAATATATATAATGAAATGTTAATTTAATATGGTAATTTCCAGATAGCCTTATTTGCGCTAATTTTTTTATCATGGGGAACGGGGCATTTAACGTAAGATAAAGTTGATACTTATCGCACACTATAAACACGATAGGATAAAATAGGCTGTACCTATTGGGGGAGCCAGTATTTGTTTATCGCGCTCTTCCATATAGCTTTTAAATAGGATCAGGGTTTCATTTATTTCTACTTGAAATGCAACTGGGTCTTCTAATTTCAAAATAAACTGTTTCTTTACAGTGTGCAGATTTTAGGATATCTGTCATTTTTCATTTTAAGAATTTTATCACCCCTGAAAGCGTGAATTTTAATATTTCAAGGAAGCAGTGAGGGACATTGAATTCCAGTCTCATTTTTGAAAAAGGCGTATTTTGATTTAAGAAGAATAAACGTTTATAAAAGTTTAAGCTTACGATCTCCAGCCTACCAATATATCTTAAGCCCCACAGTTATACATTGTAGTAAAGAAGACTCATTGCTACGGCGTTATTGATTTCAATTTTGTTTTCCCACGAAATGATTTTCGATTTAGCGCAAAACAGCATTAAAAAATTCCACATAACATACCCTACTGACAATCTTGACGGTAGAGCACATGCCGGTACTGCTGTCATCGTACACCAATCTCTCTCTCATCACTTACTCCCATTACCTACTCAGGATTTCCTACAGTCAACCGCTATTGTAATCAAAACCTTCTCCTTTCCAGTCACCCTTGCATCAGCTTATTGCCTTCCTTACAGATCCACATCCAAAGTCCAGTTCAGTTCTCTCCTCAACTTCTTAGGTCATCATTTCATCCTGGGTACAGACTTAAATATCAAGCATCAAGAAAGGGGTTCAAGAAGCACGAATTCTAGTGGCAGAACATTTCTATCTGCACTCAATTCCCAACGATTCAGTCTTCTTCCACCCAACTCACCTACCTGCTTGCCCACTGATCCTAACCGCAATCCTGATATCCTAGATTTTTTCATCCACAGTGGTTTAGGTCCCCTCAATCATTCCCTTACCCGTCTTGACGAAATTTCCTCAGATCATAGTCCATTAATACTTCAATTATCAATAGCTCCTATTCCTAAACCCCCTTCACGTCCTTCATCAGAGGCGCAGTTAACTGGAAACTCTTTCATCAAATCCTTTCCGATAAAATTGATAATACCGGACATTCCTTAACCACCACTATTCAGCAAGCAATCTGGACTGCTTCCTTCCCAAATCTCACCTCAAAATTTCCTAAGAAAAATAATTTACCTTAATACCTGCTATACCTAATTCACATCAAACTGGCATTACAGCTGTCATCGTACACCAATCCCTCTCTCATCACTTACTCCCATTACCTACTCAAGATTTCCTATAGTCAACCGCTTTCGTAATCAAAACCTTCTTCTTTCCAATCACCCTTGAATCACTTATATACAAAAGCCACTCTTGTGTTTCACCCTATGAATAAATAAACTACTTATAAAACTAATATATGTGAATAAATTAACTCTGGTTTCAAAAATATAAAATAAGGATTAAACAACCGCCATTCTATCATACAACTGAGATCTTGAAATACCATCTTTAAATCTGCAAAGACACCTCTCCCTGATTGAGCAATGGTGTAATAAACGAATCCAAATATTCTCATTATGTAATGAGACTATGGTTTCTGCTAACATTTTATAAGTTTTAATGTGCTATATCCAATATTATCAATTTTATATATAAAATATATTTATTTATTTAGAAATATAAGTATCTTGTAGCGGCAACAGTTTCCGACATAGTTTCCGCTCTTGCCACATGGTACATCAAGTTCACCCTCCCGCTACCAGGCAGCGCCCTACAAGCTGGCCCGTGCAACATACCAAAATTTTATCTTTTATTTCTTATTGTTTTATCATAAAATATTTAAAGTGTAAATTGAAATATGCATATTCATTGTAAATACTTTTTATTAATAAAGTTTAATGGCGATAACATATACTGACCAAAGCTCAAAATAACTGTTATAGTAACGGCTCTTGGTAGCCGGTTTAGTCTTGGCGGAATGAATACCCCAGTCAAACCTCAAGTTGTTTGATCTTCGGATCTCCACGGGTTCAGGGTGTAGACCTTTATGCAGACGGTCAGTATATGTATCATATACACTTTTGGTTCACCATAGTCTGTTCTTCTTATTTCAAAATATCCTTTTACATATATGCTCTTCACTTACTCCGTGTAAGTAGGACGCTGATCCGTACGCTTGCAGTCCTATATACTGAGTCTGAAGATTGATCCCTCGGTCAGTATCTCATCATCGTACAAGTCCGGAGTTTGATCCCTCCGGTTGTGATAACCATTCTTACCTAGTGTGGAGCTTAATCTCTTACACCGCCGGCCGGGATTGATTGGGTGTTGATCCGCCTGTCACTAGAGGTCATCCATCTAATCACCTTCCTTCATACAATCAGTCATCTTTACCTCTCTATACTGAACACGCACTGTCGAGGCCTTCTGATAACTGCATACTACCTCTGCACACATACCTCGACAATCTAGTTAGTTAAAAGCTATAATTATTAATTAGATTTAGAATTATAACTATATACAATCAGACAGGGAACCCCAAGTCCCGCTTGTCCCTCCAGCTATAGAGGGAAGAGACTCCAAGTGATTCCTGCACTACTCTCTCAACAGCGTCACTAGTGCTAAAGCCTGTGAAGATTGAGCGAGAGCGCTTTAGCCACATACACTCATGTCTTGAGAGGAGAATCTGGTCATTCCCATAAGCCCAAGATATATAATACAAAAGATCTCTGGGCCACTGCCGCTTCAACCTTCGAGGAAGATTGTAGGGATGAATAGAACTAGATAGGGATTGTGCTAGGGGATTAAACAATCATTTAGTGAAAAAGAAAATCTTGGTAAGAACTCACAAAGGGATTTACGGAAGTGGGTTCACAGATTTCAGTGATATATTTTTTGATGATACTAGGTTATTTTTAATTTTAGTTATTTATTTAGTAATATAACAATCTGTCACGTGGACAATAATTATAGTAATATGTGAACACATTAATACCATATATACAGAAAATAATAAATTAACAAAAGTATTATAATAATCAAAAACTATGTACAATAAAAAATAACCTACATATAAGTCAAAAACAAGTTTAACTTTAAATACACGAGGTTAACTGCAGACCCGATCTATCACTCACAATGGCCAGGGCCAAAGTCACTACAAACTACAAAAAATACAAAATAACGAAATTGGGGTCCTAAGAGGGCCCCCGCAACGATTCGATAGCGATAAAAAAGTATCAAATAGTTTTGTTGGGGTCCTTCCGGAGTGGCCCCAAAAGTATTTAGAAACAAACGAATTCATAAAAAATATTGTTGTGGCCAAACATGCAACGGTCATATATAAATACAAGCAATGATATTTAGGACCTCAGGGGAGGCATCCAATCATTCTACGGCTCTAAAATGTACAAAATCTTAAATTTGAGGACTCAACAAAGGGGCCCTAAATATTTGCGAAAATAAACAAATACAAAACAATTATTTTTGGGTACCAGAAAAATACGAAACGATTATTTTGTGGGCCAAACATGCAATAGTACTAGTTAAATATTTAATGATGATATTCGGTGCCCTAAGAGAGGAATCCCAATCATTTTATAGTGATAAAAAGTACAAACTATTTATGTTGGGATCCTAAAATTAGTTTTTTGGGTACTAGAATAATATAAAACAATGATTTTGGGCCCTCAAAGCGTGACTCTTATCATTCTATGGATATAAAAAAGTAATATATATATATATATATATATATATATATATATATATATATATATATATATATATATATATATATATATTATAAATATTATAAATATATATATATTATAAATATATATATATATATATAATGAGGGCGAAATGAGAAGAGAAGTCAGGACTAAAATCGGACTGGAAGCAGATCAAAAGGTTATTTTGTTGGAGATAGTGGGATAGTTGGGATTGTACTATTCATTCTAAAATTGGAAATGTTAGATAACAGAGAAATCGGACGGAAATCATTAGGGATTGCTGGATTGCAGGTTTTGTAGTAAACGTAGCTATAAAACGAGGAGGTGGAATGAAGGAACGAGAGCAGAGAAGTCAAGCGAAGACGTCAAGATCAGAAGTGAATTTACAACGACAACGGGCTGACCGTCGGTTCGATTACACTTCACTTTGCAAACACCAAACTAAACATATATTTTTTCCATTCGCCTTCCTTTGTCTGGCTAGCCAGTACAGGTGCCTGTTGGTCAAGGGCATTGCTTATTCGATGAAAATTTTTTGAGCATCGTTCTCCTGCCAGCCAATGTGACGAGTAGAAAAATCTCTTACCACTTTACTCGTATGAATCAACTAATCTATTAGAGTTTGTCGAGCAAATCTGACCAATAGTGGCCGGGAGTATTATCTTGCCGAATTCTGATCCTCTCTACGCTGTCCACGTATTCCACCTTCAGACTTAACCACAGCGCTGCACCCACACTCATTACCAGGCCCACAGGGATTTCACCAGCTCTCACCGAAATTCCCCTAATCTCCGCGGTCCTGACCAGGTGATGTTGCTCGGATCTATTTAGTTTTATTTCTAGCTCCGGAACTAGTGTTTTTAGTGTCGAATTCTCTAATAACAACCCTTCTATTTTGGCGTTTTGGGTTTTCAGAAGTGACTCTATTGTTTTCAATTGCTCCGAATTTTGGAAAGTGGTATTTTTTGGGGTCTTGTCAAATTGGGACATTTCCATACCTTTTCTTTTTTTAGAGATTCGATGCCCTTTAATTCTACATTTAGACATTTTCCATGATATATCACTTGGCAGGTTGGAGTGGAACAAATATGATCTTGAAGTAGTCATATGAGTTTAAAGATAAATACATATTAATGAGTTC
This sequence comes from Nezara viridula, assembly GCA_928085145.1. Lineage (NCBI taxonomy): Eukaryota > Metazoa > Arthropoda > Insecta > Hemiptera > Pentatomidae > Nezara > Nezara viridula. Next base: position 110,327,929 of record OV725078.1, on the reverse strand, counting down.
ACGTATTTGTACAAATAAGCAATGTGACATATACATAAATATCTGTAAGATATCAGTAAAATGTATCTGACATCTCTAAAGTGAAAAATAACTTTATTTTAACATTAATTGATTGATTATCAGAAAATGGAAAAATAAATGTGTCAAGGATGAGGATTTCCATATAGATGTTGGTAGGAAATTCCAAAACGAGGTAGAACATACAATGAAGGATTTCTTAAAGGAAACAGTTGTATGAGAAGAAATAAACAGAATTGAGAGTTGGGATCTCGTGTTGAACGAATGAACAGAGAAGCAAGGAGAAAATAAATCAAGAAGGTTAAAAGGTTTTTTTATTGTAAAGGTTCAAAAAAGGAATACACCGAAGAAAAACTGGATAGAGCCACTTCAAATCGCCACAGCAACTGGAGCGCCTGGGGACTCCAAGGATAAATATAATGAAACTATTCATTATTCTCTTTAATATGATCTCAAGCCCACCAGGCAGTCCACAGTATACAAGGCAGCCATAATTGAAGTGAGGGAAAATGATAGAGGAAACTAGTAGCTGACGGATTAAAGAGACATCGAGTCACGGATTCATAGGAACTGTTTGAGGATATCAATGGACTTTCGGATAATTTGGGAAACGTGATTATTCCATTACAATGTTGATCAAACATTACCCAAAGGTTTCATGCGGAAGTATGGAAACGTATTGGTATCCCATTGAAGTAGAGTAGAGGACAATAAGGAAGGAGGTTAATCAGATGCTTGGAACCAATGAGAACGGCTTTGGTTTTAATATAATCACTGCCCAGGTATTAATACCGTCAATATCTTCTTGGAGCCTTCGGATAGCATCAAGCATATCGGTAGGATTGAAGGAAACGTAGATTTGCAGATCTCACTCAGCCGCATTACTGGTACTAAGGACCCAGTGGCGGAACCAGGATTATTCTCAGGAAGGGGGCGCATCTCTGTACCATGTGCTTCCCCCACCCCTACCCTTTCCTCCACCACTACCAACCCCCACTCCTTAGCTGAGTTTAGCAGCTCAAAAGTCCTCTTTAAATGGTTGTAACAAATTTTGATAGTTTACATTGAAGCAAGCATTAATTAATTAAATTAGAAAGTTTTTGATATCACTTCATATTCAATAAAAAACGTGGCTTATATGAAAAATCAAAAAACTTTAATTCGCTACTTTTCTGCTGAAAATCGACCCATTGTTTATATAAACTTTTTTTAATTTATTCAGTTCTGCTATCATTCCTTTAAATATTTCCCTCTACTTACGAGACACCCTGTATATGGGTTTAGAAATGTAAAAAACTAAATTCTGACACGGGTCACCAAGAGAAAACTTTTTACAACCTAAAATCCCGATTTATCTGATTTTTTTTCTTTTCATGTATTACTACTAAACAGTTCAGCAAAGCGAAAAACGTATTCTTTTTAGAAATTAAAGAACGTCAAATTGTGCGTCAAACGAGCACCTAAACTTAATAATTTGCTTAAGTGATATGGTCGATAACCACGATCAATGAACGCTAATGTAATGCTATAGAATTAGACGTAACCAAGAACTAGCTAACTTATACATGGTGTGGTTAAATATATCCGGATAAGGCTGAGATCGGATGGACATTGTAAGGATCGACGAGATCTCAATCCCAAAGAAGCTACTGAGCACGGAGCCGGTTGTAAAAAAGAAAAGTGGACAGACCGAAACTGAAATGGAAAACGAAGTAAGTGCTGATGCTATATAATACATGGAATCTGGAACTGGTAGAGGCTGCTCAGGAAAGGAAAACATAGAGGAAAACTCTTGAGGCAGCTAAGATCCGGTAATGGATTGAGTTCGACATGATGGTATTGATCAAGTGGGAGGGTGGCTGAATGGGCTAACGCGTTGTATCTGGGAAAACCCCGCATAGCCTTAACGGCGAGGAAGGGGAGGACCCCCCCCCCAAAAAAAAAAAAAAAAAAAAAAAAAAGTATATATATATATATATATATATATATATATCACATTAGAAAATTCGTCTTAGAGGATGATTTTTCCTATATTTCGTTTTTCTTTAAATAGCTGTTTTTCTGATATTTTCCCCCACCATCCAGGGGAGCGAGAGGAGCGCCCCCTGCTGGATCCGCTAGTACTGGTCATGATAATAATTTTTTTTTTATATTGTATTAGAAAATTCGTCTTAGAGGATGATTGTTTCCTATATTTCTCTTGTATTTAAATAGGTGGTTTTTCGAATTTTTTTTTCCGGCATCCATGGGAGGGCGCCCCCCTGCAGAATTCGCTAGTGCTAGTCACGATTATATATATATATATATATATATATATATATATTATATTATATTACATTAGGAAATTCATGTATGAGGATGAATTTTCCCTACATTTCTCTTTTCTTTAAATAGCTGTTTTTGTCACTATTTTCGGAATTTTTTACAGCATCCATAGGAAGGCGCGCACCCTGGCGAATTTCGCTAATGCTGGTCATGATAATAATTTTTTTTATGTTACATTAGGATATTATAAATAAATATATTCATCGTCTATGAGGATGAATTTTCTCTATATTTCTCTTTTCATAAATGGCTGCTTTTTAGAATTTTTTTCCAGGTTTTGTCCAATTTTTTTGGCAGCCTTTGTAGTTGGCAGGGTGTCCCTCTAGGCTAAGGGCACAAACTGCAGAATCTTGTATAGGTTTTATGAACTCTGCTGATTTGTGTTGTTCACCACATTTCTGCACTAAGTTTCTGCAGTATCTGGTGTTATTTTTATATCGTTGGTTCTGTTGAGGCAAGAATAAGTACCTGAGCAGATTTTGTTTAGTTGTATATACAATAATTGGATTTTTTAAATATTTTTTACAAATATCTGATGAGTCCTTATCTCTTTGGGTCTTGCTGCTGACTCCAATACTTCTCTGTCATTCTGAAGCACTTGGAACGGGTTTGGGGTAACGAAAGGGGATTCTTCAACCATTTCTTACGAAGGCGTACTTGGTTGAGGCTGAGGTTCTGGATCTGAAGTGTTCACTGTGGTTATTGGAGCGGTTTCTCGTAGGCAGCGACGAGTTGTTTGTTTGGCTGGTGAATCACGAGGGGTACTAATGTCTTCTGACCGAGTCCTCTTAGTGGGCACCTTGCTGGACATCACTTGGTGACGATTCCGCATATCATAAGAGATCAAAAGAAAAGAAAAATTAAGAAAATAAATCAAACAGTAAATATCAACTGCTCTGATGTACACGGAACTATATTCAGTGAATAATCAGAAATGCCGCTGAAAAATAGGCTAAAACTGAGAGAGAGTTGAGAACATAACCTTCGCATCAGCTGATCCACTGCCTTGAATATATCAATTAAATTCGAAGATAACAAAAACGTAATGCACGATGGTGGAATCCGTAATCTGGCAGAGTTTTCATAAAAGGTGCTCCAGGCAATATTACAGTCGATTTTGCCCAACTGTTAAGGTTAAATTAGCGTTAGCTGTCATAAGAGCAAATATAGCTTTAGCTAAAAGTTAGCTGTTCCTTTCCGCTAATAACTAATTTAAATGTTAAAGTTAAAACTACGATAAAACGGTTAGTAGCTGAATTAGGGGCATATTTGTCGCCACTAATTTTAGTTGTGTAGATGAACATTAGCTAGCTAACAATTAGGTAGCTATTGCCCAACTCTGGGAGTGGTAGCAGATTTCAAATGCTACAAAAAAGTACATATACACAATAGGCCAATTTTCAGTAGAAAAATAGAAAACCCAAGTTTCGTGTTTTTGTAAGGAAGTCATGTCTTTGGTTAAATAGAAAGAGATAACTGAGGAAGTATTCGATTTAAGTAATTAAAAATTGCTTCTTTATAAATTAGACAAACTTTACTTCAAATTTATATAGAGTTTCCCATAGTTAAAACAATTTTAAGAAGCTAAACGAAGCTTAATTGTTTTTAAAAAAAAGATAAATATTTTTATCATCCAACTATACTGTAGATACTCCACTTTTAGCATCACATTCTCTTTTAATAAGTTTTAAGTCCACATTAATTAAGTTGAGGTTTATCGGAAAAATCTTGAGATTCATCTGAGATTAACACTTATTCCTGTTGAGCAAAGCCGCTACTTAGGACTCCATCTTGACAAACGACTCACTTGGAACCCCCAAGATAAAAGGCAATAGCCGTTGTAAATACAATTCTTGGAATATTGTGGTAGCCTTGGTTTCAAGCACATCTTTTTCCAACTAAGCACGCTCGCTTTGACCACTGAGTTATAATATCCTGTGACCTTTGTCCGTGGAAATAAGTCCGTTTGGAAGTGGGCATCTTGACCATGTGGTATATTTATGTGACGTGCATCTGCCTTAATTCTAACAGTCAAAGCTTCCGCCCTTACAGAAGTTTTATTACTTTACTTCTGAATATCCTTTGTCCAGCATCCTGATGTTGCCGCCCTCAACGTTCCTAGAAACCAAGATAACGCCTATCACCCCCTCTCCTGCTCCGGCCAATCCTATCCCCACCCCAGAGTTGGGCTATATTACCGCCCTTAATCTTAGAGAAATTCATTCTATCTGTAAATATTTCAATAGATGTAACTTATGCAACTTTGTAAGAATAAAGTCTTTTTAAGTCTTTACTGTTGTGAGTTTGTTAATTCCCATACCAGACTGAAACGACTAGAAACCGCCCGACGTTTTCGACTACTGCAGCACTTACTAGACAAACGATCTAAACTTTCAATCAACTATAAACGACTCGTATATATGACTATAATAATACCTATTTGGACTTACGGAATTGAGCTTTGGGGCTCCACTAAACCATTGAATTCCTCTCGTATCCAATCCTTACAATCCAAAATCCTTCGTAAAATCCTCAACGCTCCTTACTTTGTCACAAATAAAATCATCCATAAAGACCTTAATGTTCCATATGTTTCCGATCTGGCCCAATCCAGACACCTGTCCTTCCATAACAAACTGCAAAACCATCCGAATCCTCTCGTTTCAAACTTTGCTTCCTCCTCGATCCCTGATAACCCTCCGAGGCGTCTGAAAAGAAGATGGCCTCGGGATCTTCTAATATAGAACTTTAATTTGAGTTCTACCAATGGGTAGTTTCTCTTCATGTTGTACATGCCATGTTACCAATTTCTCATTTACTTATTGTATTCTCTATGTAATACAGTTGTAAATTCCATTAAAATAATAAAAAAAAAAAGTTTTAATTCATTCCGCGCACTATTCCAGAGGAGACTACGTCTACCACACGAAGGTATATTTATTAAACTAAATTTATTTTTGTCATATTTGGTTATTAGTATTTATATATATATATATATATATATATATATATATATATATATATATATATATATATATATATATATAATATATATATATATATATATTGTTAATGCACACTTTTTATTTATTTTGTTTAATTAATTAAATATAACTTTTGATATACTTAACATTTTTATTTATTTATAACAAAATATCGTTGTCTTGTAATATTTCAATTTTTATATTATAGTTTTGCTTCTATAACCGTTTTCTCATTTCACTTTTTATATTCATCATTTTTCTGATTGCATTCTGAACTCTTATTATCTTACTTATATATTCCTGTTACTACTACCTAGTAACTGTTAATCTTTACTCTTATCACCCTTCCACATTCATATTTATTTTACTCTGATCTTACACTGATCTTATTTTATATTTTATAATTTTTAGCCCTAATGATGGCCCACATATTTGGGTTCTCACGTCAGTTAACCCATTAAAGAAGTTTTGACAGAAATTCCTGACAATTTTTTTTCATCTTTATGATTCATCCGTCGAATCTCTAAAGTTCCTAAAATAATTTATATATGCTTCCAAAAAGAGGATCACTCATCTCTAATCATCCTTGTTTTTCATTATCCTTAAAGCAATAATAATAATATGCATTATTTATTCTGGGACAAGTTCCTATAAAATAATACAAAACAATACATTGTAGGCTATAATACGCTTAATAATAGGAACTATGTTACTATTAGAATTAATGAACCTTTATATTTAACTACAATCTGTTTCTATATATATATCGGATGAATTCTATAATAAAGTTAGTTGTTCTTGAACCTGTGTGCTGTCACTCTGCCACCAAATCCTCTTTATTTTAATTCTTGAATTCGGTTTGATCATAAGTGGTGCCGAAACCCACTATCGGGAATTCCGGAACAATACTATGCGGATCCACTCAATCAGTCTATGGATAGTAATTAAGATGGGTGAAGCGGCTGAGGAATTAAAAAGGTAGAATATCAACTGGCTCTGTCTACGGTGGAAAGCAGAAATTGGAAGCGGAGCTTCAGAAGCTGGAAGCTGAACTATCGAAAGCGACCGAGAACACATTAATTAAATTACTTAAAATAAGAACACAAAACCCGGCATTTATCCACTAGGTAATTAGCCAGATAGATACGGGGGTAGAAGGTGACTTCGAGCACTTTATCAAAGATGATGACCAGGTTAAAACTTTGATAATCACAAGGCAGGAGACGGGCACATTACTAAAATCCTATGTAAGGTTGCTGGAAATATCTCTGATCGGTCTTATTTCGCGAGTTTTAAATGCCTACTTTACGCTCTCAATGAGACGCTGAATATACGGCTCAAGCAACAGATGGACCCCGAAAGAGGATGTATTCTTCTTATTTAAACAGCACCGTGCCCAGGACCAATTGGTTGGCGAGTTCACGGAGAAGCTCTTGGTGTTATACAATAGGCTGACGGAAGAGATGGTGGAAGCATGCGGAGGGAGTCCAGAAGATGGAGTTCCTAAGAGAACAGTCCAGGATCGCTAACGAGATCTTATCGAATGCTCCTACGGCTAAAAACCGGAAGCTAGGTCACTGAGGAGGCGGCACGTCGACCTTAACGGAGGCTTTGGAAAGTGGGCAAGCAGAGGCTCTGACGACTGAAGACGCCAGGGCGCCATTGCTATGAGTGCAATCGAATGTGGCACGTAGAAGCCCAATGTAAGCTCACGAGGTGCTACGAGTGCGGCAGGCACCGACAAGTTGCAAGACTATTCCCAAGGCGCAACCTCCGGGAAATCAGAAAGGAACAGCAGCCGGATTGAATGGAGGTCAGTAACCAGGACTGGGGTGGCAAACGGACTGATATGAGAGGCTGAAGAATCAACACCAGCAAACAATCGCCGGAGGAGGAAAACATCCAGTCTGGGCGCAGTGGTCCGGCTACGAGAAGTCATGAGGTTTAGAGGCTGGAATCCCTAAAGGGGGGATCGGCAGGAACGGAGATAGGGGCGGGACGCGCGCGCTCGGATTAAGGACGCGGTAATGGAGGGGCAACCGACCAGGGAGTTTAATTATTAATAATAGCGCGAGTACTAGACGGTGAACAAGGTCACCCTGGATACTGCGAAAATCTGGCATGAATTTTCTAATCGGCAAGGGAAGCACGAATTCCTTTATTTGTAGAAGGGAGGCGGAAAAGCGGTGAATCTAGGCGGAACGGAAAAAATTTGCGATTGTGCGGTGTTAACAGTTAATGACAAATGTCAAAGGTTTGGGGAGACCCTCTTTGACCTTACGTAAATTACATGATGTGACTCGCGGATCACTATGCATATAATTACGGAGTTAATGCCGGGTTATGACCTAATAATCGAGTGGAACGTTTTAAAACGCGTAGGCCTTAGAATGAGGGTTAGAAACAAAACTTGGTTGTATAGGCTAGGGGAGCAACACTATGAAGTAATGACGGCAGGGAGTAGCAGGAGCATGGACTTCATTAAAGAACCTCTAGCGCACTTAGTCGGACAAAACGAGGAGTTATTCTACAGAGAAAACTAACTTCCGACCACTGGGCAAACTGTGCATAGAATAAATCTGAAATCATAGATTCCAAGTTACGTTCAAAATCGGCACGACTATCAGAACTATTGCGAGAACTCCTTATGCGGGGCATCATCAAGCAGAGTAATTCCCCCTTTTATAGCCCTCTGTGGGTGGCTGAAAAGAAGCAGTGCGGGCAGGACGGCAACACGAAGCATTATCGAGTCGTGATGGATTGCAGAAAAATGAACGAGGTGACTAAGGACGAACTGTATACCTTTCCTCGGGTCGAGGATATTTTTGATCGCCTATCATGAGCGTCCATTTTTAGTACACTAGACCTAAAGAGTGGGTATCACCAGGTTCGAAGGCCCAAGGAGGATATGCTGGTGTGCTAAAATGAGCCCTACTGACTTTCCAACGCCTAATGGACGTAATGCTGCGCGGAATGGGCTAATCCTTTTTACAGGTTTATTTGGACGATCTAATCGTTTTTAGTAAAAACTAGGAGGACCACGTGAAACACCTCAAACGCGTTTCCGACAGGGTGCGCTTGTTCGGTATCAAATTATCCCGAGAAATTGTGATTAAGGGAAATCCGGTTACTCGGTTACGTGGTCTCACGGCCGGACCAGGAGCGGGTATCCAGGAAGCCCCATTACCTAAGAACGCCCTTGGGGTCAGACGGTTTTTGTGTATGATAAATTATTATCAAAATATTGGAAAAAGGAAGATGATTTAAACAAGGACCAGTCCAGATAGTATGCATCAAGAAACACCGGAAAAGCTATGGGCCGCACCATACGGGATTGTACAGAGCGGTACGAGGTCTATCAGTGAGCGAAGTATGACCGACAATCTCCGGTAGCAGAACAAGTAGTCACCCCTACCGGGACAGAATCCCTACGATCCATACAGATAGATGTTTATTCCGAAGAGGGACAATCGTGGTTAACGGCGATTGACCCATTCAGATTGTGATATCTGTCAAAAATAAAGTTGAAGTTTTTTAATGCAATCGGGGAGAAATTGTAACTAAGATTAAGGAAGCATTGTAATAAAAGTAGAACTCTTCTTTCTTTTGTTTCATATGGAGTAACGATTAATTCCGATTATAGTATGTGCGTGTGCTCTGATATAATATATCTTGACTATCGTTGTCATATGTGGCATGCCATCCTATGGTATATAGAATAAGTATCGTTTTTGGTTATTTCTATAATCTTGATTATCTTAAGTATCTTCCTATTTATCTTTATATTGTATATAGTAATTATGTTTAAATTTTCTCTTTTTCCTTTCATTTCATTTCTTTTGTTTGTAAATAGTATTAATTCTGTAATTTTTTTTTTCTGTAAATATATCTCTTAACCTTTTTTGTTGCTTTATAAAAATATCCAACCTAATGCCTTCTCACCTGAGCTAGAATGGTAGGATAAATGTTTAATCATGGCCAAATAATGGTTAAGTAACTTATATTTTCTATCTTCATCTTGTTAGAGATGAAAGGCTTGTATAGTCAGGTGCCCAACAAGTAAAAATTCCGATAGAAAATTGCATTTATTAAAACTTATTTTATTATATTTTTATTTATCCTTCTTTTGGATCATAAAATATAATGATGAAATGACATTGTTCAGAAGTAGAACGTGCAATTCATATATGCTTCGTCAACTTGCTTCTCTGGTGAACAGAACACTAATCGATAATGGTAGTTGGCTTGACGAAGACAATTAAATTAAGTACTTAGGATAAAAGACAACGGTCGAGCAGTGACTTATTAGTTTATCTCCAGTATTGGTGGTGGTTGCACAGCTGTGCTAGTTCGGGATCTCCATCTTCATTTAAGGTCCCTGCATCTATCGGAATCATATCTTTAAGGTACACAACATTCTTTATCATTTGGTGGGTTCATATGATAATTTCATTTTAAGTCAATTGCATAAAATAAAGTAAGATATTTAAAATATTTTGATTGATTTTCAAGAAAATGAAAGAAATTGTATATTACTAACCAGGGATGTAATGTTTGTTAAGTACTTTTAAGGAAATAAAAAATTATCGTTCTAAACTTTGTTTAAATATGTGGACTCTTTAGATAAAGCATTAAGCCTAAAGAGATTATTTTTAGATTCAGTTGGAATTTACAGTCTACACACTGTAGAGTAAATTGAATTTTCTATATCTTGATCTATACTCTTTTTCCTATCATTAGTAAAACTATTCATCCAATATTTTTTTGTGAAAATAGAAAAACATCAAACTCTGTGTGAATAACTGAGGAAATTTGTTCACTAAGCACTCTAGGTATTCCCATATTGTTCTGCTAATCTGCTGTCCAGTTTTACAGTAAAAATAATTTGTATCATTAATTGCTAAACTAGTTACTTCACGTACTATCAATCCGTAATTGTTGGAATGGATTATTTATCTCCACAGATCAGTACATTTTACGATTAGTGTACATTTGACTGCAGATGGTGTCCGACAACTTCAACAAGATTTGTTGTAATATGCAATATAATCTCTCTTCAAAGATTTTTTAGCAGGCATAAAAAAAAAAAAAATGATAGCACAATTTTTTTTTCTGAAGCTGCAAAAGTCAAATCAAACTTAAATAGCCTTGATATTACTGCACTGGTCTTTATGAGTGTGGAATTTTGTGTGCTGTAATCTGTATCATTAATTAGGTATTGGTGTAATCAAGCAAGGGGAGCAAAGTGCTAGTATCTGAACTAATTCTATTTATATGTTTTTTTTATGGTGAAAAAGTGAACACGCCTGATAACAGCTTTCGATGAGAGTTTTTTAGTATTAAGCAGAATATGACAAACAATTAAATAACTACTTAATTAGTTCCGATTCTTGACATTTTATTATGTCCAACGGTGCCCAAAGCTCACAATTAACCATATTAGTGTTCCAAATATATATTTCTAAACGCTTTAGGAACGCTATGCCCCCCGCTTTGTTGATTTTATTAATGGTTTATGTTGTTTTTTATTAAGTGCAAAACATTGAATAAATCACAAGATTTTTTTTTAAACTAAGCAAAATCAATCGTTATTAAATTAACAACACAACTTCATAGAAAGAACAGGGTTATGACTGAACATATGTGTTATATATATATATATATATATATATATATATATATATATATATATATATATATATATATATATATATTTTTTTTTTTTTTTTTTTTTTTTTTTTTTTAATTCATAAAATGGATATAACATACTATCGATTTGTAATTAATATTAATAAAATTACTTTTAACACTACCCCTTAATTTTATTATTATTATTAATTTTATACAAGCAAAAATATGAACTTTGATATCAAACTTACAAACAAAAATATTTTTCTATTATTTTTAAATAAATAAGAACTGCTATTGAATTGAAATTAGTAAGAAAGTTATATAAAGCGAAATTAATTACAAATATTTACATAAAGTTTTGCAAATTTTAAATTTCCAAGTGGCTTTGTCAAAATATCAGCTAACTGCTTATCGCTTGCAAAATGAACGAAATTTACAATGTTCTCATCAGAAACGTGTTTCAAAAGATGATAACGACCATCAATATGCTTACTTTGTTTGTTCTTAATCCCTGTTCTGATAAGGTTAATGGTACTGAGGATGTTAATTAGCATCGTCGCCTTTATTTCATTATGTGTGAGTTCTTCGATCAGTTTTTTTATGTATAGAAGTTCTTTACAACATTCAGCAGCACTAATGAATTCAGCTTCAGTACTACTTAAAGCCACTACTGGCTGCCTCCTAGATCTCCAACAACTGCATAGTCCGAGTCACAGTATGCTCTGATTCTTGATTCCCCATCCTCTCCAAAAGCGATTATTTTGTTATGACCTCCCTTTAAATATCTCATTATACATTTCAGATTTCCTAGTTCTTGACTAGTCGGATTTTCCATGTATCTACTTTCATATCCCACAGAGTAACTCAGGTCCGGTCTAGTTTTTGTAGCTAGATACAATAAGCTACCTACTGCTTCTCGGGGAGGGTGATTAGTCTGCTTTTTTGAAAAAGAAATTGCATCTTCTTTTCTTTTTTGTTGCACCATAGGTGTCACGGAAAGATCTGCATCCTTGTTTCCGAATCGCTCAAGAATCTGCTTTGCGTAATTTTGTTGAGTTAGTCTCAAGCCTCCTTCTTTTACGACCAATTCCATGCACAAAAAGAAAGTTGGGCTTTCTTAAATAGTTGTCTGGAACTCTTCCTTGAGTTTTTTAAGAAGCTTTAAAAGTTTTATTTTATCAATGCCTGTTAATAATCCATCTTCTGCGTATATTGCAAGAATAACACTTCTATCACTCTTCACTAAAACACACTGATCAGATTTTCTGGATTATTTGTTTTTTAGTGATAAATATTACAATCTGTCTCAATAAAGGACATTTATAATTGAGTTCTGAGAGCACATTCACACCATATCTACAAATTAAAAAAAAAATAATAAAATAAAATAAATAAAGTAATTTCAAAATAATATAAAGCTAAATAAGAATAAATATCATAGTGAAGGAAGAAAATATAAATAATAGTAATAATAGAATAAAAGTAAATGAATTAAATAGAATTAAAATTATCTTTAAAAAAAAAAGTAATGAAAATAAACATCTTAGACGCAGGCATACCTATTTACACTATTTACAATCGACCATGGGAACTCCGAACCATACTTGTCCCCCCACATGTGGAGGGAAAGCGAGGCTTCAGGAGATCAGATTTTAGTGCAAACAAATCTTTTTTTTAAAAACATTTTGTAAACCATTCATTCCAGTTATAGTTATTATTTCAATCCATAAATTGTTTTTTTGTGATTTGCAAACCTGGTTATTTTCTGCATATCCATCAGGTAATTCTATATATAATTCTTTATTTAGATCACCATATAGAAAAGCAGTTTAATATCAAATTTCAAAACGTGGTGTTGATTTTTAATTGCTGTTGCCAATACTATTCTTAGCGATTCGTTGCAGACTACTGGGCTAAAAGTCTCGTTAAAATCCAAAACATATTCCAGCTAAAAACCTCTCTCAACGGGTCTTACTTTGTATTTTCCATTGTCTTTAATTTTAAAAATCCATCTATTACTTAAAATCTTTTTATCTTTCACTTCATCTATGATTACTAAGATCCAGGTTTTATTTTCTTTGAGGGAATTCATTTTTTCATTGATAGCTTCAATCCATTTTTGTTGTTCAAGCCCATTTACAGCTTCATTGTATGTAAGCAATACAAAATCTTCAAGCTTTTCAGAACGTTTTTTGATTCCTTTTCCACGTCCATTTTGTCCTGATTCAAAAACAGGATCTTCAACATCATTTCTTTCGCCTTCTAAACTATTCAATTGAGTTTTACTTGCTTCTTTCAATTGTTCCACAACTACCACTGCAGTACCTCCTTCTGTTGAGTTGTCATCTAACGTGTCAAAATTTCTCTCATCTTCGTTTAACTGCACCTCAGTTTCTTCTTTATCTTCTTAATAATTGTCTTGTAAGTGTATTTTAAATATTTGTCGATCCGATGAAGACCATTTCTGTTTTGAACACTACATCTCTGGATATAAATAATTTACATCTTTCAGGATCCCATAGACTATATACCCATTTAGAGAATATACTACGAATGTCATCTTTTTAGTTCCACTCTTTCTTTTTTTTCTCTCTTTCAATTTTTTGTATATGTCCTAGTTGTTTCGCAAAGGCAGAAGTTCCAAAAATTTAAAGTCTTGATTGGGACTTTACCATACCACCTTGCCGCTTGTAATATACATTTTGTTGGACTTCGGTTTATTATATAAGCAGCAGTGAAGGCTGCATCTCCCCACAAACACAACGAACAATTTCTGTCAAAAGGTAATACACGGTGGGCCAGACCCCCCTATCGTGCACCCCCCCCCCCCCTCTACATCCCTATAAATTGCATACCGTTGTGTTCCTTTTAAATATTTATTTATAAAAAACCAATGTTCCCACAAAAAAAACTGAACGTACTTCCCCAAAATGGCGTCCAAACATGGCGGATTGACGACTTTGACTTTAGTTAGTTAGTTTTTTAACAATTATATAATGTTATGTTCCCTTTGGGGTTTTTAGATTTTATCGGGATGCCACTGGATAATTATCCAGAATTATTTAATAAAATATTAGTTAAGCAAATTATGTTATTTAACATATTGGTCCATGATTCTAAAAGCTAGGCCAAAACAAGAAGGAAGAAGATAGAACAGAAGAACTGTGTGTACATCTAGTAGTAGTGTGTTATTAAGTATTCAAGCCTAAGTCCACTTCCGCAAACACCCGTATTGCCATTGTGGCATGGGAGGGTGGAATAAATAAATAATGGTCCATGATTAATTGGACTTCTTTTCACAAAGGCTTGTTGTGTGTTTATCATGCTCTCTAATTACCAAACATTACCTGTGATTATAATGATATAAATAGGTGGCATGATTAAAATAACTTTTATTTACAAACTTATTTTATTCCTATATTTAATAAAGAATATCTATATATACACTATAAGTCGAAGTTGAATCGAATGAAACAATTCATTAATCACTTCAATCTGATATCAAGCCCACCAGACAGTCCACCGTATACAATGCAGCCATAATCAAAGTGAGGAAAGATGAGTGAGGAAAGTAGGAGATGGTGGGTTTTTAGGGGCATAGAATCACGGAATCTCAGGAAATGTTTTTGGGTATCAATTGATTTTAGGATAATAATTTTGAATAAAAATTGGGTAACTTTGCTCGCGTCCGTACATTGTACACGTGCCCTCCGGTTATAACTAAATGAGCTATATTGACGCCGTGAAGACAGTTCAACATCTTAGAATCCACATAAATATGAATCCATCAAAATTAAGGAAACCAAAAGGCCCAGCCAACACACATCTTAAGGCTATGTTCAGGAACGCTGGTGACCTAACTGCTGACAAATTCACAGAATGGAAGACGATTATTACAAAGGAGGATGCTGATTTATATGGAATCGTAGAAGCTCGGCTCATTCACTGAAAATATACAGTTCTACCAATTACGGGATATCAAACTTATAAACTGCAGAGATCCAGGCAGGTTGCATCAGGAATAATTGTCGCTGCTAAATCATCCCTCATGGTAACCTTTTCAATTAAAAAGAAGATGGCAGAGAATGATAAATTGGAGGCTGTACAGTTAGATGTATGGAAAAGGATTCATGGCGGAGTTGTATTGGGCTGCCAGGAGCCGAATGGATTAATAGCCAACGACAGAGGCGTTTAATAAAAAGATAATAATTTTGAAACATGATTATTCCAGGAGAGGTATTGATAAAAAATTACTCCTTAATTTCTAACACAAGTATGGAAACGAATAGGTAGTCCGTTGAGTTACCCATACCTATACCCCACTTTTAGAATAACTTCATCGTTTAATAATCTTTAAGTCTGTATTAATTAATTAGAAGTTATTTAGGGAAAAACTTGAGATTCACCTCAAGATGTGTGGTAAATTAAGTGATTTTTTATCGTGTCAAGCAAAAGTTCTCCCGTATTCAGAAAAAAATGACTACAATTAATTGTTGAAAAGCTTATATTTCTTGTTTCTCATGATCTAGGATGTATTATAATAAACATAATTGCCTAAATATTTTTTTATTTATAAAAAAGGAAAGTAATGATTTTCAATTTTTTTTTTCGTAAAGTGGTCATGAAACTCAGTATACAATACCCAGATCTCAATTATATAGAAATTCATCCATATTTATAAGTGACAAACAAAATGTTCCTAAAAATAATACTAACGTTTTCATGAAAATAATTGAAGCAATCAGCTGGTTTCTTTATTCTAAACGTAAACATTTATTTTGTAACTTATAAATACAACAGTTTCATGTCCACTTTACCGGGCAAAAAATTGAAGAATCATTATGTTTCAAATTTATCTTTTATCTTATAAATAAAAAGTGTATTTAGACAATCATGTTTATTAGAATACATCCCAGATCATGGAAAAATAAGAAATAAAACCTTTGCAGCAATTAATTGTAGTATTTTTTTATTTTTTAATACAGGAGTGCTTTTACTTGGCAGGATTCCTGATAAACCTCTAATTAATTAATACGGACTTAAACCGTATTAAACGAAGAAAAGTGAGGTATTTGTAGTATAGTCCAAGTTTATTATAGGATGATGATGTAATTATTATTATATATAAATTAAACTAAATTTATAAATAAATTATTTTTTAAACATATACTGATATTTATGTGTGGATATTTTGACATTAAGATATAATGATTAGAAGATTTGCTTATTCTGGGACAAGTCCCTTTAGAATAATAATTTTGGGATTTAGAGTGTCAGAGTTTTATAAAAAGAATAGTAAAATAAACAAATATTTAAATAATGTATATGTATATGTTAAATAATGAAATATTTAAAAAAATATAAGTCAACTTCTGACATTAATAAATTAAAAATAAAAAAGATATTGAAAACAAGTAATTTATATTCATATTTACAGAAAAACCTATTAAGAATTAATTTGGAACTGGGTGGATAGGATGTGATTGAATAAGCAGTATTTAAAGGTGGGTAGGGTATCGGAATTAAAGAGGTATGATGAGATGGAATTCCATAGAGATGAGGATTGGATAATGAATGATCTGTCGAATGCCACGGATCGGTAGACCATAGCGGATGTGAAGAACTAGAACGGGTATTGTACAGAGAATTTGAATTGAAGGATCTCGCAGATTTATGATGGAAGGTGAGATTGGATAACTTGGTAGAGAAAGGATGCTAGGAAATACTTACGACAGTAAGACGGATAAAGTTACTTCAAATATTCATAAAAACAGGAGACAGACGCTTCCCTTGGAATTTTGAAGATGAAATTGGCATTGTGATCCCTGGAGACACCACACAGCCTTGCAAGACCAAGAAGAAGGCCGCTTACCTGTTGCAAGACCAAGACCAGGATTGGTAAAAAAATCGACTTTTTGAATAAACATTAAGGCCAAATAATTACTGATATTTGACAAACTTAATTACTGTTAGTAGAGAATTGTCTCCATACTTTTGTACTTAACTCCTCTAATTTTTCATTTGGTCTTAGTTAGGTTTCTCCTATTAAAAAAAATACAGAAATATCCCTGTAGTAATAAGCTAATAAGTAACAGCAAGACCGTTGTGAGACTCTTGCGCAAGACCAAGACCATGACCAAGACTGTGTTTGCAAGACCAAGACTCGTCTATGTCTCGCATTTGGGCAACACTAACACAGCTATAAATAAGCAGAAACTAACCATTCTTATTCTCCGTAGCCTTTGATGTCCTTGACCACAACATCCTCCTTTCACGATCTGTCCTTGTCATCTGATGCCCTGCGGTGGTTCCATTCCTTCCTCACTGGTTACACCCAATACATCGTTATACCGAATAATACTCCCTCTGATTCTTGATCACTCGCTCTAGGCATATCACAGGGTTCTTCTTTTTCCTCTATCCGTTTCTCCATCTTCATGAATTACCTCCCACTCTCCATCCAGCATTGCCAGTATCATATGCCGATGATGTTCAAATCCATCTTTCCTTTGACCCTGTTGATTTCTCTAATGGAATTATGAAACTACAGGAAGACACTAACGGAATTAGCGGCTGGACATCTCACAATACGTTTATCCTGAATGCTGAGAAGACCAAAGCCTATTCCCTCCTTAAATCCTTCCAAGGAAAGCCTTATCTTGCCCTTGACAATACTCCTATCTCATTCCACGCCTCAGTTAAAAGTCTTGGAGTAACCTTTTACCAACATTCTATTGGAAACAACATATCTCTCAAATATCCCGCCGATCTGTATCAATCCTCAAACAATTCAAAAACCTACGTTTCCTCCTTTCACTTTAAACCAGACAACTCCCGGTTTCATCTTGTGTTTCCCACTTTAACTACGATTGTCTGATATACGGTGGACTCTTGAAACAAGATAAACGTCTTATGAATTACTTAGTTAGTTGCCAAATACACGAATAACTGTATATTATGTAGTGCTAAAGTGGCTCTATCCATCTCACAGATCTCAGTTTTTCCATGTACCCTTCTTATATCAGAAAATCAGAACTTGGCGCGCACCCTACATATTACAGAGCTCTACAGCCTGCAATTTAGATCATACATCAAATCCCGTCCCACTCGATCTCGTCTTTCTGACTTCTAACCTCCTCTCACCGAATTGGAGGATTTGACACGTCTTTCCTCACCCGCCGTGCTGCCTCCTTCTGGAACTCTTTCCCACCTACCATCCGCCATGCTTCAACATTTTCCCAGTTTAAAGATATCTTGTTCAACCACCTTTTCTTTTCTCATTCTAATTAAGATTTCGGTATGCTAAACTCACTTTTCGGACCGTTGAATGTCTTAAAGAATTTTGTACATTTTAGTATTATATATCTACTTACTGATTACCATTGTCATTTTCATGAACTTATTTTATTTTATTTTTATGTTATTTACATTCCAAGCGTTTTTTTTTTTAATTTTAGTTAATGTAAAAATTTATTTTTATTTCATATTTTTCCTTTGATTTATTTTTTTTTATAACCTTAATTTCCTCATCAATTTCGTTAATTTTTTTTTTGGTCCTCGCCTTTAAGGCTATACTGGGGGTTTCCCTGGCCAGGGAGTGTGGGCGGGGGTTTAGAAACTCCTCCGGACACCGGGACGCGAACTCGTGACTTTTTTTATCACAGTCTAAAGGGGACCCTGCATGGTCAATCGGAATTGCACTAATGACGTTCCGAATTGTCGGGTAAGGTAGTGATTGAAGTACTGATGGTGGTGCGCTGCGGATTTCTGAACATCTGGAAATCAAAGGTTCATTCACGAGAAGTGGAGGGGAGACCGACTAAACATATGGGCTGGGGAGACCAACCATACTGCTGGATAGGTTAGGTTACCTAGTTTTCACAACCATTATAAATTTCTGATTTTCATTATATGTAAATAGTTAAATAATTTTTCATATCCCTTGTTTATAATTTTAAACCATCTTCAACTATTTCTTTTAAATTAAAAAAAAATGAGGAAACTTCACAATTTACTTGAAAGGAAAAAAAATGAAAAAAAAAAAAACTTTAACGTTGTGTATATTTATCAGTTCTTTTCCCATTTTCCTCAACAAATTTATTATTTTCGCAATACCTTTCCTCAATTTTTGTAAGTAGTAGACTTATATTTTACTAACTTTTGTCAAAACGATTTTCTATGAGACTAACCTAACTACTAGATAGGTTAGTTTACCTAGGTCTCGTTATTAAGTGAATAATTTCATAAAAGTAAATAGTTGATTATATCCCTAGTCTATATTAATATTAACCATTTTCAACTATTTTTTCTTTAAATAGTCAAGTAGGCAATAAATTGGAGAGAAGAAAAAGTGGAAACTTCATAATTTACTTATAGAAAAAAAATCTTTAACTGTTGTGTTTATTTGCCATTAATTTTTCCATTTTTCTTAACAAATTGATTATTTTCGCAATACTTTTCATAGATTTTTGTATGTAGTTGACTTATATTTTGGACTAACTTTGGTCTAAACGATTTTCAGGCACTAGGAAGTAATTATTATATCTCCGTTTTTCTCTTGATGCCCAATATTATAAATGAAAATGTCCAAATAAGCATATCTATGCTGTTTCTTTGTTTACAACTGCGCTAAATTGGTCAGCAACGATCTAACCTAAATCAGCAACGATAAGTAATGAACAGCAATGATTGAACGTGTAAGGGTCTTCATGATCAAAGCGATAGCGGGCAATCTTGGAACTTCTTGTGACGTTCATTCATGAATTACCGTGTAGGGTCTGCTTTATGTATCAGGTTGCCGGGCAATGGCGGTGCAGTGCACACGCGTAAGCCCATTCGGCCACCCCGCCCACTACCTAAACTTCTCTATCTGTTAAATCATATTACCTTCTATATCGATATCACCAGCTATATCGCAATTTTTGCAGCTAACCATATATTTTGTCTTATTCCTGTTTGTTTCGAATACTAGGTCTTTACCGGCTTTCAGTAACATTGTCTTATTTAGTTTTATAGTTTCCACGTCTTCGCTTAAAGTCCAGATCATCCGCATAGGCCAGCACGGGTGTTCTCCCACCCAGATCCAACTCATTTTCGGTACACATTACTAATATTCCCTGATGGCATATAATAATGCCAAATTGAACATGACAGGTGACCGAGAATCACCCTGTTTTAAACCCGAACGAACCTCAAACTTTTCGGATAAATTATTACCGATTCTAACTTTATTGAGTGTTTCCGTCAAGCACAACCGGACTAGATTTATTATTTTTTTGGAATCCCATGCTCGATTAGAATATTATACAGTTTGTGACGGTCAATAGATCGTAAGCCTATTTGAAATCTACATACAGCTGATGAACAATACCGTTATATTCTAATTTGTCTCCAATATTTGCCTTACAAAAACATATAATCAATAGTCGAACGGTTCCTTCTAAATTCGCACCGAGAGATAATTTTTTGGTGTATTCCGTGATTCGACAAGTTAAGATTAAGGCGAATATTTTATAGCATACCGGAGTGAAATTCCTCGATAGTTATTCTAATCCGTCATCGGACTCTTTTTGTGAATCGGAATAAGAATAGATTTTTTCCATTTAGGTAATTTTTCATTCTCCCAGATCTTTTTAACTAACAAGATCCTCCGGCCATTCCCTCTCCACAAGATCTTGACCTTCTGGTTTAAAAAGATGTTTGGAATTCTTACATTGTATGGATTATTTTTATTTATTTATTTTTAGACTAATTGTTTATTAAGATATATTACAATCTGTCACATTTAAAGACAATAGTAATAGTGATAAAGAATAGCTCATTCATACTATGCAAAATAAATAAACAGCAATATAATAACACTAAGGCCCTCCGCTCACGAGGCGAGAAAATTCGAGGAGAACTGTGCGTCAAACTCGTCAAATCTCGCTTAATTCCCCAACACAAAGAGTCAAGATACACTCGAACTGTGCGACTTATGCGATTTTAGCTACAATATATATGCATATTAATACTTTTTAATATCGGGAATGAAGACTTAGTTTTTTACTGTTAAAAAAATGTTTAGGCAATGCAGAAGTAGACCAAAATAAGAAATTAGTGTAGAAAATTTTCATTCGTTTTTAGTCTTTTATTACGTGAATGGACGCTCGGTTTTTCATCGTCCCAACAATTTTCCAATTGTTTAGAGTTCAGCGAAAATGGGGAACAAGTGCAAAACTTTTCCGAATTCTGAAAAATTCTGATAATTTTCTCCAATACTGCTTTCATTGGCTTATCTTTAAAAGTTGGGAAAATGTTTTGGAAAAATGATAATTCTAGTACTCATTTTAGAAATAAATGAGGAAAAGCGAATGAAAATTCGGATAATTTTCACCAATAGTGTTTTCATTGGCATATCTTTAAAAATTGGGAAAATGTTTGGAACAGTGAAAATCCTTGAAGTCATTCAGAAGATAAATGTGGAAAAGCGAATGAAAATTCGAATAATTTTCACCAATACGGTTTTCATTGGCCTATCCTTAAAAATTAGAAACATGTTTGGAACATTAAAAATCCGAGCGCTCATTTAGGAGATAAAAGAGGAAAAGCGAAGGAAAATTTGGAAAATTTTATACAGCATTTCGCTATTTTCGTCTACATCTACATTGCTGAAAATGTTTTGGAAAAATGATAATTCAAGTACTCATTTTAGAGATAAATGAGGAAAAGCGAATGCAAATTCTGATAATTTTCACCAATATTGTTTTCATTGGCATATCTTTAAAAATTAGGAAAATATTTGGAACATTGAAAATCCGTGCACTCATTTCGCACATAAATGAGGAAAAGCGAACGAAAATTCGGAAAATTTTTTACACCATAAAGAAGTCCTAAATAAAATGTCACTTATCATACTATAGAAATAATCAAAGAAATAGAAACAAGAATGAGTTTTGTTAATTATAATACGGCCATAATTTTTTTTATAAAGTAATTCATGCGTCAAGCTCGAATTTTCTCGCTTAAACAGTTCACTGCTATCTCGCTTGAATTTCTACTCTCTCGTTGAGGAGATATATAGGAATTGACTCTGAAGAAGTGTTGTTGGGGCACCGCGCCTAGCTCTCTCGATTTTTTTCGCTCCTTTGGGGAGGCACTTGTTGTTCGATTCCATCTCGCTTCGTGGTCAAGTCGTCTCGCTTCGTGTTCGAGTCTCCCTATCGCTACGATTCCATCACTTGTTGGGGATCTATGTAGAAATTGACTTGGAAGTAGTGTGGTTGGGGAATCCCACATGTTTCGGGTCCCTCTAGTCTCGAATTAATTCCGATTGCTATAAAAATTTGTATTTAAGGGTTTTTGTGGTGCGAAAAACGAATACAAATTTAGTTTCTCCATAAAAAAAATATGTACCCCCACATAGTTTTGTCCTAATTATACTAATACTGTAGCTATCAACCAAATATAATATTTATTAAAAATCAGTCTTGTTTCCAGAGTAAATAATTTTTTAGGGAGGAACATAGCTTATATTCGTTTTTCGCGGCTCAAACAATTTCGCGAATTTCTTAACGAAATTTTTGCCTCGCTTGACCGTTCAAAAATTGTTTGAAAAGAGGAAAAGTGAATGAAAATTCGAAAAATTATCTACACCATCTTTCCATTTTCGCCTACCTATACATTGCCGAAAAATTGTTGGAAAACTGAAAACCGACCCTTCGTTTCCGAGTTCAAAAAGGAACAGGAAATGGAATTCATAAAAATTTTCACTTTTTACACATTTTCACCAAAAAAAAAAAAAAAAAAAACAGCTTGAAAATTGTTGTAAAGATGAAATACTGAGCATTCATTCACGTAATAAAAGAGGAAAAGATAAAGAAAATTCGGAAAGTTTGTACCACTACTGTTTCCATTCTAAACAGTTCGCAAAATGGTTGGAATAGTGAAAATCCATTCATGAGAGAAAAGAGGAAAAACGAATGAAAATTCGGAAACCTTTCTAAACCATTTCCCCTTTTTTGCCCATCTCTAAACTGCCGAAAAAATTGTTGGAAAAATGCAAAAACCGAAAGAAAATTCATAAAACGTTTGCACTTTTTTATTAATTTTCGCCTAACTCTAAACAGCTGAAAAATATTTGAGACGATGAAATACCGAGCATCTATTCACCAAATAACAGAGGAATGGCGAATCTAAATTCAGAAAATTTGTACCACTACAATTTCCGTTGGTATACATCTAAACAGTTGGCAATGGTTAGAACAGTGAAAATCGTAGCGTCTATTCACGTATAAAAGAGGAAAAGTAAAAGAAAATTCCGAAAATTAGTACCACTACTGTTTTCATTGGCCTACCTCTAAACAATTGGGAAATGGTTAGAACAGTGAAAATCCGAGCATCCTTTCTCGAAATAAAAGTGGAATAGTGAATGAAAATTCACTACATTATTTCATTATTTTCGCCTACTTTTACATTACCAAAAAATGGTTGGAACACTAGAAAACCGATCCTTCATTTCCGAGATGAAAGAGGAAAAGCGAATGAAAATTTGGAAAAGGTTCGCACTCGTTCTCCATTTTCGTCAAACTCTAAACAATTGGAAAATTGTTTGGACGAAAAATCAAGCGTCCATTCCCGTAATATAAGAGGAAAAGAGAAAGAAAATTCGGAAAATTTGTATCAGTACTGTTTCCATTCCTCTTCCTCTTAACGGAATGATTGGATTTGTGAAAATCCGAGCATCCATTTCCGAAATAAAAGAGGAAAAGCGAATGAAAATTCTTAAAATTTTCTACACTATTTCCTTATCTTCGCCGAGTTTTTCGTTGGTCGAAAATGGTTGGACCATTAGAAAATCGATTATAAAAATCCTATCAGCTATTCACAAGATAAAAGAGGAAAATCTAATAAAAATTTAGAAAATTATCTACACTATTTTCTTATTTTCGTCTACTTCTACATTGCCGAAAAATTGTTTTAACAGTGAAAAACAAAGTCTTCATTCCCGATTTTAAAAAGTATTAATATACATATATATTGTAGCTAAAATCGCATAAGACGTACAGTTCGTCGACTGCAACTCTCGATTTTTCTCGCTCGAATTTTCTCGCCTCGTTGGGGAGGCACTTGACGCACAAGACGAGTAAGTTAAGCTTGACGCGCAGTTCTCCTCGAGTTTTCTCGCCTCGTGAGCGGAGGGCCTAAAAGTAAATGTATATAAACTAAAAGATACTAAAATAAACTAATCCAACAAAATAACTACATAAATAGACACATGCTTTTATACAATATTAATTCTCTCAAGGTTTCCGAGCCAAGATTTTCCCCCCAATCGTGGAGAGAAGGTAGGACTCTAGAAGATCCCAGCATCTTTCACTCATCCGCATCACTGGTATTACCAATGGAGGCTAAGTAGAGACACTATAAGCAGACATACATGGCTTGAATGGAGATTCTGGCCGTTGCCAGAACTCCTGTATATTCTTACAACAGGTCTCGGGGCCACTGCTGCTCCGACCTTCGAGGAAGGTTATAGGGATGAGTAGAGCTAGAGAAGGATTGTGCAATTGGTCTTGGATCATATTTAATGTTTTGAGTGAATTTGGAAAATTTTTGAGGGATAAGGTCAAGGAAAAATGTTATATAAAGGTCATGGTGAAGGGTTTTGTTGGTTACATAGAACAGAGCATCAACTATTGTTCGAAGGAATTCGGACAAAAAGGATTGAATGCGTTTGATGTTGGAAAAGTTTTCTGTCCACCTTAGTTCCAGTCCGTAGGTCCAAATAAATTTCAGTATTGTCTTGTAGATCAGTAGTTTGTTGTCAACTGAAAGTTTCTGATCATTAGTCTATATATCTGGCCATATCGTCGGTTGAGTTCTTGTCTTTTGACTCAAGTATGTGGTTTCCATGCCAGTCTGAGGAAAAGCCAAGATACAGGACTGTGTCTGAGTAAGGAAGCTATATGGAATTAAAGTGTACTGGTGGACAGGAATCGCTTCGGAGTATATGTAATATGTTTGCATTTCGACTCATTCACTTTAATGCGCCATTCATCACACCAGTGCTCAATCAGTAAGAGGTGCATTTGTAGATTTAAGGATGCTATTTCAGGATCTAAGTTGGATGATAGGATTGCGGTGTCATGAGCAAATGTGGCAAGGAAAGTATCGGCATTTCCTCATCGATAAGATATACTGTCCTTCAAAATTATTGATGTTCTTCAAAATAGTAATTACGGATACAGTAGACAAGCAGCCTGAGCTAAAAGTCTCAACGAAAAAAAAAATTGTATGTAAGAGTAGATGGTAGGGCAGACGCTGACTTGATCATTTTCTAGTTGCCTATATTACGCGATATAGAATATCACAGGAAATGAATCGGGTGTATCCTTTCCCTAATACAATCTCATATTTTAATTGGCTAAAGGAATGGTGTAATGTTTCCTTCGTGTGACTGCTTTACAATATGGTTAGTTACTTTAAAATAATTTTATTTAATTTAGGTTTTATTTAAAGATGTTAATATTTTTATTTTAGAATAAATAAATTTATTTAATCAAACATTACAGAAGTTAAGAGTAATACAAAATATCTGGTGAAGCTGCATCACACAACTTTTACTTACCAGCCAGCTTAAATAATCAAATTTAAATAATTAATTTAATTAAATTTTTAATTTTTTCGATAGCATGCACTAGATTTGATTAGCAATGTTATACATCGTCTCCCACAATTTCTCTTTTCTTAAGTGGAAAAAGTGTATTTTTTTTACTCAAAAACTAGTAACGTTGACATCAACAACAATGGACTAATGCCACAGTGAGTAGTGTTGATATTTACTGTGTACTTCTACAAACAGTGAAGCCAGTGTCCTATGTGCCTTATCGCTATAACACCATTATCTGCTACAGTGATGGAAAAAAGTATTTGCATATTATGTTTTTATGAATAAATGAGTTCAAAGAAACAAAACACTTCGCTTTTCTCTGCAAAAATGAAAAGTACATTTGTTAAAAACTGAGAAAAACCTTTTGGAAAAAAATGACAAAACTCCATAATGAAACAAAATAATTAAAACAATAAAAGTGCTTGGAAAAAAATTTGCACACTATGACTCACAAGCTCTATTTACTTTATCATTAATCCTCCTGTGTCCATAGGTCATATGTTTGATTACTAATTTATCTCTAATCGTTTATTATCAGTATTTTCTAGTCTTTCAATCAGTTTACTTTAGTCAATAGACAATTATCATGCCTAAGACAAGTGAACTGTGTGCCGCAACTCGCGATAAAATTGTTTTACTGAGTAGTCAGCAAAAAACATATCACCAAATTGTCGATTACTTAGGATTGAAATTTTCTTCAGTGAGATACGTCATAAAAAGGCATGAAGAACGTG
The DNA here is from genome assembly GCA_928085145.1 of Nezara viridula. Classification (NCBI taxonomy): domain Eukaryota; kingdom Metazoa; phylum Arthropoda; class Insecta; order Hemiptera; family Pentatomidae; genus Nezara; species Nezara viridula. Next base: position 110,301,587 of record OV725078.1, on the reverse strand, counting down.
GTTCAACTGAAAACAGTGAGCGTAAAGGGCGTCAAAAAAAGTTAATTCCCAGGCTTAAGAGGAACATCAGAAAAGAGGCTCTTAAAAATCCTCTGATAAGTTCTCGGGAGCTGGCTACCATGGTTCAATCAACGTCTGGAGTTCAGATTACTAGCAGAACAATTAGATATGCTCTGAATTCGGAAGGGCTCCATGGTAAAGTTCCAAGAAAGAAGCCATACATCAGTGAAACGAATCGCAAAAAGCACCTTGCTTTTGCTAGGGAGTACGTACAGAAACCCTTAAGCTTTTGGGAAAATGTCATCTTTTCTGACGAAAGCCAATTTAATCTGTTTGGTTCAGATGATCGAAGGACGATATGACGACATCGTAATGAAACCCTAAAGAAGCAAATTGTTTTAACAACTGTAAAGCATGGTGGAGGACATGTTATGGTTTGGGGGTGTGTTTCCTACCATGGCGTGGGAAATCTTGTGAGCATCGAAGGTATTTTAAATGCGGAAGACTATGTGAACATTTTACGACGTAATTTGTGTGTTAGTGCCGAAAAAATGGGAATCCAGGATCGGTACTATTTCCAGCAGGACAACGATCCAAAACATAATGCGAGGAGAACAAAGGAGTGGTTAATATTTAATGTTCCAAGACAGCCCCACAATCCTCCTCAGTCACCAGATATAAATATCATTGAAAATTTTTGGTACACCCTCGACCAAAATGTAAGAAAACACCATATCACTAGTGGACATCACCTTAAACAACTTCTTGTTCAAGAATGGGAACAAATAAACGTAGATTTAATTAAAAACCTAGTGCATTCAATGCCCAGACGTCTACAAACCAATTATTGACGCAAATGGCCTATTTGCAAAATATTAAAGTCGTTAAAATTTAAAATAAGCTTGTAAATGTGGAAGTGTGCAAATACTTTTTTTCCAAGCACTTTTATTGATTTAATTATATTGTTTGATTATGGAGTGTTTTTTTTTTTTTGTAAAAGTTTTTTTCAGTTTTTCATAAATTTACTTTTCATTTTTGTAAAGGAAAGCGAAGTTTTTTGTTTTCTTGAACTACTTTATTCATAAAAACGTGTTGTGCAAATACTTTTTTCCATCACTGTATGTCTCATTGAGACTCCCCTCTCTAGCATTCGTGGCTCTGCCATGGTGCAGGCAGGAGCTGCTCTTGCCGTTTCTCCAAAATTAAGGACACGCAAACGAAGTTTTATTTATTTATTCTTTCTCCCTTTTTTTTTTTATATATGCGATATTTTCATCAGGTGTTGTCCACTAAGAGTTCTCATTCAATTAGCTCTACTCCTCGTAATTCACCACTTAAAGAAAAAACTCTCGCAGTGAGCGATCAACACTTCCCGGAACTCCTCCAGCAAAAATTCAAGAATCTACACCTCAACCGCAACCAAGCACGTCTTCACAAGAAATGGTCTCTGAGTCACCTTTTTTTACACCCAACCCATACCAGGTGCTTTTAAATGACAGAGAGGAGATGGATTCTGCACCGATACCTAGAGAACCACGGCCTCCTCCAATCTTTGTCAAAATTACTACACATTTTTAATTGTTGTGTATCCAACAAAATAAAATCTGTCCCGATAGCTTTTCATGCCTTAACAGGACTAGTGAAATAAAAATAACGGCGGCCACACCTGAAGCCTATCGAAAAATAATTAAGTATTTTACTGAAACAGGTGCGAATTTTCACACATACCAGCTGAGCGAGGATAGATCATTACGAGTGGTGATAAGAAACTTACACTCCTCAAATCCAACTGAGGTTAACAAGGAGTAGCTAACGGCGTTAGGGTTCAATGTTCGCCAAATAACAAACTTTTTGAAAGAAAATATATACCAGCCAGGAGTAAAAACTAAAATTCCACTGCCCTTATTTTTTATGGATTTGGAGCCAACACCAGAGGTGTTAAAATATAAGACATAGATCGAATTTACTATACCATTGTAAAGCTTGAAAAACCATATCCAAAAAAAGAAATCGTGCAGTGATACAATAGTCACGCATACTGCAACACTAAGTCATATTGACACCACATGCCGCGCTGCGTAAAGTGCAGCGAGTCACACAAATCTGCCGAATGTACCAAACCAATAAAAGAACCTGCAGTCTGGGCCCTATGCTTGGCGGGTCATCCGGTCAACTATAAATGTTGTTAAATCAACAAAAACCTCAAATCTAGATACAAGCCCAGGAACCAGAATGCTACACCTAACAAAGAACAGGATCCGTGAAACTAAAATCGTGGACTCTAATGTTTCCTTTGCTAAGTTATTCGGAGGTAGAGACCCGACTAATGAATGTGAGGCCCCGCCGGAACAACCAACTCAACCCCTACCTCCAATTCACTCCTAATTCCTACCTTCTCTTAATTCACCCCTAACCAACTCCTAAATTTCTGTCAGTTTGTATCTATTTTCTCAGCGGATTCTCTCTAATTATTCACTGAATACAGTTCAATTATACATCAGAGCATTTGATATTTACTGTTTGATATCTTTTTTGTTCTTTTAATTTTTTCCTTTTCTTCTCTTATGATATACGGCATTGTCACCAAGTGATGTCCAGTAAGGTTCCCACTAAGAGGACTCGGTCAGACGGCGTTTAAGAGTACCCCTCGAGATTCACCAGCCAAACAAAGATCCCGTCGCTGCCAACAAGAAACCGCTCCAATAACCTCAGTGAACACTTCAGATCCAGAACCTCAGCCTCAACCATATACGTCTTCGCAAGAAAAGATTGAAGAGTCCCCTTCCTCTACTCCAAATCCGTTCCAAGCGCTACAAAATGACAGAGAAGTAATGGAGTCTACAACGATTCCCAGAGAACCAAGGCCACCTTTTATATTTGCAAAAAAAATATACAGCTATTGTGTACAAAACTAAACAAAATCTGCTCCGGCAGTTATTCTTGCCTTAACAGGACCAATGATACAAAAATAATACCAGATACTGCTGAAACCTACCGAAAAATAGTGAAGTACCTGTACGAAACGAATACGAATTTTCATACGAACCAGCTGAGGCAGGAGAGATCATTACCAGTGGTGTTAAGCAATTTGCACTCCTCAACCCCAACTAGAGTGATAAAGGAGGAACTAACTACGCTTGGTTTCAAAGTGCGTCAGGTAACTAACGTTTTGAAGGAAAATAGGGAGCAGCCAGGAGTAAGAAATAGAATTCCACTACATTTATTTTTTGTGGATCTGGAGCCATAACCTGGTGTCGAGAAGATTTATGAAATCAAGAGGTTCTACTACACTATCGTGAAGATAGTAGAGAAATATTACCCCAAACTTATAAGAATCTCAAATCCAAATACCAGGAATTCAGGTATTCAGGAAGAGATAATCAGATCAAGATAAGAGCCTTCTAGAATAGTGAATAATAATGTATTTTCCGAATTACTTGGAAGTAAGAATCAAACTAATGAATGTGAAACCCTACAGCAGAACTACCTCAATATCCTGATCATTCTAACATACCTAACCATCAACAACCTCATATTCCTTCCTTAAGTGCTACAGATCTCACCATTTTTTTGTCATCATTCCTCATTAAATTTAAATCAATGGTTACCGCACTTATATCAATCCTCACAAATCTCGTATCTCACCTCATCCATCCCGAGAAAAATCCTTAAATGACTTCCATCAAACACATATCTATTCTCCTTTAGAATGCCAATTATGTTAGAAATCACGTTGACGAAATAACAGCTTTACTACTAGACAAAAACATTGACGTAGCCCTAATTGCAGGAACTCGACTGACCATAAAACAGCATTTAAAAATTCCACAGTACATAACATACCGTAATCACCATAATGACGGTAGAGCTAATGCCGGTACTGCTGTCATCGTACACCAATCCCTCTCTCATCACTTACTCACATTACCTACTCAAGATTTCCTACAATCAACTGCTATCGTAATAAAAACCTTCTCCTTTCCGCTCACCCTTGCATCAGCATATGACCTTCCTAACAGATCTATATCCAAAGTGCAGTACAGTTCTTTCCTCAACTCCTTAAGTCATCACTTCATCCTTGGTGCAGACTTAAATGTTAAACATCAAGAATGGGTTAGAAGAACCACGAATTCTCGTGGCAGAACATTGCGGTCTGTACTCAATTCCCGAAGTTTTAGCCGCCTTCAACCCAACTCGCCTATTTATTGGCCCACTGATCCTAATCGCAATCCTGATATCCTTGAATTTTTATCCACAATGGTTCACGTTCCTCAATCATTTCCTTACCCTTCTTGACGAACTTTCATCAGATCGTAGTCCATTAATACTTCAATTATCAATAGATCTTATTCCAAAACTCCCTCTACCGCTCTTCATCAGAGGCCGAGTTAACTGGAAACTCTTTCATCAAATCCATTCCCATAAAATTGACCTTAGAATATCCCTGAAAACCACAGAAGACCTTGATAATGCAGTACACTTCTTTACCACCACTATTCAACAAGCAATCTGGACTGATTCCTCCCCAAATCTCTCCTCAAAAATTCCTTATAAAAATAGTTTACCCCAACACCTCATAGATTTAATCCAAACCAAACGCCGTGCAAGAATATTACGGCAACGCTCCAGACACCCCACCGATCGTCACTCCTATAATTATTACAGTAAACAATTAATGCAGGAATTGGCCACCTTCAAATCCCAATCCTTCAACTCCTATCTTACATCCTTCTCTGTTCAAGACAATTCGCTATGGAAGATTACCTACAAAATCCTAAAATCCCATCATATTTCCCATCCCCTCCGTCGATGCGATGCCCCTGGGCAGCGTCTGATGAAGACAAAGCTGAGGAGTTCCCCAGACACCTTTATAGAACATTCACCTCTCATCCGGAATCCAACCACACCCATACCACAACAGTAGAAGATCACATCACCTTCAAAAACTTCCTCTCCGTAAATCTTCTGGATACGACCTCTCAGATCCTCCGACAACTTCCTCCTAAAGCTGTTATATTTTTCACATACATATACAATACCATCCTAAGAACCACCCACTTTCCTCTTTTGTGAAAAAACTCCACTATTATCCTGTTTTCGAAACCAGGCAAACCTCCCAACACCTCTATGTCCTACAGACCAATAAGCCTACTTCCAATCCTCTCAAAAATCTTTGAAAACGTCCTCCATTTGTCCTCGACCTTTTTCAAATTCCATCAGAACCTTATAAATCATCCGAATCCCCTAGCACAATCCCTATCTAGTTCCACTCATCCCTACAATCCTCCTCGAAGGTTGAAGCGACAGTGGCCCAGAAATCTATTGTAGTATATCTGTTGGAGTTCTGGCAATGGCCAGATTCTCCTCTCAAGACATGAGGCGCTCTCGCTCAAACTCCACTGGCTTTAGCACCAGTGACGCGGTTGATAGAGTAGCGCAGGGATCTCTTGGGGTCCTGCTTTTCCTTCTATAGTTGGAAGGAGAAGCCTGGCTTGGGGTTCCCTGCATAATTTTATATATTGTATATAGGTATGCCTGTGTTTTTATGTGTTTTAATTTACTTATCTTTAGGTTCTTTTATTTATTGTACATAATTTTTGATTTATATTTTACTTTTATATTTTCTGTATATACGGTGTGAATGTATTCATATATCACTATAATTATTGTCCACGTGGCAAATTATTATATTTCTAAATAAATAAACTTCAAAAATCAGTGGTTTTTATTTTTTGTTCATAATTGTTATTATTAAGGGACCTCGTCGCAGAATAAAGTTTATTTTCTATTCTATTCTATATATATATACATATTTTTTTTTTTTTAGAGACATGAAAAAGGATGAGAAGAGAGTTGAAAAAACAGTGAAAAATGGAGAGGTATGTTATTATTTTTGTTTACGTATGTTGTTTATATTATTTAAATAAATTTTAAAATCCTAGTTCTTTTCCGAAAATTCTTTATTGAGATATATTACAATCTTTCACATTTAGCACAATAGTAATACCGAAAAAAAAGGCCATATCGTTGGTTGAGTTCTTGTCTTTTGAGTCCACTATGTGGATTCCATGTTAGTCCTCAGTATAAGAGAAAGCCATACCGGACTGTCTGAGTAAGGAATTAAAATGTACTAGTGGACAGGAACTGAGTCGGAATGTGAAGGTAATGTATTGGATTTGGATTCATTTACTTTAATACACCATTTATTACACGAGCGCTCAACCAGGGAGAGTTGTCTTTGAAGGTTTAAGGATGCTATTTCAGAATCTGAGCTGATAGATAAAATCGTGGTGTTATCAGCAAATGCTGCAGGGAAGGTATCGAAATGAGCAGGGATGTCAGCGGTAAGAGAATGCTAAGCACGGGGCCCAATTCTCTGCCCTGGGGAACACCGGCTTTAATTGTATAGATATCGGAAAATGCTGTTCCACATCATACTCGGAAGCAACGGTCAGAGAGATAGGATCGAACAATTATAAACTGACAGGCAAAAAATTCCACCCACTTGATTTTTTCTTGTTTTCATCTAAAAATATTTCACCCACTTGTAAGAAAAGTTGTATTTGTATATAATACATGGTATTTGTAGATAATATTTAGTATTTATGGAATTTTATAATCTTTTTTACCTTTAATAATCAAAATGTGATTGGGTAAGAAAGATTAGGGGAAAAAAATTGAAAAAAGAACCATTATTATTCTAAAAGAAATTATTTACATCATCGTTTAGTGGCGCGTGTTTCCTCCTCTTGCCTTCAATAATTCTTGAAGACGCCTTTGCATACTTTCCATCAGTCGGGAAATGTCCCTTTGCTGGAGGATAGCCCATTCCTCCCGAAGAGCCCTTTCAAGGTCCTGCAGTATATCAGGAAGTGTTGCACGCGCTCTTATTCGTCTTCCGAGGTTATCCCATAAATTCTCAATGGGGTTCAAATCTGGAGAACGTGATGGCCTGGCTAAAACCTCAATATTGTTCTGTTGAAGGAACGTCTGCACTATGCGGGCGACATGTGGGAGTGCATTAGAATAGAACGATCGCCGATTTCGTTGAGGATAGGCAACACATGAGGTTCCAAAATCTCATCTACATAGCGAATGGCCGTCAAAGACCCTCCACGAACAACAACCAATTCTGTGCGGCGCTCCATTGAAATCCCAGCCCACACCATTAAGGAACCACGTTGGAAAGGATGGCTCTGGGAAAAATTACAGGCTGCATATCTTTTGTTTCTTCTTCTCCACACCCTTTCACGCCCGTCTGGATATCGAAGAGCGAATCTTGACTCATCTGTAAAAAGTACAGCACTCTATTCGACCATAGTCCAATGGCAGTGTTCTCGAGCAAAAGCCAGCCGTGTTACTATGTGAGTTCTGGTCAACTCTTGTTCTCTTACTGGACGAAAAGCCATTAATCCATACTCATTTAATCTTCTCCGAGCGGTAGTTTCAGAAATTTGCACACCTCGAACTTCTTCGAGCTGCTTCTCTCTCTCTCTCTTGGCATCCTTTGTAGTTGGCCGGGTGTCCTTCCAGGCATAGTGCACACATGGCAGGATCTTGTATCGGTTTGGTGCACTCCACAGATTTGTGCTGTTCACCGCATTTCAAGCAACGCGGCAGATGGTGACAGTAAGTCTTCCTGTGGCCATACGCCTGACAATTATGGCACTGTACGATTTCTCTCTTGGGCTATGGTTTCTCTACTTTCACCATTATGTAATATCAGCTTGTGATATCGTATATTTTCTCAATACCGGGTGATTGCTCTAGATCCACGAAAAATAAAGGTAGTGGGACTTTATTTTTTACTCCATTCTGCTCCTTATTCTCCTTCACAACGTTAGTTACCTGACGTACTTTGAAACCAAGCGCCGCTAGTTCTGCTTTCATCACTTCATTTGGGGTTGAGGAGTGTAAATTTCTTATTACTACTCGCAATGATCTCTTCTGCCTAAGCTAGTACGTATGAAAATTCGCATTCGTTTCTAAGAAGTACTTCACTATTATTCGGTAGATTTCAGCAGCATCTGGTGTCATTTTTGTATCGTTAGTCCTGTTAAGGCATGAATAACTGCCAGAGCAGATTTTATTTAGTTGGATGCAGAACAACTGGAAATTTTTTATATTTTTCACAAATATCGGAGGAGGCGTTGGTTCTGTGGGTATAGCTGCAGACTCCATTACCTCTCAGTCATTTTGAAGCACTTGGGGTAAAGAATTGGTTTGTTGGGGTTTGGAGTAAAGATAGGGGATTCTCCGATCATTTCTTGCGAAGAAGTTCCTGGTTGTGGTTGAGGTTTGGTTCTGAAATGTTCTCTTTTGTTCTTGGAGATGTTTCTCGTAGGCAGCGACGAGTTCTTTGTTTGGCTGGTGAATCACGGGGTGTACTAACTCCGTCTGACCGAGTCCTCTTGGGAACCTTACCGGACATCATTTGGTGACTATACCGCATACCATAAGAGAAGAAAGAAAGAAAGAGACAAAAACAATTATTAAAAAATATTTCAACTGCTTTGATGTACACGTGAAATGTATTCAATGGAAAATCAGAGAGATTCCGCTGAAAAATAGGCAAATACTGAGAGACCAGTTGAGAGCACAATCTTCCAATCAGCTGATCCACAGCCTTCATGATTTATTTAAAAAAATTCAATGTTCCCTCAAAAAAAAAGTGAACACACTGACCAAGATGGCGGACTGATTTATGAACAATGAATAAGCGATAGATTGGTGCTCGTTTGGGTAGCCCAAGTGGCCGTTAATTTCCTTGATGTTCTTATCTTACTACGCCGATCTGGTTGGCCAGACAAATGTTCGCTGTTTCCCCAGAGTACAACATCAAGATCAACACAAACGAAAGAGATAATTATAAAACCCTAATAAACTACTTCTCATCTAAAATATCCTTTACCGCTATTTTTCGTTGATTTAGAGCCTGCTAGTAATAACCCCGAGATATTTCAAATTAACCAGCTAATATATCCAACAGTTAAAATTTGAAGAACCTAGACCTAAGCCAGTGATAGTGCAATGCACTAAGTGTCAAGAACTGGGATACACTAAGACCTATTGTCATCATCAGGCCAGATGCGTAAAATATATGTAAAATTATAAAAAATAGATTACACGCATCTGATACTTGTTAGAAACCTTTAGACCAGCCTCCTAAATGTGGTGAAGACCATCCGGCAAGCTAAAAACCATGCATAGTCTACATAAATCATTACAAGCTGAGATCACGGACTTGGACTATTTGTTCCTGTCTTTGTGTCTTTTCTTTCCTTCTTCTGATCTAACTAATTCACATTTTAACCTTTCCATTCTCGCCTATGAATCCTTCTTATTGGCCAACATCCATCAAAAAACGTCCCTATATCCTGGATATATTTATCGCCCCCCAGACTTCCCCCTCTCAAACCATAATCCCTTGATGACCTTTCCTCAGACCATAGTCTAGTTCTGCTTTCAGTACATTCAAACTTTGCTAATAAATCATCACCTCCTAAATTGATTACAGGCCGAGTAAACTGGGACAAATTTCGTGATGGTTTGAAAAACAAACTTGATCTAAAAATTCCGCTAAAGACAAAAGAAGTCATTAATGTAGCCATAGAAAAAACTAACTGCATCAATAACATACCGTATAAATAATAACACCTTCATTAGTAAGATTGACAATTCACAAAAGACTAACTTGTTACAGCATATTCGTACCTTAATAAAGGAAAACGCAGAGCAAGATCGGAGGGGCATAGAACTAGGTATCCAAAAGATAAAGCTCATTCCACCCAGCTGACTAACAAACTAAAATCAGAAATAAATAAAAAAATACGAAATTCAGAATTTACTAAATTTTACTGAAAAACTTACACCTACCGACATATCACTATGGACGACCACTAAAAGGCTCCTGAAATAAAAAAAATCTCTAATCGTCCACTTCTTACCGAAACCCAAACCTGGTCCAAATCCGATGAAGAAAAATTCCTATTATTTGCTTACCAACTCTTTAAAACCTTTAGTCCACATAGCGATATTCTTAACCCAAATCATCTTGAATGTATTAAAGCAGAACTGGATACCCCACTCCAAATGACTTTTCCACCTAAAGTCTTTCATCCTTCAGAAATGTCTAATATCATTCACAGATTGCCTTCCCGTAAATCTCTAGGACACGACATAATTACATCTCAGATCCTAAAACTACTTCCTCAGAAAGCCATTCTAGTCCTTACTTATACATATAATGCTGTACTCCGATCCACATATTTCCCTGACCCTTGGAAACTTTCTATTATCAAAATGATGCACAAACCCAAAAAGCCACCAGAATACCCATCCTCTTACCGTCCTATCTCCGTTTTACCTATCATGGGTAAGATCCTGGAAAAACTCTGTATCCTGTAAAATTTCTGTATCCCATTCTAGATTCGAATCACATAATCGCAGATCCTATTCCACTATCCAGCAATGTCATCGTGTGGTAGATGTTGTCTCCTCTTCATTGGAGCGCGGAATGTACTGCACGGGAGTCTTTCTTGATGTAGAACAGGCTTTTTTATCGAATCTGGCACCCAGGACTGCTTACAAACTCCGTAAATTCCTAGATCCTACATTCTACCTCATTATTCGTTCCTGCTTAACTGATAGATACTTCAAATTAAATCGCAATAATGCTTATTCATCCCTCTTTTCCTAGTCCGCTGGTGTTCCAGTTTATACAGCTGACATCCCAAACCATCACAACACTGTCATCACCACATATACCGATGTCACATGTGTCCTATCAGTTAATAATGATCCAATAATTGCATCCCAAACTCTCCAATCACACATCACAAACCACGAAGAATGGTGTCGAAATTGAAAGATTAAAATAAATTCCAATAAATCCCATGAAATCATCTTTACCCTTCGTCGTAAAACTACGACTTCCTGTATCCATTAATAATACCCCGCTTACACTTGTTGAACAAATTTGGTACTTTTTGGGCTCCACTTGGACAAACGTCTAACTTGGAATCCACAAACCATACTTAAATGACAAGAAACCGCTCCACGTTTCCGACTACTCCAGTACTTACTAGACGAACGCTCAAATCCATCGAATTCCTCACGCATCCAATCCTTAAAATCCAAAATCCTTATAAAACCCTTAATGCTCCTTACTTTGTCACTAATAAAATCATCCATAAAGACCTTAATGTTCCTTATGTTCCCGAATTAGCCCACTCCAGATACCTATCCTTTCATAATAAACTTCAGAACCATCCGAACCCTCTCGTTTGTAACCTTGCTTCCTATTCGATTCCTGATAACCCTCCGAGGCGTCTGAAAAGAAGATGGCCTCGAGATCTCTTATTTTAAATACATTTCTTTTTTAGAGTGCTACCAGTGAGCACTTTCTCATGTTTTTATTTTCTGTTATAACATTTACTTAATGTATTCTTTCTTAATACAGTTGTAAATATCATAAATTTAAAAAATAAAATAAAAAAAAACGATTATCCTATTTACAAACCCAGGCAAACCTCCCAACAGCTTAACTTCCTACAGACTCATTAGCCTACTTCCATTCCTTTCAAAAATCCTTGAAAAGATCCTCCTGAAACAAATCCTACCCTATAAAGAGTCTCAAAATCTTCTTTCACATCAATTCGGATTCCGTCCCCAACACTCCACAGTCCAACAAGGACTTAGAGTAGTCGATCATATTTCCGCAGCCCTGGAAAGCAAGCAATATTGCTCGGGTGCATTTCTAGACATAGCTCAAGCTTTTGACCGGGTATGGCACGCCGGCCTTCTTTTCAAACTTAAAACCCATCTGCCTCGGTCTTTATACCTTGTCACCCGCTCCTACTTCCCTGATTGCACCTTCCGAATTCGCTGCGGCACTGAATTTTCCAATTGCTATCCAGTTGAGACTGGTGTTCCTCAAGGTAGCGTATTGGGTCCCGTCCTTTACATCCTCTTTACCGCCGATATCCATGTCCATCCCAATACCTTCCTGGCAAGATTTGATGATGACATCGCCATTCTATCATCCGACTCAGATCCTGATATAGCATCCTTAAAATTTCAAAGACACCTCTACCTGGTTGAGCGCTCGTAATAAATGGCGTATTAAAGTAAATGAATCCAAATCCAACACATTACCTTCACATTCCGGCTCAGTTCCTGTCCACTAGTACACTTTAATTCCATCTAGCTTCCATTCTCAAAAACAGTCGATCTTGGCTTTTTCTTAAAAAGACGAATAACGTGGAACATTCATACTAAACTTAACCAACAATAAGACCAACTACAGACTACTAAGTAGAAAATCTAAACTTTCTATTGAAAATAGGCAACTATTTTTCTATCCTGAAAATAAACATGAAATAAGCTGAAGTAGTTTTATCATTCATAATTTTCGTATCCTGAATTTCGTCTAACTGCAGATTATTAGTTAATATTATTACCATCACAATGGTAAAAATAATGATAATTAAGTATTTTAATTTTATAAAATGGTTAAAATTGAATGATTAACATTATTTATTGGACAGGTTGGATTGGATATCGATGATCCCGTCATTGAAAAGAAAATCAACATGCCAAATCTTCCAAAACAGCTTACTCTGGAGGAAAAAAAATACTTATTGGCAGTAGAAAGAGGAGACCTACCAAATGTCAGGAGGTAATTTTTTTATGTATTCATATTTTTATTCATAAATTCCATAAATATAAATATGAATACTATTTATATTATTTACACTTATGAATATGAAAATAAATATGCCGATCTCAGCTTCCAATACGAGTTATACGTAAAAAACATTTTTTCTGAAAATCGGATTCATTTCAATGAAAACATTTGGGTGATTTTGGTTTGTGGAATGCATGAGTAAAAGTCCATTTTCACGGAAATATTTATGGTAGTCTTAGATTTAAAATAATCCATTTCACAAGCCCCACAAATCACTTAAGTTCTACAAAATACTTAAATGTTTGCTAACTTAATTCGTTTTCACAATTCTACAGACAAATCTTCAGGATGTTCCAAAAATTGATATAAAATTTGTTTTCAGCCGCACTACGGATTTAGAAATTTCAGCAAAAATGTAAAAGTTTTTCGATATCAAATGGGCAAACAATAAAAAATATTTGCCTGCTGGGAAATTTTCAGAATTATCTTTGTTAGTAAAACATTTTCATGAAGTATTTTATAGTGTTGCTTAAGACTTTTTAAGCTCTTATATACAAAAGCCACTCTTGTGTTTCACCATTTGAATAAATAAACTGTTTATAAAACTAATATATGTGAATAAATTAAAGCTGGTTTCGAAAATATAAAATAAGGATTTAACAACCACCATCCTATCATCCAACTGAGATTTCAAAATAGCATATTTAAATCTGCAAAGACACCTCTCCCTGATTGAGCACTGGTGTAATAAATGGCTCATCAAAGTAAACGTAAGTTTTTTATATGTAAGATAACCCTTTCAACCTTTGCTAGAATATATGAGAGGATTAAATCCAATAAGTTTGAAAACGCACCAGCAAGTGGATATCACCGATGCATCTGGTATCTTCCAGATTGTGGTCTCTTGGGCTCTAACTAGATTCAGAGAAACTGGTTTTAAGTATTAATAGGAGACCTAGTAGTGGATCTCAGTGCATTAGGACAACACGGGATAACAGAAATATTGTTATTACTGCAAGAAGAATAATCAAGAATCAAGAAGAATTCTTTTTATAGTACCCGAGATCCTAAATGAAGTGTCAATGTTCTGCCAAGGCCCATATCAGCTAAAACTGTTTGTGAGAAGTTGGTCTAACATCTTATGACCCTTTAAGACAACATGCAGCAACAGTGCATCACCAGCAACTCTGTACTCTGTACTCTGTAGATTATGGTGTAGGAAGCACCTAGATGTCGATACACATTGGAATCCTATTATGTTTACAGAGAAGTTGTGTTTCTATATTTATAGCGATCATAGGTGCCGAAGAGTCTTACGAGAACAGAGGATGGGTAAACAGCCACAGATTTTGCTTCTTCTAATGCAGTACAGAGGTGTGAGTGTAATGGTATGGACTGGCACCTAATCAGAAGGAGGGACTCTACTCTATACTGTGGAAGGTAATCTGCTTGCAGTTCAATATGTTTAAGAAATTATAGAGGACTACATTATTTAAACCAGGATGTGTGCCATGATTGGCACAGATTTTCATTTTCTTGACGACAATACATGATATCATTGCGGAAAAGTTGTGACAATGACACTTCAAGCAGAAATGCATAGGAATCTTTGACCTGATTATTATTATTATTATTATTATTGATGGACTTATTTTTCTGTTTATATTTCTCTGTTTGTATATGGTCACCCCAATAAGTTAATTCAGAGATTTGTAAAAGTGCTCCGTCTCTCTTAGATTATTACTAATCCATTCATTATAGATGCCATTTCTTTTGGTTCAACCAAGATATTTATACTTTGACTATAACAATTTTATATATATATCTTATCCAAGAGAACACAATTCCTGGAGGCACAACCTAGACAAAAGTGACCAAGGGATAGAAAACATTGTTCAGCTAGGAGAAAATTTAGGAAAGGATGTAGGAATGGCCAAAAGGATGTAGACTGCTGACATAAATGGATCAATGAGTCTGTAAGAGTCCTCTTGGGGCACACTCAGCCTCTATAAAGTAGGAAACCTTAATTTTTTTATTTTTTTTTATTGAGTATTATAACAATCTGCCTCTTGGACATTGGTTATAGTGAGGTAGGATGACATTCACACTATATGTACAAAAACAAATAAAATAAATAAAAACAAAATAATAATCAAAAGTATATACAATAGATAATAAAATAAAATAACCTAAACAAATAAGAAAATTAAAACTAAGCAAAAAAAAAAAACACATGCATACCTATATACAATCAGGCGAGGGAACTCCAGGAGAACCCTGCGCTACTCTCCCAACCGCGTCACTGGTAATAAAGCCAGCGGAGATTGATCGAGAGCACTTAACCACATACACTCATGTCTTGAGTGAAGAATCTGGCCACTGCCGTTTCAACCTTCTTGGAGGATTATAGGGATGGGAGGTGCTTGATAGGGATTGTGCAAGAGGATTTGGATGATTTTTAAGGATCCAATGGAATTTTGAAAAAAAATCAGGGATAAGGTCTAGGACAAGTGGAATATTAAGGTCATGGTGTAGGGTATTATTGGTTGCATCGACTATTGTTCGGAGGAAGACTTTGGACTGAAAGGATTGGATGCGTTTGATGTTAGAAAATTCAAGTCCGTAGGTCCAAATAGTTTTCAGTATTTTCTTGTAGATCGGTAGTTTGTTGTCAATTGAAAGTTTAGATTTTCTAATCAGTAGTCTGCATGAATGGTCTTATCGTCTGTTAAGTTCTTATCTTTGAAATCTAGTGTGTGAGTTCCACTTTAGTCTTCGGTCTAAGAGAAAGCCAAGATACAGGAATGTGAAAGCTGAATGGAATTGAAGTGGACTGGTGGACAGGATCTGCTCTGGAGCATGAAGGTAACACGGAAATGAATTTTTTTTTTTTTAAATGAAAATGTTTTTAATGATGTAGAGATGGTTGACCGTTGATATGATATGAGAAGGAGTTAGTCGAGGGTGCGGTCAAATAAATAAAAAAATTAAAATATATAAATAATTTTAATTTTTGCCGACGTTTCGACCCACTTTGCAGGTCGTCTTCAGGGCGTAGGATGTGGCACTGCGGGAGGCAGTTGAGGCAGTTGGCACGACTGCCAGTGTTTCAACTGCCTCCCGCAGTGCCACATCCTACGCCCTGAAGACGACCTGCAAAGTGGGTCGAAACGTCGGCAAAAATTAAAATTATTTATATATTTTAATTTTTTTATTTATTTGACCGCACCCTCGACTAACTCCTTCTCAGAAAATGTTTTTATTAATATGGGACAAATCATAGATAAATAAAAGAATGTCTGTGTGGCCATAGATTAAATTAAATTTTTACAAATCTCATTAAAATTAAAATATTGGAAGAATAAAAAAACAAAACGCTAAAAATATATATATATATTAAACAAACATTGGGATTTGAAGACCAATTCCGGCTTCAGTCGTTTGCTGTAGTAATTATAGAAGAGGCGATCAGTGTGGAGTCTGAATGTTGCCATAATATCTGGGCACAGTGTTTGATGTGAATTAGGTCTATCAGGTATTGAGGTAAATTATTTTTCTTAGGAATTTTTGAGGAGAGATTTGGGGAGGAAGCATTCCAGATTGCTTGTTAAATAGTGATGGTAGAGGAATTTACGGCATTATCAAAGTCTTTTGGAATTTTCAGGGTTATTTTGAGGTCAATTTTATTGGAAAGGATTTGATGAAAGAGTTTCCAGTTAACTGGGCGGTAGAGGGAGTTTTGGAATAAGATCTATTGATAATTGAAGTATTAATGGACTACGATCTGATGAAAGTTCGTCGAGGGTAAGGAAATGATTGAGGGAACGTAAACCATTGTGGATAAAAACTCAAGGATATCAGGATTGCCGTTAGGATCAGTGGGCCAATAAATAGGCGAGTTGGGTTGAAGGCGGCTAAAACTTCGGGAATTGAGTACAAACCGCAATGTTCTGCCTCGATAATTCGTGGTTCTTGTAACCCATTCTTGATGTTTAGCATTTAAGTCTGCACCAAGGATGAAGTGATGACTTAAGGAGTTGAGGAAAGAACTGTACTGCACTTTGGATATAGATCTGTAAGGAAGGTCATATGCTGATGCAAGGGTGAGCGGAAAGGATAAAGTTTTTATTACGATTTTATTACGATAGGAAATCTTGAGTAGGTAATGTGAGTAAGTGATGAGAGAGGGATTGGTGTACGATGACAGCAGTACCGGCATTAGCTCTACCGTCAGGATGGTGAGTACGGTATGTTATGTACTGTGGAATTTTTAAATGCTGTTTTATGGTCAGTCGAGTTCCTGTTATTAGGGCTACGTCAATGTTTTTGTCTAGTAGTAAAGCTGTTAGTTCGTCAACGTGATTTCTAACACAATTCGCATTCTAAAGGAGAATAGATATGTGTTTCATGGAAGTCATTTAAGGATTTTTCTCGGGATGGATGAGGTGAGATACGAGATTTGTGAGGATTGATATAAGTGCGGTAACCATTGATTTAAATTTAATGAGGAATGATGACAAAAAAATGATGAGATCTGTAGCACTTAAGGAAGGAATATGAGGTAGGTTAGAATGATCAGGATAGATAGAAGATAGATAGATAGAAAAAGAAACTTTATTCTGGGACTAAGTCCCTTCAGAATAACAATAATGTACAAAATAATAGAATATTACTGGCCTCAACGTTGAAACAATAAATAAAATTGATAAAATAAAATAAAAAGTAAAGAAAATCTTAGGTGCACAAGCTATATACAATACAGATAAAACTATGTACAGAGCATTTAAAATTATGAACAAAACAATTAAAACTATGAACGACTCACTTGAACTATGAACAAAATTATATTTAAGGGTTGAACAACATAAACATACACTTTGAGAAATGAAGAACGAAAAAGAGATACAATGAGTTCATTTCATAAAAAAAAAAAAAAAACTTTACTTGAATATATATATGAAAATAAACAGTTATTTATAATTGAATAAAAAATAAAATACAAAAAAATGTATGTATTGAAATTCCTACGTCGATAGTAGGAAATGCATGTACTATCTCTTACCAAGTGTTATGATTATATGATTGCTACACAATACATATATAATATTAATCGTTAGCTGGTATCTGACTGTTTTTGGAACAGGAATTGGAATAGGAGGTTTTTGAATGTGTACAGGGAAGGGGCATGTCGAATTTTGATCGGGAGGGAATTCCAAAAGTTGACAGAGCGGGCTATAAAGGAATTTTGGAATGAGGCAGATCTATGAGAAGGGATGTATAGGTCGGAGGGTCGGGATCTTGTAGTGAGTGAATGGATTGAGGACTTAAATTGGTGAAGGTTGTAGGCATAAGAAGGACGATGTTCGGTAATGATTTGATAAAGGAAAGTGCCAAGGAAATATTGTCTTCTTAAGGAGGGGAAGAGCCACCCTAACTCAGTGTAGTGGTGGGAGACACGGGAGCGTCTCGGGGTTCCGATTACAAATCTTACGAAGCAATTCATAAGTCTTTTGAGTCTATCACGCAGTTCCACCGAGAGGCCATCGTACACCACACAGCTGTAGTCAAAGTGGGGAAAGATGAGAGAGGAAACTAGGAGTCTACGGGTATTTTGGGGTAGAAGATGGCGGAAGTGATGGAATAGTTTGAGGGTAGAAATTGCACGGCGGGATATATGAGAGATATGGTGATTCCAGGAAAGGGTTTGATCTATGAGAAAGCCTAAATTTTTAACAAAGGGATAGAAGGTGATGGAGTGGTTGTTTAGATAGAGTGAGGGAAAGTTGGTGTGGGATCTAAGAAGGGGCTTGGAACCAATGAGAATGGCCTGAGTTTTGGCAGCATTTAGCCTTAATCCATTTAAGTTGGCCCAGGCACTAATTCGATCTAAATCTTCTTGAATTTTGGCAAATGCCACCAATAACTCAGCGGGAGAAAAGGATAAATAGATTTGAGAATCGTCGGCATAAAGGTGGTGGGAACAATGGATAATTGTAATCATTTAGGTCATTAATATAAGAACTGAAAAGAAGAGGAGACATGCTTGAACCCTGTGCAACTCCTGAGGATAAAGGAAGGTAGGCAGATAGAGGTTGATTAGGTATGGAAACTGCTTGGGTTCGTTGTGAGAGGAAAGACTGGAACCAAGAGATGGAACTATTGGAGAAGGATAATGATTTTAGTTTGTTGAAAAGGATGGAATGGATAATGGAATCGAAAGCTTTGGAGAAATCAAGCAGTATAAGTATGGTTAGTTTTTTGTCATCTATTGCAGTCTGGATATCACTAGTAATTTTAATCAGAGCAGATTGTGTAGAGTAGCCAGGACGGAAGCCAGATTGGAGAGGATCGAGTTGGTTGGATTGTTCAAGGAAGTTGGAAACTTGGGATTGCACTAACTTTTCTAGGGGTTTAGAAAGATTGGAAAGGATTGATATTGGGCGGAAATCTTCGGGAGAGGATGGATTAGGCTTTTTGTTTAAAGGAAGGACAATGGCTTTTTTCCAAGAGGTCGGGAATATTGAATTCTGCAGGGAGAAATTGTAGATGAAAAGGAGTGCTGGGAGGATTTCAGGGAGACATAATTTTATTAGTTTGATAGGAATGCCATCTGGGCCTACGGAATTGGAACGGGATTTCATTATAACGGTAATAAGGTCTGTGGGAGAAATGTCGGAAAAATAAAAATTATTGTCGTTAAAAGGTACCTCTGGAGAAAAGCCGGAAGGGGATGGTAAAGAAGAGGTGGAAACCGATATAAAGTGGGAGTTTAGGTCATCAGGTGATATTGGGAAAACTGAGGAAGGGGATCTAGAAGGTTCACAGAGGGAAAGCTTACGAAGTAGAAGCCATTTTGATTTGATATCAGGAGCTGAGGAAAGGGCTTCGTGAAAGTAGTTCGCTTTCGCTTGTCGGATCCTTGTCTGTGTCGTGTTACGAAGCACTCTGAATATTTGATAATCATCTGCAAGCCTAGTCCGTCTGAAGCGTCTGCGTGCAGCGTCGCGTCTCTTCTGCAGATCCTTAATTTCCTGACACATCCAAGGAGCAGGACGATGACGGAAAGTGGAGGTTTTGAGAGGAGCGTGGGTATTGAGTATATTGAGAAGATTGGTGGTGAGAATATCAACCATGGTGTCGACAGAGGAGCAATGATATATTCCATTCAAATCCAATGTTACTAGATCAGGTAATATTTTTTCTCGAGTAAGGGTATCCAGTTGGCGGAAAGTGATAGTTCGAGGATGGATTGGAGGAGTGCGGATATTATACGTTATTTGTATCAGATCATGAGATGAAAGAAAGGATACTGGCAATTGAGAGGCGGAGAGGAGGTTTTGTGCTGAGTCGATGATGTAGTAGTCTAGCCAAGTGTCAGATCTGCTGGTGTGGTGGGTGGAGGAAAAAGGAACGATGAATAGGTGAAGTGAGAAAAACAGATTTTCTAAATAGGATTTGTCATTGGATTTTGAGAGGAAATTGGTATTGAGGTCACCGGAGATAATTATTCTGGGATAGAGGGGAACGAAGTTGAATAGAGTTGATTCGAAGGACGGGTCAAATGGCACGAGAGGAGGGCGATATACCACGGCGTAAAGGATAGGAGAAATATTACTGAGAATTTCTACTAAGAGGTATTCTACATGAGGATGATCGGAAGATGGGGAGCAATCGAGGATTCGGGTCTTTAGGCTATTGTGGACAAACATGGCTACTCCACCGCCAGTCCGGTTTACCCGGTCATGACGGAGCAGGATGTAATTCGGCAAGGATACTGAAGATGATGGAATATAAGGTTTGAGCCAGGTTTCGGATATTGCTATGATATGATAAAAGTTTTGGGTAAAGTATTGCAGGAATTCGTCATAATGGGCAGAAAGTGATTGAGAGTTAACTTGACATGTGATTAGGGAACTAGACATACAGTGGATTTGGAGAGAAACAGTCAGTGTTTGGTAGCGAGAAGACAAAACGAGTAGAAAGTACAGAAAAGCGATTATCGTACATGAAACTAAGTAAAGAAAAAGTAATATTAACATTGAAAATAAATAAAGAGAATGTACTTGAAAATAAATAGATTGGTGAGTGACGGTGTCGAGATAGCACTAAGAAAGAAGTAAGACTATTTTAATGAGGCTAAGGGGTTGACGTCTTCTAGGTAGTCAGTCAAATACATCTAGATCCGAGGCCTGTTCTATCAGGATGACTCTATGTCCGTCCTCTTTTCGACACCGCACCTTTCCGGAAGCAAACCACGTATATTTGATTTTTCCCGCCGCTCTCTTCTGCCGGGCTAACCAATAGAGGTGTCTGTTTGTGCGAGTCATCTCTTCACCCAGATAAATTCGGTGGCAGTCATTTTCCTGCCAACCGATATCCCGCGTGGAGAAATCCCTCTTCACTTTCCTTTTCGTAATTAAGTCATCTCTAATTGATTGCCTGACAAAACGTGCGATAACAGGCGGTGGTCGCGAGTCATCTTTTCGGCTTCTGCGGCGATGTACGTTGTCAAGGTCCTCCACACTAAGCCTGATCCCCAAGCTTGCTCCTATACTGGTCACCAAAGCAGCGGGCGTTTCGCCCGGTCGCTCCGGTATACCGCGGATCTCCAGTGATCTACTCAATAGTCCTTGTTCTGCGTTATTCAAGCGAACCTCTAATTCGCCCACTCGGGATTTGAGTGCTTTATTTTCTAGTAGTATCTCCTCAAATTTTTTAGCTTGACCTTCTAGATGTTTTTCAATCTTCGTCAGTCTTTCGTTTAGTTCAAAACTGAGCTCTCCGTATTTATCTAGTGCTGTTTTCATGTTTTTTATATCTTCGTTCACGGTAGCGTCTAAACGGTTTACTGCCGCAAGTATTTCTGAGGGGGACGGCTCGTTATTTTGTTTTTTCCCCTGTTCGCAGTTAGAGCAAACCCAAGTTTTTTTAATTATTTTTAATGCTTCGGAGTCTTTATCAGTAAGGTTGACGCACCTACCATGAAAAATTATTTTACACTTAACGCAGTGTATATTGTTCTTATCTTCGCGTGCGATAGAGTTGTTGCAAATATTACACTGCACCATTTTTAAAATTTATTATTGAGAATTACTTCGCAATTAAAATATAAATAAATACCAGGACTGTTGACGGTAGTAAACAACGTCTAATGCTGGTCTAAGATATTGAGGTAGTTACTGCTGTAGGGTTTCACATTCATTAGTTGGATTCTTACTTCCAAGTAATTCGGAAAATACATTATTATTCACTATTCTAGAAGGCTCTCTTCTTGATCTGATTATCTCTTCCTGAATACCTGAATTCCTGGTATTTGGATTTGAGATTCTTATAAGTTTGGCAGGATTTGTAGTTGGCCGGTTGTCCATCTTGGCATAGGGCACAAACTGCAGGATCTTGTTCGGTTTGGTGTACTCTCCTGATTTATGTTGTTAACCACATTTCACGAAAAGCGGTAAGTGGGATCAATAAGTCTCGTGTGGCCGTACGCCTGGCAATTGTAGCACTGCACAATGCCCGTCTTGGAGTGTGGCCACTCGATCTTCACGATAGTGTAGTACAATCTCTTGATTTTTTATATTTTCTCGATACCAGGTGATGCCTCTAGGTCCACGAAAAATAATAGTAGTGGAATTTATTGTTTATTCGTGGCTGCTCCTTATTCTCTTGCATAACGTTAGTTATCTAACGTACTTTGAAACCTAGCGTCGTTAGTTCTTCTTTTATCATTTCAGTTGTGATCGAGGCGTGCAAGTTTCTCATCACCACTCACACCAACGATCTCTCCTGCCTTAGCTGATACGTATGAAAATTTCATTCGTTTCTGACAGATACTTAACTATTTTTCGGTAGGTTTTAGCAGTATCTGGTGTTATTTTTGAATCGTTGGTCCTGTTGAGGGAGGAATAACTACCAGAACATTTTTGTTTAGTTGTGTACACAATAACTGGAATTTTTCTATGTGTTTTTACAAATATCTGAGGAGGCCTTGGTTCCCTGGGTATTGCTGCAGGCTCCATTACTTCTCTGGCATTCTGAAGCACTTGGAACGGGTTTTAAGTATATAAAGTGGATTCTTCAACCATTTCTTGCTAAGAAGTACCTGGTTGTGGCTGAGATTCTTGATCTGAAGTATTCACTGTGGTCATTGGAGGTGTTTCTCGAAGGCACCGATTAGTTCTTTGTTTGGCTGGTGAAACACGACTGGTACTAGCGCATATCATAATAGGAGGAAATAAAAGAGGTAAAAAAAAAATGAAAAACAAAGATATCAAACAGTAAATATGAACTGCTCTGATGTACACTTGAACTCTATTCAGTGAATAAACAGAGAGAATCCGCTGAAAAACAGGCAAAAACTGAGATACGAATTGAGAGCACAACCTTCGCCTCAGTTGATCCACTATCTTCTTAAATATAAAATTAATGTCAATCAAAATATCAATATGGCAAAATTCTTCATTGATTGGTTCCGAATGTAATTCTTTTGTCAATGACGTTTTAGAATTTATATAAAAAAGAAACATGAAAATTGATTTGAACGATCGAAAAAGAGAGAGCGACTATAAATCTCAAAGAAGAACGTAAAATTATATAACTTAGTTTACATTTATCCATTTTGTACTACTTCAAATAATGAGAAAGATTTTAAACGTTAGTTCTATTTTTTTATATTTATTGTTATAGAATGCTGCATAGAGCCCATCGGAAAAAGCATATTAATATTGACTGCGTAGATCCACTAGGGAGAGGAGCATTGACTCTTGCTATAGATGGAGAAAATTTGGAAATGGTTGAATTATTGACTGTACTTGGGGTTCAAACAAAAGATAGCCTTCTGCAGGCCATAAACGTAGGATTTGTTGAAGCTGTGGAATTACTGCTCGAGTATGAAGAATTAGTTCACAAGGAAGGAGAGCAATATGTAAGTATCTTTGGTAAGAAAAGGATTAACTATAATCACTGTTTTGAAATAATATTGTATTAAAGGTTAATGTTATAATAATAATAGTTTTTTTTTTTAAATAGGAAACATTTTACGTGCCACTTATTGACTTTTGTTTTATAGTTTACATTATTTCTAAATAAATCTACAAGTTACCACGACTTCTGGTCCAAAGAAAAAGAAGCATAAAATCTTCCTTCCTTACTGGAGAATAAGAAGCTGCACAATAAACCTCCAGAAACCACAATGTCGTTTTATCATTACTTTTTTTAAAAATCAAAATAGTAGATACGTTATTAAAGTGAAATTTCTTTACCTACTCATACATAATCATGAAAAAAGATCTAGTACCCGTAATCATCAACTTTCATTTATTAAAGAAACTATTGTTTTGCAATGTTGGGCAATTATAACTTTTTTAATGGAGTAACAGCTTAAAGCTTAAAGCTTATAAATCATTAACTATAACAAAAACCCTATTAACTACATCAACGGTAGGCAATTATAACCTGGTTATTCCATGTTGTGACTTCGACTAATATGAGACAAGACACACACAAAAACTTACAGGATAAGGGTTGAGGTTGCAGAATATAAAGATGAAAGACAATGTGCTCTTGTAACAAGTTAGAACAACAACCTTTATTGATCGTAAGAAAAGTATTACAAAAAAATATCATTTGTACAAAACAGATGTTCAAAATATCATAGATCACCATGTGACGTCACAACACTCCATCTGTTTTGTAAACCACAAAACTCCAGTCGTTGATATAAATTCCTCGTCAACAGTATCGCAACACTTTGAAATATTTGAATTTTACAAAAACTGTTTCTTTTTCAAAATAAAAAAAGAGTCTAAGGTCTATAATAAAGATTTTTAAACTGGACATAAACAAGTTATTAAAAGATATTACAATATTTCTTCTAATAAACAAAAATGTTAGAAAACTTAATTTTTAAAATTTTCCATTTTTTACAATTTTAAATTTTAAATTTACATTTAATAAGACGTATTGCCCCTTCCGGCTTGAATGACTGCTTCCACTCGCCTTGCACATTTTTAAAAAGATTTTACCTTTCATTGGACTTCTTGGGCTGAGGTTTGAGTCTCTCTTGAGTTTTTTTGTAGACTTGGCAGCCCTTGTAGTTGGCAGGATGTCCTTCCAGCCATAAAGCACATACAGCTGGAGTAGTTTTCAGTTTATTGCATTCACTAGTCTTGTGTGACTTTCCGCATTTCACGCATTTTGGAATGTGGTGGCAGTAAGTTTTGGTGTGGCCATATGCCTGGTAATTATGACACTGGACGATTTCTCTTTAAGTTTATGGTATTTCAACTTTAACACTAGCATAATATAATCTTCTAATTTCATATATTTTATCAACTCCTGCTGAGGGTTCTAAATCTATGAAAAATATGGGTAATGGTATTTTTCTATTAGCACCGGATACATCTTTGTCGTCCTTCATTACATTGGTGACCTATCGGACTTTGAAACCTAGGGCTGTAAGTTCTTCTTGGATTGCCTCGGCTGGAGTAGAGGGGTGTAAATTCCACATTACTACAGTCAGGGAACGCTCTTGCCTCAATTGGTAGATGTGAAAATCTGCCTTTGTTTCGGATAGATATTTAATTGCTTCAAGCCCAACTGGCTAGTCTGGACTAGGTACTTATGGCAGTGAGATAACAGAACTGGCCTCTATACACAGCTTTCACTTCACACGACTGTACACAATAAATAACAACTGTACTCACTGTGGCATTAGTGCATATTATATTTCAGGTGTTTAGCTCACGTATAGTTACAATTTAATTAAGAAATAACACTAATTTCTCAAGAAAAAGTAAATATATCTAAGAGACGAGATAATTGTAGTATATTATAATCTAGGGCATGCGCAGAACTCAAATAAAAATTAATAATAAAAAATTAGCTAAAAAAATTTGATTCTATAATATATTGATTAGTCCAGGATCAATTAATTGAATTTCTTTTCTCAAAGGCTTGTTTGTTTTTATCATTCTTTCTAATTACCAACATTACCTGTTATTATCATGATATACATGGGTGGCAGAATTAAGAAAACTTTTACTAAAAAACTTAGTTTATTCTTATGTTTAATAAAGTATATATATTAGTCAAAGTCATCAATCTGCCATGTTTGAACGCCTGTTTGGGTCAGTCCAACCATTTTTTTATGGGTACATTGCCTTTTTTTTTAATAAATAGTTACATTGAACAAATTTATATTTATATAACAAATTTATTGGGATGTGGTGTACTATTATTAAATTTATGGTGCACGGTAGGGGGGTATGGCCCACCATGAAACATACTTTTTAAAACGTCTCCCGACTACCGTTTACCATTCCAGTCATAGGCTCATTATTTATTATTTAAAAAAAAAAATCTCCGAATTCCCGATACCAGATTCAAAATGGAGTTACAGAATTATTCCGTTCAAAACAGCACTATTGAGAAGAAATCGAAATGACTAAATTTTGAAAGCTCGATAATTCGATTGGGCTTAGAAACAAATGATATGTACAATAATGTTAAGTAATTTTAAGTTGTTTAAGATTAAATATAACCATTTTTTATCTATGTTGCTCTAAAAAACTGATATTTAGCGTAAACCGAAAATTGTTCGAGATTTCAATGGTTTTTGAAGCACTGCAGTGAACCAACAAGGCTTTTAAGGGCGGAAACTTCACTACATACCTAACAATCCAAAAAAAAAAATTGAATTACCTAACCTTTTTCAAGGCAACATGTCTGATTTGACTGGGGTAGATGTGGGTTTATTAGAGACTACAACATAATGGGAACGACCGGTGAGGAAGGATTGGAGCCAACCAAGGGCACTAGAAGACAAGAAGATATTTTCAAGTTTGATAAAGAGGATATTGTATTCTACTGAAATGAAAAATAATTTTTATTCTGGGAATGAAGTTCCCATAGAATAATAGCAGACTTCAAAAATATGAACATATAAATATAACACAAATATATACAAAAAATACAAAGGAAAATACAAATATATACAAAAAATACTAAGGAAAATACAAATGTATACAAAAAATACTAAGGAAAATACAATTGTATACAAAAATATTAAGGTAAACACAAATATATACAGGAAATACTGAGAGAGAGAAAAAAAAGAGTGATTAATAAAAACAAAACTGCTCCTATCAATTAACTGCTGGTGATCAACGTAATTATATAACCCAAAGCTTGCGGAAGTTTCAATTTGTAGTATTTGGTGGAAAAGGAGATGTTTGAAGGAATTTATGTACGCGGTTTGACGTATGGAGATGGGTAAGGAGTTCCAGAAGGAGGTAGCATGAATGACGAAGGTTTTGCTGAAGGAAGTTGTTTTATGGGAGGGTATATATAAAACGATAAGTTGAAATCTGGTGTTGAGAGAGTGGATAGATTAGCGTAAAGTAAGATGTAGAAGTTCTAAGATGTAGATTAAGTGCTGTTTCGGAATTGTTTGAAGGAAAGATAATCTTCAAGTCGAGTTCTTTTGAACCGCCGTCTTGCAGAATCTCAACTTCTCATACATTCTCTAAAAGCGGGAAATAGCCAAGGACCGGAGAGATGTCGGATAGGTTTTGTTATGATAAGTTATGTTACTAGGATGGTAAGAAGATGAGGGGTGAAGAAAGTTTTTCTGCCATGGTATCGATGGAGTTTAAGTGACAAATGGAGCCCCACTGGATATAGTCGAGATCATGTGAGAGGGTTTCATAGGTGAGGGAATCGAGGCCTCGGAGGATGTAGTTCTGGAAGAAAAAAATGGGACTGGGACATTGTAGAAAATCTGGATAAGATCATGGGAAGGAATGGGATCCGTTTATTTAACAGAAAAACATACGGCTGAAATTTCGATATGGTCTCAAGAATATGTCCCTAAAAAAATAGTTCACCTTTACTGACAATGTACTCGGTTGAGTTTTAGAAACTGGCCCGTCAAAGTCATCAAATTAGGCCAGTCAGATTGTAGTTATATGACTACATCCATTGTAGTTATATGGATTCCTAAAGGATCCATTTTATAGAAATCATTATTATATAAAAAGTTCAAAAAGACAAAATTTAATATCAATTTTACCGTCAAACGGATAAGGAGTAAGGCAATGTTGAATGTTTCCTTATTTCACAAGAAATATCTGTTTTCGTCGGATATCCACTTAAAATATATCCATATCTCGAAGAAATTTATTATAATCAATTTAAAAGAGTGTCAAGTTTCCTATGTATCTCATATAGACACGTTCATGTGTGAGAGGATTAAGCGGATGTTAAACCGCATGGAATCGAAGGCATATTTCACTTTTAATACTTTTAATTCGATTAATTTAACTATATTTATAATAAAAATAGAATGTATAACGAAATTACATAGCTTTTATATATTATGTTGGCATGAGAGGTGACAATAGTAAAAAAATAAGGACCTAAATGTGCTTTAAAGTCCTAAATTCGCTCTCTAATTCATCCTTTATCACCAATTTGTCGAAAATCTTTTCCCTAACATATCTTTTATTCTAATGACCAAATCGTTTATAATATAGTTGCAATAAATTGTCCTGTGACACCAAATTGGCAACATTTTTTTTAGTAACAAACGCCCTTACATAAAGCCTGTAAAGCCCTCCAAATCTTTGTCTCATTCCTAAAAGCTTCAGCTGTCCATTTATTCTAAATACACATACAATATATCTGGCTTGAAAAAAATCATATTTACGATGTTTATCCTGGGCTGCTAAGACAGAAAACAAATTCTTTCATATTTTTGGTACTAACA
Organism: Nezara viridula; assembly: GCA_928085145.1. NCBI lineage: Eukaryota > Metazoa > Arthropoda > Insecta > Hemiptera > Pentatomidae > Nezara > Nezara viridula. The sequence continues at coordinate 110,273,133 of OV725078.1, read as the reverse complement.
AACATCATTCAATAATATTTATTCCCATTTCCCTTGAAACGTAGATTCTAAAATAACACTAACTTTCCCTACAGCTTAAATGGAATCACCATTAGTAGTGACGGTACATAGTGGCGGTATGTAGAGCAAAGAACTTCTCAAAGATATGAAAAATATTTTCCCTTAATATCACGTGGCTGGTTGCACGGTTGTCAACGTACCAGCTGTCCCTATCTGAGACCTGATCATTGGCTGCAGGGACTAGCATAACAGACATGTTTACACCAACAGCTTTATTTATTTATTTATTTATTTCCACCCCCCCCCATGCCACAATGGCAATACGGGTGTTTGCAATAGTGTGTTTTAGGCATGAATACTTAATAACACACTTCTACTAGATATGCACATATATAGTTCTTCTGTTTTATCTTCTTCCTTCTTCTTTCGGCCTAGCTTTCAGAATCTGGAGGTCTTCCTGGCGCTTGTCCTCTTCTTCTGCGAGCACCAATATGGAAGTGAGCGGGCCCCACTGCAGTCTTCCATCCATTTATGAAATCCTTAAACCGCGGGAAATTTTCCTCACTGACTAACTGAGGAAACTCATTTTCAGTGAGGACATAGATTCCCGCGGCTCTTGTCATTGTCGCTCTTAACGTTTCAAACGCGGTGCAGGTCGTGACCACGTGCTCTACAGTTTCCGGAACACTACAGATTGGGCATAGAGGATCTACATCAATGCCCAGACCGTGAAGTTTAGCTCGAAATCCTCCATGCCCCGTGAGGAACTGGGAATCCAGTAGTCCGGGAGGACCCACTTTGCCTGAAGCCTCGACTGTACTGTGGGAAAGTACTTCCTCAATGTACTTCCTTTAGGGGTTGTTACCCACCGCCGGTTCCATGCTTCAATTGTATCCTCCCGGAGTATCTTCTTCCACCTATTAGGCGCTTCCATAATCCTCACCTGTATATTGTCCGAAAGTACTGTAAAGCCTTCTATCTTGTATGAATATTTCGTCACTTCTTCTAGTAGGAAGAGGTCGAGAGGCACCACCCCCGCTAGAACCTGCACCGCTTTATGCGAAGTTGTCCTATATGCTCTGGTGACCCGAAGCAGAGCTGTCGAGGCTAGCCTTTTTTTTTTTTGTCGTAGTGTGAGGTTACGGAACCAGAAGGGAGACGCATACCTCAGGATACCCTCTACAACTCCTTTATATATCGTGATTGTGGCTGGATACCTAAGGCCCCAGAATGCGCCTCCCACGCGAGTTAGGCCGTTCATTGCTAGGGCCACCCTACCTGCCATATATTCCAAGTGAGGTGTCACATTTAGGCCTAAACCTAACCTAACTCCTAGGTAGGTTACCACCTCACTTGGACGTATCCTTTGGCCTTCTATATTCATTGTTATAGGGTGTGCCCTGTCAGTCTTGCCCTTGAGGAGAATGGCTTGAGTCTTGGCAGCAGCCATCCTCATCTTCTTCCCCTCACACCACCTCGCGACCAGGCCAGCGCATCGCTCTGCTTCTATCCTGACTCCAGCTCTGCTGTTTGAGGCCACCACAGCAGCTAGGTCATCAACATAGGCAGTAGCAGGAAACCGCTCTTCCTCTAACACTCCCAGCAATTCATCGAAGACAAGCTTCCACAGAGCAGGGCCAAGGACTGATCCCTGAAGGCATCCCCTCTCTATGGAAGCTTCTACCTCATAGTGATTTCCTCTGATCTTGACACGCCTGTCATGGAGGTATCTTCTTACAAGTGAGTATAAATTACTGGGAGCATCGTATTTCTGCAGCTGCTGGAGCACGCTAGGCCACCATACACGGTCGAAGGCGGAAGATATATCAAAAAGCAATAGCATAACATAACGTTCCGCCCTCTCTTCAACTTCTTGGCGCACTCTCAGCAGAGCATCAGCGGTCCCTCTGCCTCTAGTTGAACTATATCGCCGTGGATGGAACTTGATTGAAGGAATCAATTGGATGGCTAGCTCTGTCGAAAACAGGGCGTAAGCTAGACATCATGAGGTTCTCCAGGACCTTTCTCATCACAGGGAGGAGACATATAGGTCTATATGAGTTAGGGAGTTGCTTATCTCTATCTCCTCCCTTGTAGAGGAGTCTCAAATCAGCAATCTTCCAACTTCGTGGGAAGTATCCCGTATCTAGACACTCATTGAAAAATCTTAAAATATGATCTTCAATATACGGAATACTGTTCCTTAAGATTGCCGCGTCTATTGCATCAAGACCTGGAGAACGATTCATTTTCTGCCTATTCACGGCAATACGAAGATCTTGAATGTCCCATGGTGGGCATAAATCTGACCCGGTCGGATACACCGTGGTACGCCTCACAAAAGCGTCATTTTCGCTGTCCTGGGCTGAATCATCCCTGGGGTATATTTCTTCAATGAAAATACTGGCTGTCTCTTCCAGGGTGGTTGCCTGAGTATCTTGATATTTCAAAGCTGCAATAGTCTGCAGCGGGGTCAGCTTACCCAATGCCACCCTGTACGGAATACCCCAGGGATTCTTCGAGGACTCTCCACCAACAGCTGGATTACCAGAACTGTCTCTGCTGCCTTTGGGAGGCTTACCATCAAATCATTTACGACATATCCGTACAATATGTCCAGTTCCCCCACAATAGTGAAAGGAAATCAACTTCTGTCTTTGATCTTTACTTACTACAGATTACGCCCAGGCTTCTTTCTTTACATCTAGTTTAGCTGGTGAGATAAATGTTCCGTGCTCATTTCCGTCATTCAAGGTAAATAAAGATTTTCGAAGGTGCAAATCTGAGTCGTTAAATTCTCAATACCTCGCTCTGTCTTATTTTATAAACAGCCAACGGGATCTAAATGGAAGATATCCAGAAGTCTAATATTTTACATACTAATAATAACTTTGGAGGTTCTTAGCTACAGGTGTTGATATGTTTTAGTTCCTTACAAATGGAAGACAATATTCTTTAACTTAGATATGTGAGTCCCAACATCGTCACTACCTAATTTTCTAAAATTAAAAAACTCCATTTTATAATAATAGACTTTATCTTCATCGTCTGTTAATAGTCTGTGAAGTTCCAATCACAATTCATGAGATGTGTAACACATTACTTTTTCCAAAGTCTCCTTAGACATATCGGTTGTTATTGATAGATCTTATTGTTTTTTTTTTTTAAAAAGATTTTTAAATTACTATTATACATAGCTACCTGCTTTGTAGTCGCTGAGATTTCCAAGTATGTCGGCTTCAATAAAGTTCCTTCGACAACCTCCATTCCTCCCTCTATACTCTGGAGGAGAATACTTATCTTGTATTTCCATGAAGATCAGTTAGACTTTCCTTCTAAATGGCTGATTTTAATTTCCAGTCCTTCCATCTCACTCGAAATTGTCTTCTTAAGGATATAGCTTTTAATTTAGAGTTTTAGGAAGATATCTTGCCTTCTCTCATAACTAGTGTTGCCCAGAATCAGTCTTGGTCTTGCACTTTGCAAGACCAAGACCAAGACCGCCTAATTGTTGCAAGACCAAGACCAGGACTGGTAAAAAAAATCGATTTTTAAATAAAAATTAAGGCAAAATAATTACTAATACTTGACAATCTTAGTTACTATATGTTAATAATTGGTATAACCAATATACTTTTGCCTTTAACTCCTCTAATTTTTCATTCGGGCTTAGTTAGGTTTCTCCTATCTAAAAAATTACAGTAATATTTCTATAACAATAAGCTAATAAGTAAATGCAAGACTCTTGCGCAAGACTAAGACCATGACAAAGACTGAGTTTGCAAGATCAACACTCGTCTCGGTCGCATTTGGGCAACACTACTCATAACTAGTAGAAAGTTTATGTATAAAATAAATTTCCAACTACTTTATTTTAACAGAAAATATTATTCAATCTGAACAAGGTTATACATATCATTTGAACTTTTGTGACTTTTTTACATAAAACACGAGTCTTTTCAATAAAGACAAGAAAAAATTAAAATTAAACTTAACATAAGAAATATGTATTCATCAGTTATTATAAATTTGCCAGGCAAGAGGTAATTTATGGTCATATTACAGAGCTGGGAAAAGGTTGACTGGAACATTGCTACATTCACTCCAGACATTACCCCTCTCATTTTAGCTGCTCACCGAAACAACTACGAAATCTTGAAGATATTATTAGACCGAGGAGCAACATTACCTATGCCTCATGAAATCAGGTATATCACATCTGATACATTTTCTCTTTGTTATGTATTTTTACTAAAGATTATTTCCATTTGAGAGCCTTTTTACTTTCACTTCAATGAGATATATGTTTGTCTTAAAGAATTTGGTGAACAAAGATAGTATTTTTAAAAATAGTGTTAATAACAGGTGAAATTTAATATTTAAAAAAATTAGTTTTCATTATCCGGAGGTAAACTAGTCCCCCGTTCGGGTCTCCGGGTGGGGACTGCTTTAGGGGATTCATGGCGCAAGTTGAAATATAGGGATTTAAATATTGGTACGTGGAACGTAAGGAGTTTAAACACAGCAGGGGGGCTAAAATCGGTCGCGAATGAGGTAAATGGGTACAATTTGGATGTCGTGGCTCTGCAAGAGGTTCGCTGGCCAGGGGAGGGCTCGATGAGGGAAGGAAAGTACACTATTTGGTACGGAGGAAGCGGGAATCATTGTTTGGGTACCGGGTTTCTAATTAAGAGTAGATTACTATCCGCTTTGAAGGACGTACAATTCTTTAGTGATAGAATTTCGGTAGCTATATTTCAGGGACGTTGGTTTAAAATCGCATTAATAAACATACATTGTCCGACCGAAGACAGTGACGATGAAGTCAAAAGTGAATTTTACGATAAACTCGAATGGGTTTATGATAAACTACCGCGAAACTACATGAAAATAATTGTAGGTGACGCGAACGCAAAGGTAGGAAGGGAAGAAGTTTATATTCCGACGATTGGTAAAGAAAGTTTGCACGAATATAGTAATGATAATGGGATCCGTCTGATAAACTTTGCCATCTCGAAAAACCTGATAATTAAAAGTACGACGTTTAAACATAAGGATATTCATAAATATACTTGGACATCACCGGATTCGCAAACACGAAATCAAATCGATCATGTCTTGATACAACACAGCTGGCAAAGCAGTATAATCAATGTACGGTCTTATCGCGGAGCAGAATGTGGGTCGGATCATGAATTAGTAATCGCGAAACTTCGACAAAAACTTAATATAAAAAAGAGAAAAGAAAACCGTTTCGATTTTGAGAATTTTAATTTGGAAAAATTAAAAAATCCATCAATTAGAAACCAATTCGAGCTAGATGTTAAGAATAGGTTTGAAGCTTTAGAGCTTCCTGACGAGGACCACGAGGATATTGACAAGTTATGGGTAGAGATCAGGGATAATATAAAAGCGGTCGGTAACTCGTGCCTAGGAAAAAAGGAAAATAAGAATAACAAACCGTGGTTTGATGAAGATTGCTTAAACATGTGCGAAAAAAGAAAAGCCGCTAAATTAAAAGCTCTAAATAATCCTAGCGAAGACAATCTGGAATACTTCCGAATCTCAAAGAACGAAACGACAAAATTGCTCAAAAATAAAAAAAGGGAGTATCTTAAAAATAAAATAATTGAAATAGAAACTAATAGAATCGAAAATAACGTAAGAGACATGTACAAAGGTATAAACAGATCACGTAAATATGTAGGGCCCGTAACGTCTGGAATTAGGGATGATAATAACAATATTCTGACCGATCCGGTTGACATATTGAATAAGTTTAAGGACCACTTTGACAATATTTTAAATACGGGAAATTATGATCTGTGTCCTCCTTCTGAGTACCAGAGTGCTGAACCGTTAATAGAAGGACCAAGTAAAGAGGAAGTTGAAGTAGCTATCGGAAAATTAAAATCATATAAAGCAGCGGGAATCGATAATATTCCTACTGAACTAATTAAGGCATGCGGGGAAGCTGGAGTTTCTAAAATACATCGGTTGGTTAAAAAGATCTGGGTGAACGAGAAATTACCTGAAGAATGGAAAGAATCTATTCTTATTCCGATTCACAAAAAGGGTCCGAGGACGGATTGTAATAACTATCGAGGAATTTCACTCCTTCCGGTATGTTATAAAATATTCACTTCAATCTTAACCAGTCGAATCACGGAATACGCCGAGGAAATTATCGGAGACTACCAATGCGGATTTAGACGGAATCGTTCGACTATTGATCAAATATTTTCTTTACGGCAAATATTAGAGAAAAAATTGGAGTATAACGGTATTGTTCACCAGCTGTATATAGATTTTAAAAAGGCTTACGATTCTATTGACCGCCAGAAACTGTATAATATTCTAATCGAGCAGGGGATTCCAAAAAAACTAGTAAATCTAGTCAGGATGTGCTTGACGGAGACACTCAATAAAGTTAGAATCGGTAATAATTTGTCCGAAAAATTTGAGGTTCGTTCGGGTTTAAAACAGGGGGATTCCCTTTCGCCTGTCCTGTTCAATTTGGCATTAGAACATGCCATTAGGGAGGTAATGCGTACCGAGAAAGGGTTGGATCTGGGTGGGACAACATCCGTGCTGGGCTATGCTGATGATCTGGTACTGTTAAGCGAAGACGTTGAAACTATAAAACTAAATACGACAACGTTAATGAAAGCCGGTAAAGAACTAGGACTCGAAATAAACGTGGATAAAACAAAATATATGGTTAGCTGCAAAAATGGCGATACTACTGGTGATATCGATATAGATGGTAATATGTTTGAACAGGTAGATAAATTTAGGTATCTAGGTTCTACGATAACTAGAAAAAACGAAATTGAAGAAGAGATTAAGGTTAGACTGAAGGCGGGAAATGCTTGTTATTTTTCTGTGACAAAACTACTTAGTTCGCGCCTCTTGTCCCGAAACTTAAAAATTAGAATCTATAAAACAATTATCTTGCCTACAGTTCTTTATGGATGCGAAACTTGGCCGCTTACATTAAGGGATGAGCAGCGTCTTAAGGTTTTTGAAAATAAAGTATTGCGTAGAATATTCGGACCGAAGAAGGATGAGTTAACCGGAGAGTTCAGACGGTTACACAACGCCGAATTGCGTGAGCTGTATCCGAGTAATATAATTGAGGTAATTTCATCGCGGCGAATCAAATGGGCTTGTAAAGTTGTTGGGCTTAGTAACGAGAGAATTCCTAAAAGGTTAATATTTGCGGTGCCGAATGGTAAGCGTCCGAGGGGTAGACCGAAGCGAAGGTGGGAAGATTGCATTAAAGCCGATCTGAAGGGACTGGGTTTGGACGGCGAACGGTGGAGGGAGGTGTGTAATAAGCGATTGGTGGTGTCGGCATCGAACCTTCGGGTTCGCTAAGCCTTTTATTATTATTATTATAAAAAGTTTCCTTCAAGTAGATGCCCTATTTTCGTAATCGTTTTATTTAATAATTTTGAAAAAGCTAATAATCAACCCACGCTTCATGATCGAGGTGCCACCGTTCTCATCCCCTCAAAACTCAGTATATCTCTCAAAATAGAGATATCAGATAGATTTTATTTTGTAACACTGGCTGCTACTTATCCTTCTTCAAAACGTTGGTTAACTGACGTACTTTGGAACCAAGCTTTGTTAGTTCTTCATTTGGGGTTGAGGAGTGCAAATTTCTTATCAACAGTCTAAAGCTCTCTCCTATCTCAGATAGTACGCGTACAATTTTTTTATATTTTTAATTTTCGCATTTGTTTTTGATAGGCGTCAGCATTATCTGGTGTTATTTTAGTGTCATTGGTTCTGTATGGGCATGAATAACTGCCCGAGCAGATTTTATTTAGTTGGGTGCAGAACAACTGAAAATTCTTTATATTCTTCTCAAATATTGGAGGAGGCATTGGTTCTCTGGGTATTGCTAAAGACTCCATTACCTCTCTGTCATTTTGAAACAGTTGGTATTGATTAGGAGTCAAGAAAAGGGATTCCTCAACCATTTCTTGTGTAAAGGTACCTGGTAGAGCATGAGTTTCAGATTCTAAAGATTATACAGACGTGGTTACTGGAAGAGTTTCCCGTAGGTTGCGACGAGTTCTTTGTTTCGCTGGTGAAGCACGAGCGATAGAGCCGTATGACCGAGACCTCTTAGTAGGTGCCTTACTGGACATCAATTGGTGATAATAGAGCATATTATAATAGAAAAAAATATATTAAAAAGTTTCTAACTGCACACACTATAATTATCAACTGTTCTTATGTACCATTGATCTGTATTGTGTGAAAAATCAGGGATTCTTCTGAGAAAGAAGTAAATTCTGGGATCCGAACTGAAAACATAACTTCTTGCTTCAGCTGATCAATCAGATTAGAAAAAAAAAAATGTTAACATTTAGTTAACCCCGGCTGTGGTCTGAGGAATGCTTCTCAAGACGTGCAATGGAATAGTTAAGGATACCTAAACCACTGTCAATAAAGAAATCGTGGATATCGGGATTACGGTTAGGATCAGAGGGCCAGTAGATAGGTGAGTTGGGTGGAAGGTGAGTAAAATTTTGGGAATTGAGAAATGTTCGACTTCGAGAATTCGTCGTTCGCCGAAATCGTGAGTAGACAATGAGTATTGGTGATTAAAGAGGGATTGCTGTACAATGATTACAGAACCAGCATGTGCTCTACCATCAGGCTGGCCAGTACGAAATGTTATGTACTGTGGTTTGTTTAGGAGCTGTTTTTTGGTCAGTCGAGTCTCCGTTATTAGGGCTACATCGATTTTCTTTTCTAGTAGTAAGGCTCGAAGGCAGTGGATCAGCTGATGCGAAGGACGTGTTCTGAAATCTTCTCTCAGTTGTTGCCTATTTTTCAGCGGAATCTCTTTGATTATTTACTGAATACAGTTGAAGTGTACACCAGAGCAGTTGTTATTTACAGTTTGCTACATTTTTTTTTTTTTTTTTTTTTTTAATTTTTTTTTTCTTCTCTTATGATATGCGGCATTGTCAGCCAGTGATGTCCAGTAAGGTGCCCACTAAGAGGACTCGGTCAGACGGAGTTAGTACCCCTCGTGATTCACCAGTGAAACAAAAAACTCGTCGCTGCCTGCGAGAAATAGCTCCAATAACCACAGTGAAAACTTCAGATACAGAACCTCAGCCTCAACCAGGTACCTCTTCGCAAGAAATGGTTGAAGAATCTCCTTTCTTCACTCCAAACCCGTTCCAAGTGCTTCATAATGACAGAGAAGTAATGGAGTCAGCAGCAGTACCCAGGGAACCAAGGCCTCCTCCGATATTTGTAAAAAATATCAAAAATTTTCAACTACTGTGTACACAGCTAAACGAAATCTGCTCCGGCAGTTATTCTTGCCTCAACAGGACTAACGACACAAAAATAACACCTGATACTGCAGAAGCCTACCGAAAAATTGTGAAGTACCTGTCAGAAACGAATGCAAATTTCCACACGTACCAGCTGAAACAGGAGAGATCGCTACGAGTGGTGGTAAGAAATTTACACTCCTCAACCCCAACTGAAGTGATAAAAGAAGAACTAGCGACGCTTGGTTTCAAAGTGCGTCAGGTAACCAACGTTCTGAAGGAGAATAAGGAGCAGCCAGGAGTGAGTAATAAAGTTCCACTACCTTTATTTTTCGTGGATCTAGAGCCATCACCTGGCATTGAAAAAATATATGATATCAAGAGATTGTACTACACTATCGTGAAGATAGAGAAGCCATACCCCAAGAAGGAAATTGTGCAGTGCCACAATTGCCAGGCGTATGGCCACACGAAAACTTATTGTCACCATCTGCCGCGTTGCGTGAAATGCGGTGAACAGCACAAATCTGTGGAGTGCACCAAACCAATACAAGATCCTGCAGTGTGTGCACTATGCCAGGAGGGACACCCGGCCAACTACAAAGGCTGCCAAACCTATAAGAGCCTCAAATCCAGATACCAGAAGAACCGGATTCAAGATGAGACAACCAGACCAAGAAGAGAACCTTCTAGAATTGTTAACAATAATTTATCATACTCCGAACTACTTGGAGGTAAGAACCCCAATAATACATGTGAAGCCCTGCCGCAGCAACTACCTCAGCCCCAATCTCAATATTCTGTTCATCCTAACACACATAATCATCAACAACCTCAAATTCCTCATATTCCTCCTCCTTCAAATGCAACAGATCTCACTAGTTTGTTAGCATCTTTCCTAACCGATTTCAAATCCCTAGTCACTCCACTCATATCACTCCTTACAAATCTCGTATCTCACCTCATCCCTCCTTTGAAAAATCCTTAATGACCCACATCCCAAAACCCATGTCCATTCTCCTTTGGAATGCGAATGGTGTTAGAAATCACGTTGACGAACTAACAGCTTTACTACAAGACAAGAACATTGACGTAGCCCTAATTACAGAAACTCGACTGACCATAAAACAGCATTTAAAAATCCCACAGTATTTAACATACCGTACTGACCACCCTGATGGCAGAGCACATGCCGGCACTGCTGTCATCGTACACCAATCCCTCTCCCATCACTTACTCCCATTACCTACTCAAGATTTCCTACAGTCAACCGCTATTGTAATCAAAGCCTTCTCCTTTCCAGTCACCCTTGCATCAGCATATTGCCCTCCTAACAGATCCATATCCAAAGTCCAGTTCAGTTCTCTCCTCAACTCCTTAGGTCATCATTTCATCCTGGGTGCAGACTTAAATGCCAAGCATCAAGTTTGGGGTTCAAGAACCACGAATTCTCGTGGCAGAACATTTCTGTCTGCACTCAATACCCAACGTTTCAGTCTCCTTCCACCCAACTCACCTACCTACTGGCCCACAGATCCTAACCGCAATCCCGATATCCTTGATTTTTTCATCCACAGTGGCTTAGGTCCCCTCAATCATTCCCTTACCCCTCTTGCCGAACTATCCTCAGATCATAGTCCATTATTACTCCAATTATCTCTAGCTCCTATTCCTAAGTCTTCTCCACCGTCCTTCATCAGAGGCCCAGTTAACTGGAAACTCTTTCACCAAATCCTTACCGATAAAATTGACCTCAGAATGACCCTGAAAACCCCAGATGACCTTGACAATACCGTACACTTTTTTACCACCACTATCCAACAAGCAATCTGGACTGCTTCCTCTCCAAACCACTCCTCAAGAACTCCTAAGAAAAATAAGTTACCTCAACACCTCATAGACCTAATCCATACCAAACGCCGTGCCAGATTATTATGGCAACGTACTAGACACCCCACCGATCGCCAATCCTATAATTATTTTTGCAAAAAACTAAAGATAGAATTGGCCACCTTCAGATCCCAATCCTTCAACTCCTACCTCACTTCCCTCTCTTCTCATGACAATTCCCTATGGAAGACCACCAAACATATCCTAAAACCCCATCATATATCACATCCTCTCCGTCGAGGTGATGGCTCTTGGGCAGCATCTGACGAAGATAGAGCCGAAGAATTCGCCAAACACCTTTCCCTTACATTCACCTCTCATCCAGAATCCAATCCCACCCACACGTCAGCAGTAGAGGAATTCCTTAATTCACCCATCCCACTCTCCTTACCGCCTAAAGCAGTTAATCCTTCTGAGGTCAAATTCCTCTTACAAAAACTACCTACCCGTAAATCACCTGGATACGACCTCCTTACCTCTCAGATCCTTAGACAACTCCCTCCTAAAGCTGTCATATTCCTTACATACATATACAATAGCATCCTACGAACCACCCACTTTCCTCTTTTGTGGAAACATTCCACTATTATCCTGTTTCCGAAACCAGGCAAACCTCCCAACACCTCAACGTCCTACAGACCAATTAGCCTTCTTCCGATTCTCTCAAAAATCTTTGAAAAGATCCTCCTGAAACGCATCCTACCCTTTATAGAATCCCAAACTCTTCCTTCCCATCAGTTCGGATTTCGTTCACAACACTCTACAGTCCAACAAGGACTCCGAGTGGTTGACCATATTTCCGCAGCATTGGAAAGCAAGCAATATTGCTCGGGTGCATTTCTGGACATAGCTCAAGCTTTCGACCGGGTATGGCACGCCGGGCTTCTTTCCAAGCTGAAAAACTATCTTCCTCAGTCCTTGTACCTTGTTCTCCGTTCCTACCTCTCAGATCGTACCTTCCGAGTTCGTTGCGGTACTGAATTTTCGCATTGCTATCCAATTGAGGCAGGTGTTCCTCAAGGTAGCGTATTGGGTCCCGTCCTTTACATCCTCTTTACCGCCGATATCCCTGTCCATCCCGATACCTTCCTGGCAACTTTTGCTGATGACACCGCCATTCTATCATCCGACTCAGATCCCAACATAGCATCCTTAAATCTCCAAAACCACCTCACCTTGATTGAGCACTGGTGTAATAACTGGCGCATTAAAGTTAATGAATCTAAATGCCAACATATTACCTTTACACTCCGACGCAGTTCCTGTCCACCAGTACACTTTAATTCCATCCAGCTTCCTTACTCAGACACAGTCCGGTATCTTGGCTTTCATTTAGACCGAAGACTAACGTGGAACCCACATACTAGACTCAAAAGACAAGAACTCAACCGACGATACGGCCAGCTATACAGACTACTAAACAGAAAATCCAAACTTTCTATTGAAAACAAATTACTTATCTACAAGACAATACTGAAACCTATATGGACATACGGACTTGAACTGTGGGGGACAGCAAAAGCTTCTAACATCAAACGTATTCAATCCTTTCAATCTAAAGTCCTTCGAACAATAGTTGATGCTCCGTTCTATGTAAATAACAAAATCCTACACCATGACCTTAATATCCCATTTGTCCTAGACCTTATTCCAGAAAAATTCTCCAAATTTCACCAGAACCTTACCTATCATCCAAATCCCCTTGCACAATCTCTATCCAGCACCACCCATCCTTACAATCCTCCTCGAAGGTTGAAGCGGCAGTGGCCCAGAGACCTTTTGTAAATAAGCATCTATTGGAGTTTTGGCCATGGCCAGATCCTCCACTCAAGCCCGAGTGTGTATGATTAGGTTAGTTCTTTTGTTTATATACATTTATTTTATTTTATTGTATTTATTTTTATTTTATTTTATTGTATTTATTATTATTAAGTTTCTGTATTTTTTTTTTATTGTAAATAGAGTGTGAGTGTGCTTTCTCTGAACACTATTATAAATGTCCTTGATGTGACAGAATGTAATATTTCTAAATAAACAAATATAAAAAAAAAAAAAAAAAAAGTAGTAAGGCTGTTAGTTCGTCTGTGTGATTTTTAACACCATTCGCATTCCAAAGGAGAATGGGTATGGGATATGGTTTTTTTAAAGGAGGAATGAAGTGAGACACTAGGTTTGTAAGGAGTGATACCAGGGTGAAACAGGGAATTTAAATTAAGTAAGAAAGATGTCAATAAATTAGTTAGATCTGTGACATTAGACGGTGGAGCAATAGGTGGGGTTTTATATTGTTGATTTATAGATACATTTTGTGGGATAGGATATTGTGGGGGTGGAGTTTGTTCTTGCAGTTTCACATTCATTATTCTACCCCCAAATATCTTAGGAAAAGAAACCTGAGAGTCCACAATTTTAGCATGTCCTCTTCTTTGTTTAGGTTTTTCATCTAGGTACCTGTGTTTCATATATTTTGCTTTAAGATATTGATTAATTTGTCAACCTTCCAGGCATAGGTCACTGGTTTTATTTTATTTTTTTCTTGTTGCACCTGGCAGACTTCATACTTGGTTTGGTTCACCGCATTTCACACAGCGTTGTAGGTGGTGTAATAAGACTTGGCGTGGCCATGTATCTGACAATTGTGGCCCTGGACGATTTCTCTGTTTGTTGTTTATGGTTTTTCGACATTAACGATAGTTTAGAAAATTCTATTCACTTCATATATTTGTTTTCAATCTCTGGTGATAGCTTTAGATCGACGAAAAATGAGGGCAGTGGAATTTTATTTTTTACCCCTGGCTATTTTTTGTTTTCTTTTAAAACATTGGTTATCTGGTATTTTGAACCGTATTGCATTTAGCTTTTCTTTGGTCACTACAGTTGGGGTTGAAGAGTGTAAATTTCTTGTTACCATTAGTAGAGCTCATTCCTGGCTCAACTGGTATGTGTGAAAATCCGCATTTGTTTTAGTTAAATATTTAGCTATTTTTCGGTAGGCTTCAGCTGTGGCCAGTATGTATTTTTTTTTTTTTTTTATCGTTAGTCCTGTTAATAGCTATCAGAACAGGTTTTATTTAGTTTAGTATACATCATCTCCAAATGTCTTTAAGTTTTGACAATGACAGGAGGTATGGTTCTCTGGGTATAGATGCTTCTTCCATCTCTTCTCTGTTATTTTGAAGCACCCGGTATTGATTGACTGCATAAAAGGGAGATTTAGAGGGCATTTCTTGTGAAAGTGTACCTGGCTGTGGTTGAACTGCAGATTGCATATAGCGACGATTTTTTTGTTTAAGCGTTGAACTAAGAGGGGTAGAGCCAACTGATCGGACCTCTTAGTAGAAATGACTTGGTGGAAATGTCGCATATGTAATAAATAAAACTACTTCTTCACCTTCGGTGAACCGTCGATCGTAGATCAAGCCAGCACTACTGGAGTGGAGAGCCTTATTGAGACGTCAGAACATATAGGTATAGAGATAACGTCTCTAGATGCTAATTTTACTGTATATAATAGTATACAGTAAATAGGGGGCTGGCAATCTGATCAAAGATATAATTTCATAAAATAAGTAGGAGTTTGCGACCCGGCACCGGGGGATTTTAACTTTGGCTTTAATCCCCTGCCCTTACGCCTTGACCTGGGAAAACCTGAGTATTGCCAAAAAATACAAGGAAGGAGAGAACAAAAAAAAACACAGTGAATATCAACACTACTCACTGTGGTATTAGTCCATTGTTGTTGCTGTTTAGATGTCAGCATGACTCGCTTTTAAGTAAAAACGAGCATTTATTCTACTAAAACAAAGAAGAACTGTGGGCTACGAGGTGAAATATGATCATTCAAGACTAGATGCCGATAATTGAACCCCCGTACAAAATAAAGAAATAAATTAGTTGGATAATTCAAATTCATAATTATATTTTTTAATGTATCTCAATTATTGGTACTTTTTTAAGGTGTGGCTGTGAAGAATGTATCACAGAATCTACAGAAGATTCACTGAAGCATTCAAGATCCCGTATAAATGAATATAAAGCTTTGGCTAGCCCATCACTTATAGCTTTGTCCTCATCTGATCCAATTCTTTCTACCTTCGAATTATCGTGGGATCTTAGGAATCTAGCATTTGCTGAACAGGAGAGCAAATCAGAATATTTGGTAAGACGAAAAAATAAATAAAACTTAGATAGAGTATTACATCACGTTTTAAATCTTAATTACACATAATATTCTTTATGATTTTTATTTTATTCTTAAAATTGAAACTCATATACATATAATATTAAAATTATGCATCAGCCAATATTTTCAGTAAAATTTATACATAATACTAATAAAACATGTGGAAAACAAAATGTGTGTGTGATAAGTAGTGTATGTAAATAAACAATGTAATGCTATAAAAGCCGATGTAGAAAGTAAATAAAGTCAATATTATCCAGACCAAGGAGGTGTTCACTTCGTGCCATAGTCTTCTTTTTTTTTTATCTTTTGGTCCCATGCGTATTTTAACTGGTGCTGAAACCAGGGAGAAGACAGAAAACAGGGAAAATTCTAAATTTTCAGAATTCAAGACTTCTGACCATGTAAGTTAGAAAGAGTTTTCAGTCTGTTTTCAGGGAGCGTCCATGACACCTGTAGAGGGAGAAAACGGACCATTGGAGCCAGAAATCCTTATAGAGCAACAGACTGTTGGGAACACCACCCCGGGGCTAGTACAGGGAGTCCAAAATGACGACCCTCAGAGTGTGCAGTTGGAGTAGGTAAAGGTGAAGAGAGCTACAACTACGTATTTGAAGAATTCAGTTTCTGAGCTAGACACCTCAATCACTTCCTGAAACAGGGAAATCATATTTATAACGTGGTGGAGGCAAGAATCGCAGCTGGATGTGTCGATTGCTTGGACGCCACAGAGCTTAGAGCATCCCTAGTGGGAAGATTCAGGTGAAATGTGATAAACGCCATACAAGCAGACGAGTTGACCGCATGGAATGAGGCCACTAGAAGATTTAAAAAGGCTTTATAGAGGAGGGCGCTGGACACCAGAGGAGGATGTCTACCACCTCTTCACTGAATCTAGGTCAGGGCAATCCGACTATAGCTTTGCAGAAACCATATTTAACCAATATACGACCATCTTTAAAAACTAGTAGAGACTGTAGGATAGGCAGAGGCGGCTCAGCAGTTAGTGATATATGGAAAAGTTCTAAAGACACATCTAGGTCGGAACTTGAGATTGAAGGAAAAGTTGGCCGCTAAAAAATCCTTCGTCGAATGCGTCCGAGACGTAATGGATAAGAGTGCTAGAGAGGAGGAAGAAGCAGATGGTCAACAATGGAGAGAGGTACCGTTCGGGAATAGAAGGAGCCATAGAGAACGATTTGACTTCAGACCTGAGCCACCTCAAAATTCAGGAGTTGAACATTGGAGAAGTTCAAGAAATGCTGAAGACAATCAGAGAGGTCTTGGGCCACGAGGAACCAGAAGAGAAGATAATCTTAGATATTACGAGTGCAATCGCTCGGAGCATATCGTTGCTAACTATCCTTCCGTTAAATGCTTCGAATTTGGGGGATAAGGACATGTAGCTAGAGCCTGCCCTTGGATCTACAAGTGAAGGTCACCAGATAAGCCGATGGAGGTGAATACACTTAGAACAAGACAGCATAGGGATGTGTCAACTTCAAACTCTGTAGAATCTTCAGAAAAGAGCTTCACTGATGAAGAAGTTGACCAAAGAAGCAGGTGGGTGAAAATAGCTGATAGAGCGTGTGAACAGAGAAACAGAACATACTAATCCAAGAAGGCGGACGCAAAGAAGGGAACTACTATCTGAGGAGTTGAGGGCAGCCAATGCAAGCGAGAGCTAGTAAATGGTATATGTGGAGTGTGGGAGAGGTTGCCCATAGTGCTGGAGTGTGGCGATAAGATGAGAGCACAAACATCTTGATTAGCAGAGGGGGCTGGATGAAGTGATCAAGGAATGTAAATGGTCTGTTATCACTTTGAGTCGATACTCAATTGAGAGTATGAAAAATCAAGAATCAGTAAAAAGACTGTTCCAAAGCCGACTGATGGAGAAATTGAATCAAGAGAAAGGTCTGAATGATCAACTAAATTACGAAAATATAGTAAAGTTCCTGCATGCCGCAGCTTTAGAAGCTGTCGGAGAGGAAAGGAAAGAGGTTAGAGGAAAAAACAAGCCTTGGTGGAATGAGGATGCTGAAGTGGCTGTTCAAGAGAAAAAATATTTATACAATAAATGGTTGAGCTCTAAAAATGAGAAGGACCTGAGGGAATATAGAAATGCCTGTAAAAAAAAAAGTAAAAGCTATTAGAAGGAAGGCTTTAAATATCTATTGGGAGAAAACCTGCAAGTATGTGGACACTTACATTGATGGACAAAAGTCTAGTGCTGCTTGGAGGACATTAAAAAGATTGAAAAATCCCAAAAGATGTGGAGATAACTTCCCATTGATCAAGGAGCAGCAATGGGTGAATCACTTTGAAGAATTATTTCATGAGGAGCGACCCGAATTCGCATGGAACCAATCCGATGAAATAATGCTAAATAAGGAAGATATACCGCCAGTCACAATCATAGAACTGGATTCAGTCCTCAAAGGAATGAAAAATAGAAAATCTCCCGGCCCTGGTTCTATTCCAATTGAATTAATTAAAGCAGGCCCGACCGAACTCAAAATGGCACTGGCAGAAAGTATGACACTTCTGTTAAATGGTGGAGAGATTCCTGAAGAATGGAAACAGGGTTATATCACTCCAGTTTTCAAAAAAGGCCAAAAGAAAGATGTTTCCAACTACAGAGGTATTACTGTTACCAGCTCGCTGAGTAGATTATACGGCCGGATAATTAAAAGCAGAATTGAAAATGATTTAAAGGAAGAGATCAGCGAGGAACAGGCGGGTTTTCGAGCTGGAAGATCATGCACTGATCACATTTTTAGTCTCTCACAACTTATAGAAAAAAGGATGGCCCACAACCGTGAACTCCATATGATATTTGTAGATTTACACAAGGCCTATGATTCAGTACCTCTAGCGAAATTGTGGAAAGCTTTGGAAGCCACATCTATTAAGAGATACCTCATCAGAGCAATTCAAGAGCTCTATAAAAATATAACGGGGGCTATAAAAATTGGAGATAGAGTGTCTAGAAGCTTCTTCATTAACAAAGCATTAACAAACAGGGCTGCTGCCTTTCACCCCTGATTTTCAACATTTATATAGAACAAGCCCTTAAAAACTGGAAAAGATCGTGCTGTGGAATGGGTGTTCAAATCGGGAATGATGTCATCTACAATTTGCAGTATGCCGATGACCAAGTCATAATCGCATCGGATCCGGATGATGTTAGCTATATGATGAGGAAGTTGCTGGACACGTATTCCAGATGGGGTCTGAAAATCAGTGAAAGTAAAACAGAGTATATGGTTTTTAACGCTCCAAATTTGCCCCTTGAAATTGATGACTGGACGCTAAATGTCAGCCAACAGTTCAAGTACCTCGGATACTGGTTATCTTCAAAGGGTGGTAGTGAGGTTGATATCGTACATAAAATAAATAATGGGAAAAGAATAATAAGTTCGATAAATTCAACCCTATGGAGGAAAGAACTAAGATTAGAAACTAAAAAAAAGATATACCATTCCTTTGTAGAAAGGGTAGCCACTTACGGATCAGAAGTCTGGACACTGACAAAAAAGATGGAAAATAAGTTGCTTTCCATGGAAATGGATTTCTGGAGAAGAAGCTGTGGCATATCCAGAATCGAGCGGATCCCAAACGCAGCAATTAGAGACAAGGTCGGATGTCAAAAGAACATCCTTCACCTGATCGGGACCAAACGGTTAAAATGGTATGGCCACTTAATGCGGATGGATGAGAACCGCTGGCCAAAGAAAATTTATAACTATATGCCACCTGAAAGAAGGAAGCGTGGAAGGCCAAAGAAGAAATGGATAGAGGACGTGGAGGAAAGCATGGCAGCCAGAGGGCTTCGTGAGGGAGATTGGATGGACAGGGAGCAGTGGCTTTTGGGTGTTGGGGATATGACTCCTTGAGTTGTATAAAACCCAAATAAAAAAAAAAAAAAATCACTTTGAGTAGCCCTTGTAGAGTGCTGGGGGAGTACACGTAGGACCTAGAAAATCTTAACGGAGTAAAAGTGAGTATGGCCGTGAATGTATTAGAATTATTAACTGATCAGTATGACGTGTTAGTAGGTGTCTAAGCGACGTCTTAGACAAAGTGGGTTTTAAGATGCATGGTAGTCATGGGAGTTGGGAGCTGACATTGGGAACAAAAATGTATCACGAAAAATTAAGAACAAACGGCAAGGAACATCACATAGAGGTGATTGAAAATGGGGAGTCAAGGGTTGAGACGTTACTTTCAGAATTGACGGATATATTTTATAAGGAATTTTATAAGGAAGGCTGTGCATTACCTGCGACTGGGAGAACAGAACACGAAATAATTTTAAAGTAGAATAAAAATTCGTACACGAAGCGCCGAAGATACACTCAGTCAATGATGGGAATAATTAGGAATCGAATAAGTTACCTCCTTCGTCATGGGATTATAAGACACAGTACCTCACCTACCTAAAACTTAATTAAAAAATACTTTGCTAAATATCTTGAATTTTTTTTATTTAACGTTTGCAATTTAATACAGTGTTTTGTATATTTACTGATACTTAGAGGTAATTAAAATTTTTATATAATTCCCTTCGGAAATAAGTCATATTAACACTGTTTTATAAAATAAAATAATATATACCTAATCTGAACTATATATAATGAATAGTAAAACTCATATATCACAAATTAAAAAAATAATTTTTATTTCCTTTATTTTGTTGGACTATATCGTAAATAAATATGAAATTTTAATATTGAATGAATTATTCTCTCTGCACAAAGAAAGATAGAAAGGGTGACGCTATAAGGTCTTCTATAAACCAGAACTGATTGTTTGGATTTGGTCTCAAAATTAGGAAAAACGCGAAATTGAACCCGAAAATTGGAAAAATACATTAAGCGAACGAGAAAGGAAGTGCCAAAACCTCGGAAAAGATAGAAAGGACTAGTATCCATTATATAGCTAAATGAATGTATAGACAGGGAGCAGTGGCTTTTGGGTGTTGGGGATATGACTCCTTGAGTTGTATAAAACCCAAATAAAAAAAAAAAAAAATCACTTTGAGTAGCCCTTGTAGAGTGCTGGGGGAGTACACGTAGGACCTAGAAAATCTTAACGGAGTAAAAGTGAGTATGGCCGTGAATGTATTAGAATTATTAACTGATCAGTATGACGTGTTAGTAGGTGTCTAAGCGACGTCTTAGACAAAGTGGGTTTTAAGATGCATGGTAGTCATGGGAGTTGGGAGCTGACATTGGGAACAAAAATGTATCACGAAAAATTAAGAACAAACGGCAAGGAACATCACATAGAGGTGATTGAAAATGGGGAGTCAAGGGTTGAGACGTTACTTTCAGAATTGACGGATATATTTTATAAGGAATTTTATAAGGAAGGCTGTGCATTACCTGCGACTGGGAGAACAGAACACGAAATAATTTTAAAGTAGAATAAAAATTCGTACACGAAGCGCCGAAGATACACTCAGTCAATGATGGGAATAATTAGGAATCGAATAAGTTACCTCCTTCGTCATGGGATTATAAGACACAGTACCTCACCTACCTAAAACTTAATTAAAAAATACTTTGCTAAATATCTTGAATTTTTTTTATTTAACGTTTGCAATTTAATACAGTGTTTTGTATATTTACTGATACTTAGAGGTAATTAAAATTTTTATATAATTCCCTTCGGAAATAAGTCATATTAACACTGTTTTATAAAATAAAATAATATATACCTAATCTGAACTATATATAATGAATAGTAAAACTCATATATCACAAATTAAAAAAATAATTTTTATTTCCTTTATTTTGTTGGACTATATCGTAAATAAATATGAAATTTTAATATTGAATGAATTATTCTCTCTGCACAAAGAAAGATAGAAAGGGTGACGCTATAAGGTCTTCTATAAACCAGAACTGATTGTTTGGATTTGGTCTCAAAATTAGGAAAAACGCGAAATTGAACCCGAAAATTGGAAAAATACATTAAGCGAACGAGAAAGGAAGTGCCAAAACCTCGGAAAAGATAGAAAGGACTAGTATCCATTATATAGCTAAATGAATGTATAGTTTATTTTTTTTTTTTTTATTTTAATCTGTTTATTGAATAATAATACAATCAGCCACTGCTGGAGGGCTATAAGCATTAGGGCTACAATTTCTCATTCATACAATATATACAATAATAAAGAAATAAATATAAATATAATAAGTAAATAAATAATACTGGTGAAGAAGTTAAATAAAAATAAAATAAACAAATAAAATAAAATAAAACTTCTAAACACAATCATACCTATATACAATATATACATTCGCCCAAGAATCTCCGAGCCAGGCTTTTTCCCCCACACGTGGAAGGCGAAGCAAGACTCCGGAAGATCCCAGCGCCACTTTTCCAGCCGCATCACTAGTATTAGAAGCCAATGGAGACTGAAAGAGGGCACTAGAGCCACAGACGCTCAGGACATGAGTGGAGAAGCTGGCCATTGCCAGGACTCCAAAGGCATATTTACAAAAGATCTCGAGGCCACTGCCGTTTCAACCTTCGAGGGGGATGGTATGGATGTTCGGAGCTGGATAGGGATTGCGCTAGAGGATTGGGATGATGAATGAGGTTCTGGTGAAAGTTGGAGAATCTGGATGGGATGATGTCATGGACATATGGGATGTTAAGGTCATGGTGTAGGGTCTTGTTCGTGACATAATATGGAGCATTGACTATTGTTCGAAGGACTTTGGACTGGAAGGATTGGATGCGTTTGATATTCGATGATTTAGTTGTCCCCCACAGTTCGAGTCCGTAGGTCCAGATAGGTTTCAGTATGGTCTTGTAGATTAATAATTTGTTTTCTGTTGAGAGATGAGATGTTCTGTTTAGTAGTCTATATAGCTGACCAAATCGTCGGTTAAGCTCTTGTCTTTTAAGTCTGGTATGTGGGTTCCAAGTCAGTCTTTTGTCCAAAAGGAAGCCAAGGTATCGGACTGTGTCTGAGTAGGGAAGAGGAATTGAATTAAAAAGGATTGGCGGACAGGATCTGCGTCGAAGAGTGAAAGTTACATGCTTGCATTTTGATTCATTAACTTTGATGCGCCAGTTGTTGCACCACTGCTCAATGAAGGAAAGGTGTCTTTGCAGGTTCTGAGACGCTATTAGAGGATCCGAGTGAGAGGATAGGATGGCAGTATCATCAGCAAATGTTGCTAGGAAGGTATCAGGACTTGAAGGGATGTCAGCGGTGAAAAGGATGTAGAGAACTGGGCCCAAGACACTGCCTTGTGGAACACCAGCCTCAATTGGATAATGTTTGGAGAGTTCAGTGCTGCAGCGGACTTGAAAGGAGCGATTTGAAAGGTAGGATTTGAGGACTAGGTACAAGGGTTGAGGTAAATGGGTTTTGAGCTTGAAAAGCAAGCCATCGTGCCACACCCGGTCGAAAGCTTGAGCTACGTCCAGAAAGGCACCAGTGCAATATTGCTTGTTTTCAAGTGCAGAGGATATGTGGTCGACATGCCGAAGGCCTTGTTGGACAGTGGAGTGTCTTGAGCGGAATCGAAACTGATGGGGAGGGATATTGTGGGATTCGAGTATGGGTAGGATGCGTTTGAGAAGGATTTTCTCAAAGATTTTGGAAAGGATCGGAAGTAGGCTTATCGGAATGTATAGTAGACAGATGAACCGAATATTTCAAGATGCTGCTAAAAGGGGGTCAATTGCAATTTGGATGATATTAAGTGGACGATGTAGGTTTATTATGGTGAAAACCACTTTATTTTCGATTGCTGAATGTGCACATTGGGAATATCTTCACTTTCAAGCAGGATATAGAGAGGTATATCGAGAATTGCGATGTTTATCGCAACATCTATTTATTGTACCCTTTCAGCATTATTCTACATTTAAATTCCTACGAAATCTCACACAAATGACACTACGCCCCGCCAAAGCCCAATACTTCAATAACGTTTTATCCCAAGAACCTAACCTTAAATTCAAATGGAAAATCCTTAAGAACTTCTCTGTTATTACCTCGAAAACCTGCACACAGTTTCTAATCGATCCCAACACGCCAAATTCTTATTTCACTAACCATTTTCTATCCACATCTACATCTGACCGATCATCTTTTTCCATTACCAAAACCCCCTTTGATCGTGATAAGTTTTACTTTCTCGATATCTCTCATACTGACCTGCTCTCTGCTACCCTTAAATCCAAAACGAATGATTATGGTCATGAACAAATACCTGTTAAAGTTATCAAACTCTGCCTTCCAGCTTTACTACCCGCACTTCTACACATATATAATTTCTCTCTCCAAAATTCCATTTTTCCCAAATCCTGGAAAAGATCCATAGTCCGTCCACTGAACAAAGTTCCAACTCCTTCATCAGCTTTCGACTTCAGACCCATCTCCATTCTATCCAATCTAACCAGGCCTCTATAAAAATTATCACTCTCGGTTGAACAACTTTCTCGAGTAAAACCATCTCCTAAATCCCTTACAATCTGGTTTCCGTTCCCAGTATTCCACCCAGTCTGCCTTGCTAAGGATTACCCAAGACCTCCAATCCGCCATAAATAAACAGAAAATCTCCACCCTAATTCTTTCTAACTTTTCCAAGGCGTTTGATTCCGTAATCATGAGATCCTTCTTTCCAAACTCCAAAGCCTACCCATATCAAATAGCGTCCTAAAATGATTCCTATCCTTCTTATCCAATCGATCCCAGACTTCTTATTCAACACTCCAGTTACCACCTATATGCCGATGGTTTCCAAATATACCAATCATTCCAACCTTCTGAGATGCCTGAGGCAGCCCGGAGGCTACAATAGAACATCGACTGCATCAACAGATCGGCAGAAATAAATGAATTTAAGATGAATGCAGAAAAAACCAAGGCTATTATCATTCGGTCCAGACATCTCATCAGCTCCCTTCCTTACTTTCCTCTACATAACCTCAATAACCATCCCATCCATTTTTTCCCTACAGTCAAAAACCTAGGAGTAACCTTTGACCAGAACCTCTCCTGGAATAACCATATCTCCCAGATTACCCGAAAATCCATAACTGCCCTTAAACAACTCCTAAGATTCCGTGATTGTATTCCTCTAAAAACCAGACAGCTCCTTGTAACCTCCCTTGTATTCCCCACTTCGACTACGGCTGATTGGTGTATGGAGGGCTATCTGCCAGGCTGGAAATGAGACTAAAGAGACTCATGAATTGTTTCATAAGATACATTTTCGGGATCCCCAGGCGTTCACATGTTTCACTCTGGTACACCGAGTTGAAGTGGCTTTATCCTACTTCCCGACGACAATTCCTCCTTGGTGTTTTCCTTTTCCAAGTCTTCAGAACCAAAAACCCTCCCTACATCCTGGAACTCCTTACTCTGCGCTCCTCTATCCACTCTCTCAATACTAGGTCTCAACCTATAGACTTATATATTCCCTCCCATAAAACTTCCTCCTTCAGCAAATCCTTCGTCATTCGTGCTGCTTCCTTATGGAACTCACTTCCTACCTCCATGCGTCAATCCTCGTCCACAAATTCCTTCAAACAACTCCTGTTCCAACACCTACTCCACATTCAAACTTCCCCTAACATGTAAAATTACTTGCATCTATACAATGTTTAATTTCAATCCATTGCACAATTGAAATAACAATTAACAGTAAATTAGTTGGTATTTTTACTATGTCAGACTAAGATATATAAATTTGTAACTCTGTTATTATTCTTAGGTGACAGTAGTCCCAGAATAAAATTATTTTTTCATTCATTTCATTTTCATTTCACACATATATAACACAGCAATTCCTGGAATGTAGACAAAAAGATAAGACGATTATAGACCAATTTAAAATTTGATAAACAATTAATACAAGACATCATTTTTACAATTGAGGTCTTCTTAAACGACCTACATATAGAATAAAGGAAGTTAAATTAAAAAAAAAATAATAATAAATATTTAAAAAAATTTTAGGTTTTTTTGACAATAAAATTATTGCATTAATATTTGTTCGTTAATAAAACCAATATAATGTACCAAAAACGTTAATATATCACTATAAATAAGCCATTTATGTGTACTGAATGGTGTGGTAGAGGCCTGTAGGAACCCACGCCAGTACCGCTTTTATGCCGCATAAGTGCATTTTCTACAGAACTGATTAAAAGTTTTAAAAAATAATCAGCGTTTTGGAAAGATAAATATATTCTCCTGATGTTTTATTTCAGCACGTTTTGCGTTATGTAGGCCGTTTAATTACAAACGACGCTTGATTTTTAACCTGAATTTTTTTTTTTTTTAATTCAGTGTACTGGTGTTTTTCGTAGCCTAAGCCAATTATTTTTTAGTATTTCTTCATGTTTTATTATTATATAACTATTCAGCTTTAATAAAAGACCAACTATGAGGAAATTAAGCCAAATGCTGATTCTCAGTGACCAAAAAACTAACTAAAGTCAAGTTCGTCAATCCGCCATGTTAGGACGCCATTTTGAGGCAGTGCGTTCACTTTTTTTGTGGGAATATTGGCTTTTTTTTAATAAATAGTTACAGGGAACACAACGATATGCAATTTATAAAGATGTGGGAGGGGAGGGGGGGGGGGGTTGCACGGTAAGGGGGTCTGAGATCTTTTATAGTATATGTATATATATTGGAGTTCTGGCAATGGATTCTCCACTCAAGGCATGAATGTATGTGGCTAAAGAGCTCTCGCTCAAACTACACTGCCTTCATCACCAGTGAGTTGGTTAAGAGAGTAGCGCAGTTAGAGCTGCTTTTCCTTCTATAGTGGAGGGAGAAGCCTATCTTTGAGTTCCTTGCCTGATTGTATATATTGTATATAGGTATGACTGTGTTTTTATGTTTTTAATTTACTTATCTTTAGGTTATTTTATTTTTTATTGTACATAGTTTTTTTTATTATTATTTAGTTATTATTTTATTTTATTATTATTTATTTATTTTGTTAATTTTACATTTTCTGTATATATGGTGAGAATGTGTTCATTTATCACTATAATCATTGTCCATGAGTCAGAATATTATATGTCTAAATAAAGAAAACTAAACTAAAATATAAGATGAATTTAAAATCTATAGAATCTATTGCTTAAAAGCAAATTAAAATATACAATTAATATAATCTGAGTTAAACAATAAAAGATTAATAAATAGGTTAACAAGTAAGAACAAGCTAAAATATACGATTAATAAAATCTCAGTTAAATAGTAATATATTAATAAATAAGCTAATGAATAAAAACATGTTAAATCTATAAAATATATTGTTAAAAATTAAATACACATACCCACTTCCACTGAATAAATGATAAATAAAATTGAATAAATAAATCAATTGGTAAAGCTAAATAATAATTTTTTAAATTAATAATTCATTAATTTTAATAATTAAACTATCCTGTGATCAGCCAATTTTTATTCGAAAGCAAAATCCGTTTTAAACGTATTACAGCAAATATGCATATATCTATATTTTGTTATTTTGTTATATTTGTTATATATATATATATATATATATATATATATATATATATATATATATATATATATATATATATATATATATATATATATATTGTTTTTTTTTTCTTAAATAAGGGAGGAGAGAGAAAATAAAAAAATAATAAAACAAATGATATAATTGATTGACTAAACAACAATATAGGTTGGGCTCCTTCGGTGACAGCTGTTGGTATTGATAAGGCGACACTGACCTAGCTGGATGGAGGCGGTGCTGAGAGGTGGTGGGGGCCGACAAGTCCTATGCTGGAGAGCGATAAGAACCTAGGTCCCATGAGCACTCTGATTCCTTTACCTTCTGGTCCTGCGAAGTTCTTTGCTTGATTTTCTCCAAATTCAAGCAGCAGGTCTCCAACATACAGCTTCGCTTAAGTGTCAATTTTTAGCTCGATTGGGCGAATAAAACCCTATTTTAAGGGAAACCGCCGTGGAGCCGATGTGTTTTTGTCACCGGCTCGAGCCGAACTCCAATTTCGTTTTCTACAGAATGCTGTGAATAGAATCAAAGACTGGTCCCTTTCCATTGGTCTTCAATTTTCCTCCGAAAAACTAACTGCATACATTTTAGTCGAAAAAAAACAACTCTAATTCACCCGAAATCTACCTAATTCCTTCATCCCATACTCGAACCAACGGCATTCTTAGGCAGATCTTTGACCGAAAACTAACCTGGGAACCACATATCTCTGCACTAAAAACATTCACTACAAAAAGATGAACTACACTAAAATATTTGAGCTGTACTTCCTTTGG
Source organism: Nezara viridula (assembly GCA_928085145.1). Classification (NCBI taxonomy): domain Eukaryota; kingdom Metazoa; phylum Arthropoda; class Insecta; order Hemiptera; family Pentatomidae; genus Nezara; species Nezara viridula. Next base: position 110,245,436 of record OV725078.1, on the reverse strand, counting down.
CTCAAACAGACTAACGCTACTAAAACTTTGGTGTGTTCTAAATTAGACTATGGGTGCTTTGTATACGTTTCTGCCCGCTAACGGACTCTAAATAAACTTGTTGCAGTCCATCATACAGGCATTAAGATCGCGACTGGGGCGTTTCCGACAAGCACCGTCCTCAGTCTGTGTTATGAAGCTGGGGTACCACCTCTTTTATTTCGAAGAAAAAGGCTGGCTGTTAACTATATTTCAAAACTACTTTCCTAAAATAAACATCCTACTTATAACTATATCTTTATACCTAAATTATCCAACACTTTTAGAAACAAACCCAATTCCACACGCCCACTGTTAGAAAGAATTTCTTCAGCAGTTAAATTTCTTAAGAACATACCTTTGCATCATTATATTTTTTCTCAGTCATGGAGTGATTCGTCTTTTTGTAAGCATAGTGCAGGTGGACTGAATTTGTTTTTATTGCCATTGTATCCTTTATATTTAAATGCAAGGTAGTAGGGCTGATGGACAGTCCGCTGCCTGTTATTCGTAAACTGGTGGGGAGGGAGGAGGAGATGAGGACAGGAGTCGAGAGTATCGGCCTAAAATGTAAACCATCCTAGAATGTAAACCAAAATATAAAATGTATATAAGGAGGATTACTTTACAAATAAAAAAATATTGTTTCTGAATCGTGTGTATTGTATCTCAATCCCTTTCCTTTTTTTAAATTAAATTAATCGACTGTAGCATAATTTATATATATATATATATATATATATATATATATATATATATATATATATATATATATATATATATATATATATATATTTATATACATATTGATAGATTTTTAAACTTGTTTTAAGGATTTGAGGAGGCAGTGTCAACAATTCGCAGTAGATCTGCTGTCACAAACACGTAGCTCTCAGGAACTGGCAATCATCCTCAATCATGACCCTGATTCACCTCCTTATGAAGATGGAGAACACATGAAACTGGCTCGTCTGGAATTGGCAATCAAATACAAACAGAAAAAAGTAATGTTAATGCAACCGGTCATACTGATTTATTTAAAATAGAAAAATTTCACATTAGATTAATTATATTAAAATTAATATTATTAGAAACTAGTATCAAATAAAAAAATAAAAAATTGTTATTTCACTTGTTGCTTATGGTAGGAGGATCAAGACCCCATATGGTTAAGTCTTTGTCTGATAAAAATAATCAAATATTTTTATTATAATAATTGAGATAAACCGATTTGTGAAAACAATTTGTTTTGTTGAAAGTTGGAAGTGATGTGTATTGATTTGACAGATCTTTGCGTGCGATCTAATATCTTAATTACTTTTCTGCGATAAGTTTATTTCTTTTATTATAGCAAGTTTTATATTTTTTGAGAAAATAGTAAAAGATATTTGATATTTTAAAAATAAATTGAGATTTTTTTTGTTTTTTAAAGATAAACGGGTGTTGTTTATGAAAAATCTTATGTTTTATGTGATGTTATATTTACTTATTTATTTTCATAAAAAAAGTAGTTATGATTAATTTTATATTTACAGATTGATATACCGCTGTAGGGAGATATTCTGCTAGTATAAGAGTATTGTGACTGCAGCAGTACAGCAGTCGTATTAGACATCCTGAAAGTCCCATATATAATTCACCTTAGTCAATTTAATCTCTGGTTTATAAAAAAAAATGTTTAATTTACGATGGTGTAATTAGAATTTTATTATCTTAAACAGGTGTTAAACAATTACTTCTTATTCAATAAAAAACGTGATTACACAAAAGTGGTGTTAACTCCTTTTTCGTTCGGAATGATGCATCAATAAACTTTTTTGTTGGAAATTTTATCTTTAATCACCCCCTTTCTTTAGAGTTTGGCCATTAAGAACTGAGATACGCTAATATATATATGCTTTTAGAATTAATTAATTAATTACTTTTCTGCAATCAGTTTATTTCTTTTATTATAGCAAGTTTTATGTTTTTTGAGAAAATAGTAAAAGATATTTGATATTTGAAAAATAAATGGAGTAATTTATTTTTATTTTTTTAAGATATATATATATATATATTTATATAAGAAGAAGAAGAAAAGTTAATTTTCTTCTGGGACATTTAGACCCCTCAGAATAACTACAATAGACAACGAAATGCCAATTGTCTAATATATATAATACAATTACAAATTAATTAATTTACAAAGTTATATTATATTTTTTTTTTATTTATTGGCTTATAAGCAGCATAGCCATGGAGTCTGGCCCAATCGATATTAGTTGTAGTTAGTTTGTTAATAACAGGTACAATATAAAACATGAGGACAATATAAGAAAGAAGAAAAATTAATACATTAATATAAAACAAATTTTTCATATCAATATAAACTAAGTTTCACTGTAGATTTACTAATCAAATAAACTTAATTAAAACAGAAAAAAAAATACAAATTTTATAAGAAACAGTGATACATAAACTTAAATTTACTTCTTTAGGTAATAATAATGCAATGTATTTGTTGTCATTTTAAAGGGTAAGAAAATATGGGCTATATGTATATGATATATTGACACACGAACAATCATTAGTTTTAAAGTTACGGGTTATTTAGTAAACTATGTGAGTCAAAAATACGAATAATAAAGTGAAACACATTGTTCAAGTGTTCAAGATTTTTAAAATCTAAAACTTTCTTTAACGATAAGTCATCCGTGCCAGCATTGATATATTTACCGAGATATCTCTTTCTATGAATCTCAACAACGAACATTCAAGGATCAAATGCTTTATGCCATTAGTGATAAGGTGACCGACCGCACCACTTACAAACTTCATCAGCCCTTAAAAAGTGAGCGATATTGCCATGATACAGCGCCAGGCGGTCATTACTCGAAACTCTCAGACGACCTACTGTTTGCAATTTTCGTTAAGGGACAATAAAGTTGAGGTAGTTTTGCGGTTCTGGGTAATTAAAGCAACAGATTCGCCTATAGATGTGACTATATTTGGAATTAAAGGAGCGTTCAATATCTTTAGAATATAAGTTATTAAATACAAATCTCAAAATATTTTTGTAGTTCTTTATTAATATCTTTGGATCCTAGAAATAGTTTAAGTACTCTTGAACGAAATTAGAAGTGACTAACTTTTTTACTTGTGATATCCAGTTGAATTCAAGATTAGGCTGCCTAGTGTCCATAGCCACAAGTTTTTGCAAACACTTTCACAGATGTCGATGGTCTGACAATGATGATATGTTTATGCAAACATTTATAGTTTTCTTTGAAACTGCCATTAAAACGAGCGAAGGACCGGTTTCCAACCGTATTATATAATTAGGTGTTGATTTGGGCCAAAAATATAATTGCTTAAGAAATTTCACCTGAGCTAATTCGATCGATTCAAAATATCTTAAGCCCCAAACTTCAGAAGCATAAAGAAGAGTTGAGGAGACCATTGAATCAAAGAGAGCCATTTTGGTTTCCTATGTATCGCTTTTTCCTCTTATTAAAATCTCACGTACTTTTGCTTCTGCAACATTTGACCTCTGAATAAATTATTCAGCAGCCTTAGAAAATTGTGCCGATGTTGAAAATGGAACTCCTAGGTAGTTATAACATTTTGTAAATCCCAGAGGTTTATTTTGCTAAAGCAATTTTTTCATTATTGGTGACTTATGGAATACCAGAACTTCTGAATTTTCGGGGTTTATGACCAGTGAATTTTGTGTGCAATACCGTTCAAGGATCTTTTGCGTGCTATGCCACGAATTACTTATCATTAACATTAGGACTTCATTTTTTCCATCTATATGTAAACCAGATGCACCGCTTTTTTCAAAGTAAGATATAATGTCTGAGACGAATATAATAAATATAATCGGCCTTAAAGTTTTACCTTGTAATATTCCTGATATTACAATATTAATATCTTCCCACTGATCCCGAAATCCAACCACTTTTTCCAAAGCAGCTCATGGTTAATGGAGTCAAACACTTTCCTAAAATCTAAAAATGTCGCATAAACATAGCTATCCTTCACTTGGAGATTAATATTGATCAGTGACATCAGCGAGAAACTTTGTTCAACGCAGCCTCTTCCTTTTCGAAATCCCGCATGTTATTCTGGAATTAGGTTTTCACTTTCAGTCCAAACTTGAATCCTTTGAGTTAAAATTCTTGTAAATAACTTAGTTATGTTATTTATCGATGAGATTCTGCGGTAGTTCTCTACATCTGTTTTGTCAGTCTTTTGTGCATCAAAATTAAGTTTGATTTTGACCAGGCGCTTGGTAGTTTCTCGGTTTCCATGATATTATTGAAAACATTTAATATGTAATGTTCCCATTCATGGGTTAAATCTTTGAAGACCTCATATATGATGTTGTCCTGACCGGATGACTTCTTGTTTTTACTTAATTTTATTACTAGCTCTAGTTCCTCTAATGAAAACGACGGGTCCAAAAAAGAGTGGGTTACCGGAAAGAAGAGTGCTTCTTGTATCAGTTTTGGTCCATATAATTTTTCATAATGTTCTGCCTATTTATCAATATCTGTTTCACAAGTTTGCATGTTTTTTGGTTTGAGGGAATCGATAACTTTCCAGAATTTAGTACTATTTTTTACATTTTAAAGTCTATATGTAATCAAATTACGGTAGTTGGATTTCTTATTTTCGACGAGTGCTTTGTAATAGTATTTGATTATAAGATAGGCTTTAAGAGAAGATTGTGAATAATTATTTTTGACCATTGTTCTGTATTTTTGACTAAGAATTCTTTTAAATACTTGGCACTCATTTTCGTACCATTTATTTTTAAAAACACGATATGATTTGTTTTTATTTACCATTAGCCCAGAGTTCGTTAAAGATTCATATATCGACGCGAAGAAATTACCGTGCAAATCATCACTATTTTCAGAGTAGAAATATATCCCGCTGGAGTTGTGAAGACAGACTTGAAGGTCCCTAACTCTGTCCGGGTCCCATCTTATATATTCAATTGGCTTATAGATTTTTATAACATGTTAAGGTTGGAAACTAATAGATATAATACACCGAATCATTTCTTTCCCACCTATCCTCCCTCTCTGTTCATGACAATTCCCTTTGGAAAACCACTAAGACAATCCTAAAATCTCACCTCATTTCCCATCCCCACTGGCAAGATGACGGCTCCTAGATACCATCTGAAGAAGATAAAGTCCAGAAGTTCGCCTACCATCTCTCCAATACATTTATTCCCCATCCGGAATCCCATCCTACCTACACTACATCCAATTACAAAAACTAATCGCATGTAAATCTCCTGGATATGATCTCGTTACCCCCCAGATCCTTCGACAACTTCCATCCAAAGCAGTCATACTCCTTACTTATATCTATAATTGCATCCTACGCACTACTCATTTCCCTCTATTATGGAAACATCCTACTATTATCCTATTCCCAAAACCAGGCAAACCTCCTAACAGCTTGACATAATACAGACCTATTAGCCTACTCCATATTCTTTTAAAACAAATCTCTCTCCTACCTCTTATAGAATCCCAAAATATTGCTTCCATCAGTTTGGTTTTCGTTCCCAATATTCTACTGTTTAACATGGACTCCAAGTTGTTGATCATATTTCCTAAGTGTTGATCATATTCCTAGAAAACAAGTAATACTGCTCGGGTGCATTTCTGGACATAGCACAGGTATTTGACCGGGTATGGCACCCCGGATTGCTCTTCAAGCTTAAACTCCATTTAACTTAGTCCTTGTACCTGATCCTCCTATTCTACCTCTCTAACCGCTCCTTTCGAATTCGCTGTGGAACAAAACTTTCAGATATATATCCCATTAAAGCCGGTGTTCCCCAAGGTAGTGTCTTAGGTCCCGTGATTTATATCCTCTTTAACGCTGATATCCCTGTTCATCCCGGTACCTTCCTTGCAACATTCGCTAATCTCTAAATTCGCTAATTTGCAAAGGCGCATCTACTCGATTGAGCACTAGTTTAATAAATGGCGTATTAAAGTAAATTAATCCAAATGCCAGCACATCACCTCCAAACTCCGACGCAGTTCCTGTCCACCAGTACACTTTAATTCCATCCAGCTTCCTTTCTCAGACACAGTCCGGTATCTTGGCTTTCTCTTAGACCGAAAACTAACATGAAACCCACATACTAGACTCAAAAGAAAGAACCCAACCAACGAAACGGACAACTATACAGACTACTGAACAGAAAATCTAAACTTTCAATTGAAAACAAATTACTCATCCAAAAGACAATCAGTTCTGCGCATGAGCTTGATTGTATAAGTCGACCCGTACTTCAGCTCTTAAAAATATTCATTTTTCGTTAGAAAAATAGTATTAGTTTTAATTAAAACAGTGTCAAGACGTCAGTTAATCACCTAGACCAAAACATGAACTAATTCTACTGTAAGTACAGTTGTTATTTATTGTGTACTGTTGTGAACAGTGAATAGAAGTTAAGGTGGATAACTTCCTTATCTCGCCATAGTGCCACGTAGTTAGATATCAACAGGTCAGTTGGCCTGCTGCTCTTCAGCGGTGCAGTTGCTCTATGGCCTGCACACCGTTGATTAATTGAAGGTCAAGTTCAAGCAGAGGATCTTTTTTATATTTTTTTTTTTATTATTATTATTTTTTTTTTATATATATGATCCTTCATTTATGCGATAGTTTCATCAGGTCAAGTCGTCTAAAAATGCACCTAAGCGGTGTCGATCTGTCGGTTCCACACCACGCTCGTCTCCTGAGAAACAAAAAAAGTCGTCGAGCGAAAAGAATGACGCCACCTGCGACTCCAGCTACCCCGGTAACAACAGAAGTCATTCAATCTCAGCCTGGTACTTCTCAAGATACCGAATCACCTTTTTTTACTCCTAATCCTTTTGAAATTCTTCAAAATGAAAAAGAGTCTATGGAATCTGCACCCATTCCTAAAGACCCTCAATCTCCTCTGATTTTTGTTAAAAATATAAAAAACTTTTCGTTATTGTGCGTTCAGCTAAATAAAATAACAATTGCCGGGAGCTCACGCCTGCTTAAGTCGTACTAGCGATACTAAAATATCCCCAAGCACAGCTGATGCTTATCGACAAATAGTTAAATATCTGACCGATACAAAGGCAGATTTTCACACATACCAGCTCAGGCAAAAGCGCTCTCTGAGAGTAGTGATCCGTAACTTACACAACTCTACACCAATTGAAGCGATACAAGACGAACTTACGGCCATGGGATTTAAAATAAGACAGGTCAACAATGTAATGAAGGACAACAGAGATGACTCAGGGGAAAACAGAAAGATTCCATTACCTCTATTTTTTGTTGACTTGGAACGCTCTGCAGGAGTAGATAAAATATATGAAATTAAAAGATTTTATTACACAAGTGTTAAGGTTGAAAAACCTTACACTAAGAAAGAAATTGTCCAGTGCCACAACTGTCAGGCATATGGCCACACCAAGGCTTACTGCCATCATATACCAAGATGCGTGAAATTCGGACAGACACACAAGTCTGGCGAATGCACGAAACCGAAATCAGAACCCGCAGTATGTGCTCTATGTCTGGAAGGACATCTTGCCAACTACAAAGGCTGTGAGGTCTATAGAAATATGAAAAATCAATTGTACAAATCTCGAAACAAAGAAGAAACTTCCCAAACCAGAAGAGAACCTGCTAAAAAAGTGGACCCTAATGTTTCCTTCTCTCAGTTACTTGGGGGTAGAAACCAGAGTGATAAATGTGAGGCCCTGCCGGCACAGCGACACCAATTCCAACGTCAACATCCTGTCCCTCCTAATGAACAAAACCCTCATCAACATCAAATTCCTCATATTCCTCCTCTATCACATGTCACAGATCTTACCAGTATGTTAGCATCTTTCCTTACTGACTTTAAATCCCTTGTTACCCCACTGAGATCACTTATCAGAAATATTGTGTCTCATCTCATCCCTCCTTTAAAAAATCCTTAAGTGAATCACATCAAACCCTTACCCTTTCTCCTTCGGAATGCAAATGGTGTTAGAAACCACACTGCCGAACTAACAGCTCTACTACTAGACAAGAACGTTGACGTAGCCCTCATTACTGAAACTCGACTGACCAGAAAACAGAGTTTAAAAATCCCACAGTACTTAACATATCGTACTGACCACCCTGACGGTAGGGCACATGCCGGTACTGCTGTGCTTGTATCTCAATCTCTCTCGCATCACCTACTCCCAACACCAAGCCACGATTTCCTACAATCCACTGCTATCATAATCAAAACCTTCTCCTTTCCTATTACCGTTGCATGAGCGTATTGCCCTCCTAACCAATCCATCTCCAATGCCCAATTTAGTTCCCTCCTTAATTCCTCAGGACATCATTTCATCCTGGGTGCAGATTTAAACTAAAAGCATCAACAGTGGGGATCAAGAACCACGAACTTTCGTGGTAGAACATTGCTTTCTGCACTCAATTCCCAACGTTTCTGCCTCCTTCCTCCTAACTTACCTACCTACTGGCCCACTGATAATAACCGCAATCCTGATATCCTTGATTTCTTCATCCACAGTGGTTTAGGTCCCCTCAATCATTCTCTTACCCGTCTTGATGACCTTTCCTCAGACCATAGTCCTTTAATACTCCAAGTATCACTAGCTCCTATTATTAAACCCTCCCCACTATCCTTCATCAGAGGTCCAGTCAACTAGAAACTCATTCAGCAAATCCTTTCCGATCAAATTGACCTCAGAATAACCCTGAAAACCGCAGAAGACCTTGACAATGCCATACTTTCCTTTACCACCATGATTCAACAAGCAGTCTGGACTGCTTCCTCCCCAAATCACTCCCCGAAAATACTTTTAAAAAATAACTCACCCCAACATCTCCTTGACCTAATCCATATCAAACGCCGTGCCAGATCATTATGGCAACGCACCAGACATTCAGATGATCGCCGTTCCTATAATTATTACTGTAAGCAACTGAAGCAGGAATTATCCTACTTCAGATCCCAATCCCTCCTACCTTACATCACTCTCCACTCATGATAATTCCCTTTGGAATATAACCAAAAAAATCCTAAAATCCCACCATGTCTCCCATCCCCTCCGACAAAGTGATGGCTCCTCGGCGGCGTCAGATGAAGACAAAGCTGAGGAATTCGCCAAACACCTCTCCTACACATTCACTCCTCATCCGGAATCCCATCCTATCCACACTGCAATAGTAGAAGAATTCCTCTCTTCACCCATCCCACTCTTCTTACCACCAAAAGCAGTTAATCCTTCTGAGGTCAAACATCATTTACAAAAACTATCTCCCCGTAAATCTCCTGGATACGACATTCTAATCCCGCATATCCTTCGGCAACTTCCATCCAAAGCAATCATATTCCTCACTTATATATACAATTGTATCCTACGAACTATCCACTTTCCTCTCCTATGGAAACATTCTGTCATCATCCTTTTTCTGAAACCAAGTAAACCTTCTAATAACACAATTTTCTATAGACCAATAAGCCTACTTCCCATCCTTTCAAAAATCTTTGAAAAGATTCTACTAAAACGTATTATACCCATAATAGAATTCCAAAACCTTCCTACCCACCAATTCGGATTTCGTTCCCAACATTCCACTGTCCAACGAGGCCTCCGAGTTGTTGACCATATATCCTCAGCCCTAGAAAGCAAGCAATATTGCTCGGGTGCATTTCTGGACATTACGCAAGCATTTGACCGGGTATGGCACACCGGATTGCTCTTCAAGCTTAAAACCTATCTACCTCAGTCCTTATATCTGGCACTTTGATCCTATCTCTCTAACCGCTCCTTTCAAGTCCGCTGTGGAACTGAATTTTCCAAGTGTTATTCAATTCAGGCAGGAGTTCCTCAAGGGAGCGTCTTGGGTCCTATCCTTTATATTCTATTTACCGCTGATATTGCTACTCATCCTGAAACTCTCCTGGCAACATTCACTGATGACACGGCCATCCTATCTTCTAATTCAGATCCCGAAACAGCTTCCTTTAACCTACAAAGTCACCTCTCTCTTATTGAACACTGGGGTAATAAGTGGCGCATCCAAGTAAATGAATCTAAATCCAAACACACCACTTTCACCCTTCGGCGCTAGTTGTGTCCAACAGTTTAGTTCAACTCCATACCACTTCACCTCTCCGATACAGTTCGGTACCATAGCTTCTTTCTAGACAAAAGACTAACATGGAACCCACATACCAGACTTAAAAGACAACAGCTTAACCGACGATGTGGCCAACTATATAGACTACTCAATAAAAAATTTCAATTTTCAGTTGAGAACTAACTATTAATCTACAAGAAGATCCTGAAACCTATCTGGACCTACGGACTCGAACTGTGGGGGTCACCAAAATTTCTAACATCAAACGCATTCAATCCTTTCAGTCTAAAGTTCTCCGAACAATAGTCGATGCTCCCTTTTATGTAACCAATAAAACCCTACACAATGACCTTAATATCTCATTTGTACTTGACCTAATCCCAGACAAATTTTCCAAATTTCACCAGAATCTCACTCATCATCCTAATCCTTTAGCACAGTCTCTATCTACCTCCAGTCATCCCTACAATCCTCCTCGGAGGTTAAAACGGCAGTGACCCCGCGACCTTTTGTAAAAATGTATATATTTGAGTACTGGCACTGGCCAGATTCTTCACTCATGTCTTGAGCGTCTGTTGCTCTAGTGCGCTCCATAAGTCTCCACTGGCTTACTATACCAGTGACGCAGTTGGGAGAGAAGCACTGGGATTTCCTGGAGTCCTACTTTGGCTTCCACAGTTGGGGAAAAAAGCTTGATTCGGAGTCCCCTGGGCCAATGTAAATATTGTACATAGGTGTGAATGTGTTTTATTTGTTTTTTTATTGTTCGGCTGTTCTGTTGTTTTAATTATCTTGTATATTACTTTATCTTTTTATTTATATATTTTTTTTTTGCCTTTCTTATGTACATATTGTGTGAATGAATATTATAGCCCTAGTATGGCAGACTGTATTAATAATCAATAAAAGTTAAAAAAAAAAAGACAATCCTGAAACCTATTTGGACATACGGACTTGAGCTGTGGGGAACAGCAAAGATCTTCCAAATCAGCAATCAACCAGCAAAGATATCCTTTATTTATTACTTTCGAGATATTCTCCTTTTTTTATCTATCTTGTTTGTTCCAGCCCTGAAGATTAAATACAAACTTCGGTCCAAACGTTGGCTTGAAATAAAAATGATTTTTTTCAATATTTCAGTTTTGTTTTAATTAATGATGCATTTCAATTAGTACAAAGAGCAAAACGATATGTAATTTATATTTATGTGGTGGAAGAAGGTGTCTGGCCCACTGACAATAAACATTTCACTTATACACCCTACCCTATCCTTTCTTGCATACTACGGAGGAGGAAACAAGCATAAACACATTTGGGAACCGTCGGCATAGAAGTGATGGGAAGAATGTAGAAGTGATTTATGTAGATCGTTAATATAGGAGAAGAAGAGAAGGAGAGATATGATCGAATCTTGGACCTCTCCTGTGTTCTGTGTAAGATAGAAAGACAGGGGTCTATTAGCAGTTGTAAATAATAGGCAACGTTGAGAAAGGAATGATTGAATCCAAAAGTAGAAGTTTGAAATAACGATTTTTATTTTTTAAATAAGGATGGAATGGTTATCGGTATCTTTAATGCTTTAGAAAAATCAAAGAGAAAGAGGACAGTAATTTTTTTTTTCATCTTTGCCAGAATTAGTATCGCTGATGATTTTAATTTTTTTTTTTTTTTTTTTTTATTGAATAATAATAATACAATCAGCCACTGTTAGAGGGCTATAAGTATTAAGGCTAGAAGTTCTCATTCATACAGTATATACAAGTAATACAGAAGTAACTATAAAATAAATATAAGAAGTAAATAAATAATACTTATAAAAAAAAAGTAAATCAATAAGAAAATAAATAAATAAATAAAATTAAAAAAAATAAACAAACAAAATAAAATAACAACTTCTAAACACATTCATACCTATATACAATATACACATTCATCCAGGAATCTCCGAGCCAGACTTTTCTCCCCACATGTGGAAAGCAAAGCAGGACTCCAGAGATCCCAGTGCCACTTTTCCAGCCGCATCACTAGTATTAAAAGCCAGTGGAGGCTGAAGGAGGGCACTAGAGCCACAGATGCTCAGGACTTGAGTGGAGAAGCTGGCCATTGCCAGGACTCCAGAAGCATATTTACAATAGATCTCGCGGCCACTGCCGTTTTAACCTTCGAGGGGGATTGTAGGGATGGTGGGAGCTGGATAAGGATTGAGCTAGAGGATTTGGATGATGGATAAGGTTCTGGTGAAAGTTTGAGAATCTGGATGGGATGATGTCGAGAACAAATGGTATGTTGAGGTCATGGTGTAGGGTCTTATTTGTGACATAATATGGGGCATTGGCTATTGTTCTAAGTACTTTGGACTGGAAGGATTGGATGCGTTTGATATTCGAATGTTTAGCAGTTCCCCACAGTTCAAGTCCGTAGGTCCAGATAGGTTTCAGTATTGTCTTGTAGATTAAAAGTTTATTTTCAATCGAAAGATGAGATGTCCTGCTTAGTAGTCTATATAGCTGGCCATATAGGAAAAAGTCTAGAAGGTCGGGATTGCGGTTGGGATCTGTTGGCCAGTATGTGGGAGTATTAGGTGAAAGGATGTTGCTGCGATGGGAATTAAGTGCAGATAGCAATGTTCGCCCTCGGGAATTTGTGGATCTGGCTCCCCATTGCTGGTGTGATTTTAATTAGGGCAGATTAACCTGGTCGGAAACTATATTGGTGGGAATCAAATTGATTTGATTGTTCTTTGATTTCATTTGTTTTTTTTTATTTTGTTTGTAGATTGGAAACTTCGTATTTCACAGCTTTTGCAGTGGTATTGAAAGGTTGGAAAGGATTGAGATTGGACAAAAATTTTCGGAATATGTAGGGTTAGAATTTTTACTTTCACTTACGTATTTATGTAATATATAGTAAGTTTAAGTATTGAGATCGTGAAAATTTTCGAATCTCAGTTTTCAACGCAAATACATGTTTTGAGGTCCCCTGAGTCCAAATAACCAAGTGTCGCAAAATGGTCTGTGTGACAGTGTGCCTGTGTGTTAACAGTCTAGCTTATAAATGAAAAGTAGAACGAAACTAATATTAAGTATTTAAGGTTTGTATATGGGCCGGATGTGACAGCAACTTTTTTGTCAAAATCGGATTACCGGAAGTGCCACTTTATATGAACGCTGAAACACATTTTTACAATTTTCTCAAAAACGGCTCTAACGATTTTGATTAAACTCAGTGTATCATAATTAAGTGGTCTTTAATATCATTTGAGTCTTATCCCAGTTGATTTAACTTTATATAACTTAAATGCCCAATGTTCATATATGTCTTCCTCTAAAGTACCTTTAATATGGTTTATTTAAAAAAATTAATCATTTCGCATTACTCAGAGTTATAAAAAAATGGTATATATAACTTTTGAAAGAATTTGATAAGTTAATAAAGTAGAAAAAAAATAAAAATGCAGAAAAACCTGCGTTGCTATAGACTGTAGCGCCTAAATGAATGTATCGATTTCAATGAAACTTCGCTAAAGTCATTTTATCGACACCCTTTAAACATAAATTCAACGAAAAGAAGCTGGAAAAAAAGTAACGAGGGATGTTAACATTAAATTCCGAATAACTCAAAAAGTATACGTTTTTTGTTGATATGGTTTTTTAAAAGTTTATGGAATTTCCTAAAAAAAAAAAAAAGAAAATCGTCAATAGAAGGAAAGATATGGCCTCTGGTTTTTTCCCTGAAGAGGCGAAAATTTGGATAAATTTAAAATATACTTTTTTAATTGTTGAGACTAAAAAAACCTTTTTCCTACAGATATTTAATATTTCAAACATTTAAATAAGCATTTGAGTTATTTTTAAGTACCGTCAAATCATACCATTAATTTTATAGTACTCAGTTAATAATTAATTTTAAAACAATCGAGACTACTTTTATCTCTTACTTTGCAGTTTGTTGCACATCCCAACATTCAACAGTTATTAGCCACTATGTGGTATGATGGGTTACCAGGATTTCGAAGGAAAACACTGTATGCTAAGCTACTGGAAGTATGTCGAATTGCATTATTGTTTCCATTCTACTGTATGCTGTACATCTTAGCTCCAGCAACAAGTACTGGAAAACTGATGAGGAAACCGTTTATGAAGTTTTTGATACATGCATCTTCATACCTTTTCTTTCTTTGTAAGTTTTATTGTATAGTTATTGTTTATTGAATAAGGTAATGTGGGGTGAGTGCGCACTATACTTTACGAAGTTTGGTTTTAAGTAAGTGTAATGTCTTAATTCTTGAAGTTAGATATTTCGTCTTTTTTTAAGAGACCCTTGATTGAATCATTATATTTAAATGATTGCACTCATGCTCACTTTTAATTCATTACTTAAACAATAGTGGTTGTGGCGTAAGCGCAAAATAGGTCGTTTCGAAAGAATTATTTAACTGATGTAATCATTGAAACAACTTAAAACTCATCTAAGATTCACAATCTTTAGAAAAACCGTAAAATTAGGATGTGGAACATGTAGTTCGCCGTACAGACCCCTTTTTATCAAATCATTAACATCGTCTAAAACCTCCTGAATGCCTTTATCTTATAGTAACCTAAAACGTTTTTATTTACGAACGTTCTCGAGAATGTGACGTTTGCAATTGGTAATCTTTGTCTAGTTAATGAGGTACAAAAAACCCATGAATACTATTTGCTTTCCATCTAAATTGTAAGATAATTTGATCACAAAATCAAGAAAAAAAGTGGCCTACAAAAGTATTGGTTAGTTTAGGATAAGCTTCATCCATACATATCAGAATAGCGAGATCATATAGGCCAAACGGCCTCATATTTTGTAAGGCATCTTTTTCTAGATTTTTTTTTTTTTTTCTAGATGACCAAGCTTAGGATTGAAGTGGAAAATATATGGGTATTTATGATTTTATGGCATTTCATTAATTTAATAAAAAAAATGCCGTATTTCTGAGAGATATCGTAGATGAAAAAGTTTTTATGATATTAATAATTTGATAAAAAGAGGCCTGTACATCGGACTAATAGGTAATGGAATAAATTTATAGAAAAAAAAACTTCATCTTTAACCCGATATAGTATATTGACAAAATATGATTGTTTCACAAAAGTGATCAGTATTAACTCTCACATTTATAATTTTCCAGGACAACTACGGACTACTGCATTTGAAAATTGTCAAAGATAAATGTAGATCACAATCATACACTATTTTAAAGACAGTTTCTGAAGTTCCCACTCAATACAATTTAAATTAATAATAATAAATAAATAGGACCATCTCATCCAAAGGAGATTTAAGTCAACCTGGACGGCCGCCTAGGGTGGAAAAATCTTCAGTTCATGTGATAATAATAGGACGGTGGCAATGATAAGAGTGACATTAGTTTGATTTAGGATTGGAGAAGGTGGCGGGGCTCAGAAAAGTCGCATTTGGTAATGCCCAATGCAGTTGTACAGCATATATTGCAAGATCCAAATTAATCAACAGCTTGGAACTGATTTCTTTGCGACTTATGTTTGTTATACGCCACTTTTATTAATCTCTTATGTCTGATATTTGAAACATCAGATTATAATTAATTACTTCGTAAAAGGCTGCTCATACCAGTTTGGTTTGGATTTTTTTTTTATTGATGATATTTACTGCTGTATTAGTATAAGTACATCAAGCAAATGTGTACAGAGGAATATAATTACATGACAACGCTTTTTGAGAAACTACCCATTGGTAGCACTCTAATAATGTGTCTACATAAAGAGATCACGAGGCCATCTTCTTTTCAGACGCCTCGGAGGATTATCACGAATCAAAGAGGAAGCAAGGTTATAAACAAGAGGATTCAGGATGGTTACGAAGTTTATTATGGAAGGATATGTATCTGAATTGGGCAGAATCGGAAACATATGAAACATTAAGATCTTTATGGATTATTTTATTGGTGACAAAGTAAGGAGCATTGAGGACTTTACGAAGGATTTTGGATTATAAGGATTGGATACGAGGGGATTTTGATAGTTTAGTTGAGCCCCAAAGCTAAACTCCTTAAGTCGAAATAGGTTTTATTATAGTCATGCATATGAGTTTTTTGTAATTAATTGAAAGTTTAGAGCGTATGTCTAGTAAGTGTTGGAGTAAGCAGAATCTTCAAGCAGTTTTTTGTCGTTTTAGTCTTGTATGAGGATTTCAAGTGAAACGTTTGTCCAGGTGGAGTCCTAGATATTGGATTTGTTCTACATGGATAAGTAGGGTGCTGTTAAAGGATATTGTAGGACAGGAAGGCATAGGTTTACGACGAAATGTAAAGGTGATTTGATGGGATTTATTGGATTTTATTTTAATCCTCCAGTTTTGACACCATTCTTGAAGGTTTGTGATGTGTGATTGAAGAGTTTGGGATGCAATTGATGGATCGTTATTAACTGATAGGATACAGGTGTCATCAGAAAACGTCGTGATGACAGTGTTAGGAAGAGTTGGGATAACAGCTGTAAAAACTGTGTAAAGGATAGGACCAAGGATACTACCTTGAAGAACACCGGCAGATTGAAAAAAGAGTGATGAATAGGTATTATTTTGATTTACTTTGAAGTTTCTATCAGTAAGGTAGGAACAGATGATAAGAACGTATGTAGGGAGAAGGATTTTACGGAGTTTGTAAAGCGACCCCGGGTGCCAGACTCGATAAAACGCGTCTTCAACATCTAGAAAGAATCGAGTGCAAACTGCATTCCGTTCTCCGATGCAGAGAAGACAATGTCCCAAACCCTTCTTCGGTAAGCATTACCTAACTAAGGTATGTTCTAATGCCAAATTGAACAAAACAGGCCAAGGGTTTTAAACCGGAACGAAGCTCTAACTTCGGATAAATTATTACCTATTCTAAATTTATTTAATGTTTCCGTTAAGCCCATTCTGACTTGATTAACTATTTTTTTTTTGGAATCCCCTTCTCAATTAGAATATTGTACAGTTTCTGGCGGTCAATAGAATCGTAAACCTTTATTAAATCAATATACAGCTGTTGAACAATACCGTTGTACTTTAATGTTTTCTCCAATATTTGCCGTAAAGAAAATATGTCCAGTAGTCGAACGATTCCGTCTAAATCCGCATTGGTAGTCACCGATTATTTCCTGTATCAAGTGAATATTTTATAGCATACCGGAAGTAGTGAAATTCCTCAATAGTTATTACAATCCGTCCTCGCGCCCATTTTGTGAATCGAAATAAGAATAGATTCTTTCCATTCTTCAGGTAATTTCTCATTCTCTCAGATCTTTTTAACCAACAAATGTATTTTAGAAACACCAGTTTCCCCGCATGCCTTAACTAGTTCACTAGGAATATTATCGGTTCCCGCTGATTTACATGATTTTAATTTTCCGATAGCTACTGCAACTTCCTCTTTAGTCGGTTCTTCTATTAACTGTTCAGCATTATGTTACTCAGAAGGAGGACACAGATTATAATTTCCCGTGCTTAAAATATTGTCAAAATGGTTCTTATACTTATTTAATAAGTATACCGGTTCGGTCAGAATATTGTTATTTTCATCGCTAATTTCAGACGTGACTGGCCTAAGTATTTACGTGATCTGTTTATACCTGTGTACATAAATCTTACGTTATTTTCGATTCCATTAGTTTCTATTTCTATTATTTTATTATTAAGACACCTTTTTTTTTTATTTTTGAGCATTTTTTCGTTTCTTTCTTTGACGTTCGGAAGTAATACAGATTGTCTTCGCCAAGGTTATTTAAAGATTTTAATTCAGCCGCTTTTCTTTTTTAGCACACGTTTAAGCATTCTTCGTCAAACCACGGCTTGTTATTCTTATTTACCTTTTTTTCGTAGTTACGAGTTACCGACCGATTTAATATTATCCATGATCTCTACCGATAACTTGTCAATATTCCCGCGGCCCTTCTAAAGCTTCAAACCCATTCTTAATATCTAGCTATAATTGAGTTCTAATTAATGGATTTTGGTGGGACGATATCGAAACGGTTTTCTTTTCTCTGTTTTATACTATTTTTTTGTCGACGTTTCGCGATTAGTAATTCACGATCCGACCCACATTCTGATCCGAAAAAAGACCTGACATTAATTAGGCTGCTTTGCCAGCTATGTTGTTTCATGATATGATCGATTTGATTTCGTGTTTACAAATCCGGTGATGTCCAGGTATATTTATGAATATCATAAAGTTTAAACATAGTGCTTTTAATAATCAGGTTTTTCGAGATGGCACAGTTTATCAGACGGATCCCATTATCATTACTATATTCGTGCAAACTTTCTTTACCAATCGTTGGAACATAAACTTCTTTCATCCTTTCCTTTGCGTTTGCGTCATCTACCATTATTTTCATGCAGTTTCGCGGTAGTTTATCATAAACCCATTCCAGATTATCGTAAAATTCTCATTTGACTTCATCGTCACTGTCTTCGGTCGGACAATGTATGTTATAACGCAATTTTAAAGCAACGTCCCTGAAATATAGCAACCGAAATTCAATATCAATGAATAATTGTACGTCCCTCGGAGCGGATAGTAATCTATTCCTAATTAGAAACCCGGTACCTAAATAATGATTCCCGCTTCCTCCGTACCAAGTAGTGTACTTTCCTTCCCTGAAGGAGCCATCCCCTGACCATTGAACCTCTTACAAATCCACAATATCCAGTTTCTACTCATTAACTTCATTCGCGACCTGTGTTAACCCACCTGCTGGATTCAAACTCCTTACGTTCCACGTACCAATATTTAATCCCTATTTTTCAACCTACGCTAAAGCAGTTCCCACCCGGAGATCCGAACGGGGGACTAGTTTACCTATGGATAATGAACTTTTTATCTTAGGAATGTCTATGACTATTTGTGGTGTATGGTAAACTAAAGATATGTAAGTAGGGCGTTCAATATTACGTCACACCCTCAAGTCTAGAGGATCCCTCCCTCCATCAAGTTTGGTGGTCCCCTCCCTCAAGCAAGTTTGGAGGGCCACTCTCATTGTTTTTCAGCGAGTCCATCGGACTTAGCCGGGAGGAACTTCCAAGAAATTTCCAGCGGTCATCTTATGTAATGAGCCAGTGTGGGAGAAAAATTAAGTAAATTTTGAATTTTGTATTTTTTACTTTCTGATTTACTTTTTTTGTCAGTTGGGTGTAATAAGTTTTATCCATAATGGATATTCTATGTCACTTCGATCTTCTGCGTTTTTCCTTTAATAAGATACGAAGATGCCTTTCCACAGCATCTTAGTCTTTTGTAAATTGTCAATCTTACTGTTAAAGGTGTTATTATTTATTCTGTATATTATGTATATTTTAAGGTTTTATATGGCCCCATTAATGCCTTATTTTGTTTTCAGCGGAATTTTTAAGTCTTGTTTGTTTTCCAAACCATCACGAAATTTGTCCCGGTTTAATCTTACTATTCTTACTATTTATTATGGGCAAGATGAATCAACCACTGGCCCCATTGTTTTGTATACATTTATTTTAATTCATTGACTCAGGCTGTTATTTTAAATTTAATATGGGTAAATTTGCGTTCTTAATTGTTAAAAAAATTCTAATCTAATTAACCTGCTGGAGCATTTTTATTAGAATGATATTGTACATATTGTACAAGTGTACAAGGATATATTTTTAAATATTTTATTATTTTTTTCTATGAATTTACCACATTTTCTTTCGCTAACATAGGTCCGTAAATATGGTTAGTTAAATTACTTTTTTTTTTCATTAAACAGTTGTATTATAAGTATGTATTTTTTTTAATTTGTTCAGGTGTGTATATTTTGAATCTATGTACCTATTTCTGACCTTAATAATAAGCAATATACGCACTCTCCGTTGATTTTTCTATGTATTTATAGTTATATTTTAACCTAAACGACTAGTTTGTTTATATGCTTTAATATTCTAACATATTTATATATTTTTGGCCTCATTTATATTTATATTGCTAGAGCGTTTATGTCACTCCAATAAGTGACAAAGTTCTTTCTTCAACAGTTTTGGCTCTCATTGAATTGTTCCAGACCAAATTTAATTCAGGGTCTTTTACTTTCCTAAACAATGTCAGCTTCTTTTTCATGTAAATAAAGTTTTTCAGAAACAGTCGATTAGCTGATATTTTAATTCATATTCTCTTTATGAAGTCAATTTCAAATGGCTGCAAATGTATTCCCAATTTCTTATTTACTTCATGTAAGAAAGAATTCTCTGGTTTACCTGGAGATTCGTTTTCTGCCGACGGCAATCCAAACATAATTATTTTTTTTTTACCGAGAGAATTACTCTGGAGTGTTATAGAAGAATCTCTACTTATTTTCTCGGAAATTACATCTAACTTAGCTTCTAGTTGTGTATGACCAACTTCCAGTGTCTCAACTCTTTATTCTCTGTCCTTTAGCTGACATTTAAATGACTTCACGATAGTTTCTATTTCTTTTATTTCAGATGTACTTGATCTAACTTTGTTTATTATCCTGAGTCATAAAAAACTTAACACAACACTCAAAACAGAAAGTTTATGCTCATTGTGTAATTTTGATGAAAAGGAAGATTTATATAATTTTTTCATAACCTTTTCCATTTATAATTCCTATAGACTAAAACTACTACCCGCATTAAATTCATTGACTGCTGTCATGTTTACATCGTTTATAAAAACAATAACTGGAAAGCAGATATCCAGTTTATATTACTATAATGTTTATAGTTTCAAGATCATTTATCCAAAATGAATAGATACTTATAGTTTTAATTTATCAATACTTTTTCTCTTATATATTATTTGTTTATAAATTATTTAAATTGGGTTGTAGTAGTGATATCCTGTAATAGTAGTACCCTGTAGTGTCATGTGGTATGGTTGTTGTAATTATTATTGTTTCGTTGAATGGTATGATACGGTATGCTATTGTGGTTGTGAAGTTATAATATACATTATATTATAGTGTTGTATTATAAGGTATTATGCTATGTTGTATTACATTATATTATATATCGTTGTATTGTGTTATATTATAATATTATATTATTGATGGGTAATATTAATTGCTGATTAACGTGTTTTGTAGAGATAAAGAAAAAAATAATAATCTATATTTAATATTAAAAAATATATAAAAAGAATATTCTGATTCAAGTATAATAAATTAATTTGCTAATGTTATATTCTAATAATCACAATGTGTGTACCACTCCATTTGTACTTTGATTTCAGTATTGTAAATTAATTTGCTAATATTATATTGTAATAATCAAAATGTGTGTATACGCTCCATTTGTATTTGTATGGGGTCCGTTCCCAAAAAAAATAAATATACATTCTATTCAATTCTATATACTCGTGCTGTAATCAATTTAGGAGATGATTGTTTAGGAGCTTAGTTTTAATATAGTAAAACCAGTACTGGACTATGGTCTGAAGAAATTGAGGGATTTGATTATGATTTAGGAGAAGGAAATCTGGGAGGTGATAAATATATCCAAGATATCGGGATGTTTTTTGAGGGATGTTGGCCGATAAGTAGAACTCATGGGCGAGAGGATTGAATAACTGTTGAAAGATGAACCAGTTAGAAGGATGTTACCACGGGTTTCCTGCAGCAATAAAGCGCGATCCGAGGGATTGGAATATGGATTCAATGAGGTTATATGAGAAGGAATAACCAGGAGAATAGTATACAGCTGAGAATGTTAGTTGGAAAGGGCGAGATAAAAGAACTACATAAGGTGATTGAATGGCATCAGTTGGAATTGAAGGAATAAGTGAGTGGAATAAATATTTATGTATAAGGATGCAGGAACCGGAGAGGGAAATGTTGTCTGGTTGGCTAAATCTATAAGTGATGTAGTCACGTATGTAGAAATGTGTCCGTTGAGTGAAGTGAGTTTCTGTCAGAAGGGCAATATCAATGTGATTGTCATAGAGAAATAAGTCTAGTTCGTCACGGTGGTTAAGTAGTCCATTAGAGTTCCATAAAAGGATATCTAGGGGTTTTGTGTTCATTGAGGTAAGTTTAACTGGATTTCGGAAAGGAGTCTATTGAGGAGGGTAATGTGCGGTTTGATAGTCTATTGAAGATCTATCAGGAATGTTGAAAGGACTAAATTGATGTTTGATGGTTTTTGGCTGTGAAGTGGATTTGGATTAGGAGGATGTGATGGGTAATTTATTCGGCTGGGATTGTTGGGAGGGTGATGTTCTCGACGTGGGGTACGAGGAGTTGGATCTAAATTCTGTTGTTCTTGCGATAGAGGATTTATCTTGAGATTAGGAACGGATGGAACTGGTTATGGATGCACTGGCGGGAGGTTGGCCCTTAATAGTAGATGATGAGGAGGGATTTGCTGACGAGGAGGCTTAGGCTGAGGTTTAGCGGCTTTAGGCTTGGATTGGGAAGCCTGATGCGCCTGACGTCGAAGCTGCTGGTTTTTTATGGTTCTTTGCGGGTGTAAATTTTTCGAACCCTGTTGAGGATAGTCCGTAACTGTAGAGATGGATGTTTGTGGTTGGTTGATTTGAGAAGGTGATGAGGGCAGGGCTGGATAATTTGTCCTGTCTTCAATTTCGGGTGCCTCAGTGCCACCTTTTTGATCAAGGACAAGTCTTTTCCTTATTATGATAAGGATAAGACTGGCCTTATTATGCCATCTCAACTTCAGAAGATTTTTATAAACTTTACAAGCTCTGTAGCTCGATAGGTGTCCCTCGCAACAAAGTTCACATGTCGCAGCTTCTTGCCTTGGTTTCTGGCAAATATCAGACGGATGTGACTCAGCACATTTGATGCATCTGGCCTGATGATCGCAGTAGGTCTTTTTATGTCCCAAATTTTGACAGTTAGTGTATTGCACTACTATAGGTTTTTGTCTGGGCTCTTAAAAACGGATAATTGAGTATAAAAGACGTTTTACGTTAAATATTGCAGGGTTGTTTAATGCAGGTTCGAGATCTACGAAAAGTAGTGGCAGCGGGTAATTTTCCTTAGGATGAAGCACGGTTGCTATGTTTCTTACCATATGAAATGAAATGAAAAAAATATTTTATTATTCTGGGACTGTTGTACCTTAAGAACAAAATATAAATACAGATTGTATGTCTGTGTGGTTACAATTGTATATTTACAATAAGAGTTGACTTAAGATAAAAATACTGAAAAGAGAAAGAAAAGAACAAGTAAATTGTACATATATATTAGAAACTAAAATAACCTTAATAAATTGAGGTAGTCTAGCGGTGCTTAGATATAGACTCTTAAGTATATTTCACAATCAGTCGGATTGAGAAAGGAGTAGGTGCATAAAGAGGAGAGGTTTGAAAGAGGAAACTGACTGAGCGTGTCGAATATCAGCAGGGATGGAATTCAAGAGGGAGGCGGTTTGTATTGTAAAGGATTTGTCAAACGCAGCAGTTCGGTGAGGAGGAGGATAGAGGTCGGAAGTACGAGATCTGGTGGGACGGGATTGGATGGAGTATTTGAATTGTAAGCTGTGAAAAATATAGGAGGGTCGATGAGTTCTAATGATTTGGTACAGAAAGGTGGCTAGGAAGTACTGACGGCGATAGGATGGGTAGAGCCACCTCAACTCAGTGTAATACTGGGTAATATGCGTATCCCTTGAGATTCCGAAAACAAATCGTAGTGCGCAATTCATTAGGCGTGTAAATTTGGCCTCGGAATCTCCCGAGAGTTCACCATACACCATACAGCTATAGTCGAAGTGGGGGAAAACAAGGGAGGAAACTAGGAGTTGACGGGACTTATATGGAAGGAGATATCGTAGACGATTGAACTGTTTTAGGGTGGAGATAGTGCGACGGTGGAGATATGTCCTATTCCTTATCCAAACTAATTTTAATTGAGCGTGTGGAAGTATTTCGATGGGAACATCTTAATACGACTCTGTATGGTTTTTCCTGTCTGATCTGGTAACAATGGAAATCGTATTTTCTTGAAGTAAAATGTTCAATTAGTTTTTTTATAATTTTCTTTGGAGTTGGTATTTATTTTTGTATCATTGACATGTAAAATTTGGTTGTTCTATCAGATCAGAGATTTCTTGTCAGAAGTACATAAATTTTTTAATTTTTGCGACGAAAATTGGCCAGAAATTTATTTTGGTTCCAGAATAGTGTTTGTAAATTAGCAGAGTTAATGGTTGAGGTTATTGGTGAAATTGTTTCTGATTTGATGACTGAAGTGGTTTTGCTGCGACCGTTTGGTGCACTTTTTTTTGTTTCAAATGTTTTTTTTATTTCGACGATTTATTTTTTTTCTTGTTTGGTGAGTTGCCCGCTGATCCGGGATCAGAGTTTCGATGGCGTCTTTGAAGAGTCCTTCTTTTTAAATATTGTGGATCGATCTTACTGACCTCGGGGTTTTTTCTTCCAATTCTTCACCAGACCCATTGTCAGATTTCATGATAAAAGAAAAAAAAGTCTATAACTGTTATAAAACTCACAAATTAAAATCTAGGAAACTGATTCTTAAAACTAAACTATTTACATATAAAATAAGAAAAATCTCAATATACATGATTTAACAAAAGTAAAAGTCTTAGAGAAAAATAAATAAATGAAATAAAGAGAAGAGAAAAAAAAAGTTTATTTCTTTGGATATGAACTCGATATCATTCGAAGGAAGGTGTGTAAATAAATAGAGCCTTGGCCGCGAATCTTACGTAGATAAGGCAAGACTAGTAAAGGGAATTACCGACCAGCTGTGCTGTCTCTACAAAACTAGTATAAATTAACTATTAAACATAATTATTAATACATATCTCTCACCTCATTATCTAATGTGAAAATGTACAAAAGTTCACTGTTCACAAATTATAGCAGCAGTATTTGCAGAATTAGCCAGATGAAAAGGAAACAAAGATAGATGCAAGCATTGAACTGTAGTTGCGGCCATGACACTTGATACTGGTTTGGATTTAAGGATACAATTACGTAATTAAACAAAACGGCTTGCCCAACATTACCTTACTATTAATTATATCCATCTATAGCTATATTTATTTATTCTTAACTTAATTTGATTTTCTTGAATATTGTATCGTTTCTTACCATGATTTACTGATTCCACAATTCTCATTTATATTTACTGATCTCATTATTATTCATATCCATTTTGAAATGTTTTAATTGCAATATTCTGGTTCTCGCTTTTTTTCTTCTTGTCCTAATGATGGCTCCTCTTCAGACCATAGTCCATTAATACTCCAATTATCTCAAGCTCATATTCCTAAACCTTGTTCAACGTCCTTCATCTGAGACCCAGTTAACTGGAAGCTCATTTATCAAATCCTATCCTATAAAATAGACCTCACGATAACCTTGAAAACCCCAAAATAACTCGACAATGCAGTACATTTCTTTACCACCACTATTCAACTAGCAATCTGGGCTGCTTCCTCCCCAAACCACTCCTCAAGAACTCCTAAGAAAAATAATTTTCCTCAACACCTCATAGACCTAATCCACACCAAATTTTGGTGGTGATGGCTCTTAGGTAGCGTCTGATGAAAATTTGATAACACCTTTCTTCTACATTAACTTCTAGTCCGGAATCCAACCCCATCTACAATACAGCAGTAGAAGAGTTCATTAGTTTCACCTATCCCACTCTCCTTACTCCCCAAAGCAGTTAATATTTCTAAAGCCAAACATCACTTACAAAAACTACCTCCCCACAAATCACTTAGATACGACCTCCTTACCTCTCAAATCCTTAAACAACTTCCTCCTACAGCTGTCATATTCCTCGCTTGCATATACAATATCATCTTACGAAACACCCATTTTCCTCTTTTATGGAAACATTACATTATTATCCTACTTTTAAAACCAGATAAACCTCCCAACAGCCTGATATCTTATAGACCAAATAGCCTGCTTCAAAGTATTTAAAAAATTCTTGAAAATATTCTACTTCAACGAATTCTACCTATTATAGAATCCCAGAAGAATGTTTCTTCCCATCAGTTCGGATTTCATTGGTAACATTCCACTGTCCAACAAGTACTCCGAGTGGTGGTCAATCATATTTCCTCATCCCTGGAAATCAGGCAATACTAGCCTCGAGAATTTCTGGACATAGCACAAGCTTTTGACAGGGTATGGCAAGTTGGGATGCTTTTCAAGATTAAAACATATCTGCTCCAATCTTTATACCTAGTCCTCTGCTAATGCTTCTCTGATCGCACCTTTCGGGTTCGCTGCGGTGCAGAATTTTTCTATTGCTATCTCGTTGAGGCCAGTGTTCTTCAACGTAGCGTTTTGGGTTCCGTCCTTTATATCCTCTTTACCACTGATATCACTGTCCATCCCGATACCTTCCTAGTATCATTTGCAAACACCGCCATCCTATCTCAAAACTCAGATCTTGAATCAGCATCCTTAAAAATTCAAAGGCAACTCTCCCTAATTGAGCACTAGTGTAAAAAATAGCGCATTAAAATAAAAGAATCAAAATACAAACATAATATTTTATGTTTATGATAATCTTTTACGCTCTGATGTCCTCCAACCCATTTTAATTCCTTCTAGTTTCCTTTTTCAGACACAATACGGTATCTGATATCTCTCTTAGAACGAAGACTAACGTGGGACCTACTTGATAGACTCAATAAAACAACTTAACCGAAGATATGGCCAAGTATACAGATTACTGAGTAGAAAACCCAACTTTGAACTGAAAAAAACAACTGATCTACAAGACAATCCTGAAACCTATTTGGGCCTACGGAGTAAAACTGTGAGGCTAAGTTTTTTAACATCAAAAGCATCCAATCCTTTCAGTCCAAAGTCATTTGAAGAGTTGTCGATGATCCGTTATATGCAGATTTTGAAATCAATAATCAAATTATCAAATCAAATCTGATCAAAACTGTTATCTGAAATTTTTAAAAATCATTTGATCATTTTTATGAAGAGTGATTTTTATTTTTGATCATGCAGTTCTGCGCATGCGCTAGATTGTATCAGTCGGCCCTTATTTCAGCTCTTAAAAATATTCATTTTTCGTAAGATAAATAGTATTAGTTTTAATTAAAACAGTGTCAAGACGTCAGTTAACCACCTAGACCAAAACATGAACTAATTCTACTGTAAGTACAGTTGTTATTTATTGTGTACTGTTGTGAACAGTGAATAGTGAAGTTAAGGAGGATAACTTCCTTATCTCGCTATAGTGTCACGTAGTTAGATATCAACAGGTCAGTTGGGCTGCTGCTCCTCAGCGGTGCAGTTGCTCTAGGCCTGCACGCCGTTTATTAATTGAAGGTCAAGTTCAAGCAGAGGATCTTTTTACTAATACTAAAATATACCCAAGCACAGCTGATGCTTATCGACAAATAGTTAAATATCTGACCGATACAAAGGCAGATTTTCACACATACCAGCTCAGGCAAGAGCGCTCTCTGAGAATATTGATCCGTAACTTACACCCCTCTACACCAGTTGAAGCGATACAAGACGAACTTATGGCCATGGGATTTAAAATAAGACAGGTCAACAATGTAATGAAGGACAACAGAGATGACTCAGGGAAAAATAGAAAGATTCCATTACCTCTATTTTTTGTGGACTTGGAACGCTCTGCAGGAGTAGATAAAATATTTGAAATTAAAATATTGTATTACACACGTGTTAAGGTTGAAAAACCTTACACTAAGAGAGACATTGTCCAGTGCCACAACTGTCAGGCATATGGCCACTCCAAGGCTTACTGCCATCAAATACCAAGATGCGTGAAATGCGGACAGACACACAAGTCTGACGAATGCACAAAATTTAAATCAGAACCCGCAGCATGTGCTCTATGTCTGGAAGGACATCCTGTCAACTACAAAGGGTGTGAGATCTACAGAAATATGAAAAACCAATTCTACAAATCTTGAAACAAAGAAGAAACATCCCAACCCGGAAGAGGACCTGTTAAAAAAGTGGACCCTAAAGTTTTCTTCTCTCAGTTACTTGGGGGTAGAAACCAGACTGATAAATGTGAGGCCCTGCTGCAACAGCGACCGCAATTCCAACGTCAACATCCTGTCCCTCCTAATGAACAAAACCTTCATCAACATCAAATTCCTCATATTCCTCCTCCATCACATGCCACAGATCTTACCAGTCTGTTGGTATCTTTCCTTACTGACTTCAAATCCCTTGTTACCCCACTGATACCACTCCTCACAAATCTTGTATCTCATCTCATCCCTCCTTTAAAAAATCCTTAAATGAATCCCATCAAACCCTTATCCATTCTCCTTTGGAATGCGAATGGTGCTAGAAACCACACTGACGAACTAACAGCTCTACTACTAGACAAGAACGTTGACGTAGCCCTCATTACTGAAACTCTACTGACCAAAAAACAGAGTTTAAAAATCCCACAGTACTAAACATATCGTACTGACCAACCTGACGGTAGGGCACATGCCGGTACTGCTGTCCTTGTACACCAATCTCTCTCGCATCACCTACTCCCGACACCAAGCCACGATTTCCTACAATCCACTGCTATCATAATCAAAACCTTCTCCTTTCCTATTACCGTTGCATCAGCGTATTGCCCTCCTAACCAATCCATCTCCAATACCCAATTTAGTTCCCTCCTCAATTCCTTAGGACATCATTTCATCCTTGGTGCAGACTTAAACTCAAAGCATCAACAGTGAGGATCAAGAACTACCAACTCTCGTGGTAGAACATTGCTCTCTGCACTCAATTCCCAACGTTTCTGCCTCCTTCCTCCTAACTCACCTACCTACTGGCCCACTGATCCTAACCGCAATCCTGATATCCTTGATTTCTTCATCCACAGTGGTTTAGGTCCCCTCAATCATTCTCTTACCCGTCTTGATGACCTTTCCTCAGACCACAGTCCTCTAATACTCCAAGTATCACTAGCTCCTATTCCTAAAACCTCCCCACCATCCTTCATCAGACGTCCAGTCAACTGGAAACTCTTTCAGCAAATCCTTTCCGATCAAATTGACCTCAGAATAACCCTGAAAACCGCAGAAGACCTTGACAATGCCGTACATTCCTTTACCACCATGATTCAACAAGCAGTCTAGACTGCTTCCTCCCCAAATCACTCTCCGAAAATCCTTTAAAAAAATAACTTACCCCAACATCTCCTTGACCTAATCCATATCAAACGCCTTGCCAGATCATTATGGAAACGCACCAGACATCCAGCCGATCGCTGTTCCTATAATTCTTACTATAAGCAACTGAAGCTGGAATTAACCTACTTCAGATCCCAATCCTTTAACTCCTACCTTACATCTCTCTCCACTCATGATAATTCCCTTTGGAATATAACCAAAAAAATCCTAAAATCCCAGCATATCTCCCATCCCCTCCGACAAAGTGATGGCTCCTGGGCTTTGGCGTCAGATGAAGACAAAGCTCAGGAATTCGCCAAACACCTCTCCTGCACATTCACTCCTCATCCGGAATCCCATCGTACCCACACTGCAATAGTAGAAGAATTCCTCTCTTCACCCATCCCACTCTCTTTACCACCAAAAGCAGTTAATCCTTCTGAGGTCAAACATCATTTACAAAAACTACTATTCCTAAAATTCCTACTCATCCTGAAACTCTCCTGGCAACATTCGCTGATGACACGGCCATCCTATCTTCTAATTCAGATCCCGAAACAGCTTCCTTTAACCTACAAAGTCACCTCTCTCTTATTGAACACTGGTGTAATAAATGGCGCATCCAAGTAAATGAATCTAAATCCATACACACCACTTTCACCCTTCGGCGCTAGTTGCGTCCACCAGTTTATTTCAACTCCATACCACTTCATCTCTCCGATTCAGTTCGGTACCATAACTTCTTTCTAGACAAAAGACTAACATGGAACCCACATACCAGACTTAAAAGACAACAGCTTAACCGACGATATGGCCAACTATATAGACTACTCAATAAAAAATCTCAACTTTCAATTGAGAACTAACTATTAATCTACAAGAAAATCCTGAAACCTATCTGGACCTACGAACTCGAACTGTGGGGGTCAGCAAAATTTCCAACATCAAACGCATTCAATCCATTCAGTCTAAAGTTCTCCGAACAATAGTCGATGCTCCCTTTTATGTAACCAATAAAACCCTACACAATGACCTTAATATCCCATTTGTACTTGACCTAATCCCAGACAAATTTTCCAAATTTCACCAGAATCTCACTCATCATCCTAATCCTTTAGCACAGTCTCTGTCTACCTCCAGTCATCCCTACAATCCTCCTCGGAGGTTAAAACGGCAGTGGCCCCTCGACCTTTTGTAAAAATGTATATATTTGAGTACTGGCACTGGCCAGATTCTTCACTCATGTCTTGAGCGTCTGTTGGTCTAGTGCGCTGTATCAGCCTCCACTGGCTTACTATACCAGTGGCGCGGTTGGGAGAGAAGCACTGGGATCTCCTGGAGTCCTACTTTGCCTTCCACAGTTGGGGAAAAAAGCTTGATTCGGAGTCCCCTGGGCCAATGTAAATATTGTACATAGGTGTGAATTTGTTTTATTTGTTTTTTTATTACTCAGCTGATCTGTTGTTTTAATTATCTTGTATATTACTTTATCTATTTATATATATATATATATATATACTTTTTTTCTTTTTTTTTCCTTTCTTATGTACATATTGTGTAAATGAATACTTTAACTCTAGTACCAATGCCCTTCAGTTTGGCTTATTTTCGTCATAGTGGATCTTTTATTAAAACTGGATAGTCAGAAAATTACAAAATATAAAAAAAATTATTGGCTTAGGCAACAAAAAACACCAGTAAAGTACATATTTTCAACAAAAAAAAAATTTCAAGTTTAAAATCAAGCGACGTTTGTAATTAAACAGTCATTATTAACGGAAAACGCCCTGAAATTAAACCTGAACTAAAATTAACTGAAATTAAAAAATTGAAATTAACTAACTGAAATTAAACACCTGAAGAATATATTTATCTTTATAAAACACTGATAATAATAATAATGCAATAATTTAATTGTCAAAAAATTAAACATTTTTTTTATTAATTTAATTTATGATTTTTTTTTTTTTAATATTACTTCCTTTTTTTATACTGAGATTGTTGCAGACTGCTTATATTGTAAAAATGATATAATAATAATAAAACTTAATTAGAAATACTTTGCTGAATATCTTGAATTTTGTATTTACTGTTTGCAATTTAACATTTTGTTTTCTATATTTACTGATGTTCAAGTTGAAAATCAAGCTTCGTTTGTTGTTAAACAGCCAGCAATAACGGAAAACGTGCTGAAATAAAACATCTGGAGAATATATTATCTTTCTAAAACACTAATTACCTTTTTTTTGCATTTGATAAACTTTTAGCAGCAACTTGATATATTATGTTCATCTGTCTACTATATATTCCTTTTGCCATATAATAGGTACTCATGCTTGTTTTCTTTTCCGAGATTTTGGCATTTCCTTTCTCGTTCATTTGACGTATTTTTCGAATTTTCGTTTTCAATTTCGTGTTTATCCTCATTTTGAGACCATATACTACTAATACTACATACTTCTGATACTGACAATCAGTTCCGGTTACCTAGAAGAACTTATAGCTTCACTCTTTCAATCTTTCTTTGTCCAGAGAAAATATCAAAATATCCTATTTTTTTATGAGGTTATCCAAATTCCGAACAAAATAAAGGAAATAAAAACTTATTTTTTTATTTATTTTTTTTTTGTTGAGTTTTACTAAAAACAACCCGGCAACTATTCATTATATGTAGTTCAGATTAGGTATAGATTATTTTGGTTTATAAAACAGATATTAATATGACTCATTTCCGGGTAAGTATATACAATTTAAATTACCTCTAAGTATCACTAAATATACAAAACAAAGTGTTAAATTGCAAACGTTAAATTAAAAATTCAAGATATTTAGCAAAGTATTTTTGAGTTAAGTTTTGTTATTATAATTATAACATTTTTACAATAGAGTTCTTCTTAAACGACCTCCGTAAAGAATAAAGGAAGTTAAATTTAAGAAAATAAAACAATAAATTAAATTGTCCAATTTTTTTTAGGAAAGTTAAATTATTTCATACTTGTTCGTTAATACAATCAATTTAATGTACCAAAACTTTATTTTAGCACTATAAGTAAGGTATTTATGAGTACTGAATGGTGTGGTAGAGGCCTGTAGGCACCTACGCAAGTACCGCTTTTCTGCAGCTTATGTTCATTTTCTACGGAACGGCTTCAAATATTTTAAAAAGTGATCAGTGTTTTAGAAAGATAAATATATTCTCCAGATGTTTTATTTCAGCATGTTTTCCGTTATTGTTGGATGTTTAATAACAAACGAAACTTGATTTTCTGTTTAAAAATTGTCTTTACTGGTGTTTTTTATTTCCTAAACCAATTATTTTTTAAATATTTTTTCATGTTTTCTTATTTTCTGACTATCCAGCTTTAATAAAAGACCAACTATGGCTAAATTGAGCCAAATTCTGATTCCCAGAATTATTAACTAATGTCAAAGTCGTCAGTCATGTTTGGACATCTTTTCTTTGTGGCGACATTGACTTTTTTGTTTTTTTAAATAAATATTTACAAGGAACACAAAAATATACAATTTATAGGGATGTGGGGGGGGGGGGGGGGGAGGGGTGCACGGTAGGTGGGTCTGGACCACCGAGTGTGTGGGTGGCTAATGCGCTTTCGCCCAATCTCCACTGGTTTTATCCCCAGTGACACCGTTGAGAGATTATTTCAGGGATCTCCTGGAGTCCTGTTTTTCCCTCCACAGTTGGAGAAACAAGCCTTCCACGGAGTTTCCTCGCCTGATTGCAAATAATGTATATAGGTGTTTGTATGTGATTTTTTTATTATTAATTTACTCTCTTATTATTATCTAAGTTATTTTCTTTTCTTTATGATATTTATACCTTAACTGTGACAGATTGTAATATTTCTCAATAAAATGTCTAAATGATATTTACTTTTGGATTATTATTATTTTGTCTGTTTTTATTTTATATTTGTATGTATATATAATATGAATGTGGTCCTACTTCATTATAACTATTCTCCAATAGACAGAATGTAATATATTAATTACTTTTTTAAGCACATATTATTTATTTAGAAATATAATAATCTATCGCAGGACAATAATTATAGTGAGATATGAATACATTCACACCAAATATACAGAAAACATAAAATTTACAAAAGTAAAATAATAATAAAAAATCATGTACAATAAAAAAAAATCACCTAAGGATAAGTAAAAACATAAAAACACAATAACAGCTATATATAATATATACAATCAGGCAGGGAACCCCTAGCCATGCTTGTCCCTCCAATTACAGAGGGAAAAGCAGGACTCCAAGAGATCCATGCACTATTCTCTCAACCCTGTAACTGGTCCTAAAGCCAGAAATTGAGCGAGAGCGCTTTAGCCACATTCACTCATGTCTTGAGTGGAGAATCTGGCCATTGCCAGAATTCCAAGATATATACTATATAATGCATGATATATTTGTATTTCCTTTGTATTTATTCGTCATTGTTATTCTATGGGGGACCTAGTCCCAGAATAAAGTTCAATTTTCTATTATATTATATATTACTAAAGATCTCTGGGCAACTGTAGCTTTTACCTCCGAGGAGGATTGCAGGGATGAATGGAACTAGATAGGGATTGTGAAACGGGACTTGGATGATTTTTAAGGTTATGATTGGAATTTGGAAAAAAAAATTCACGGATAAGGCCTAGGACAAATGGAATATTAAGTTCATGATGTAGGGTTTTGTTGGTTACATAGAACGGAACATCGACTATTGTTCGGAGGACTTTTGAATGAAAGGATTGTATGCGTTTGATGTTAGAAAATTTTTCTGTTCCCCAAAGTTCTAGTCCGTAGTTCCAAACAGGTTTCAGGATTGTCTTGTAGATCAGTAAATAGTTGTCAATTGAAAGTTGAGATTTTCTAGTACAAAGTCTGTATAATTGGCCATATCGTCTGTTAAGATCTTGTTTAATTCTAATATGTGGCTTCCACGTTAGTCTTCGGTCTGAGAGAAAGCCAAGATATCGGACTGTGTCTGTAAAGGAAGCTGGATGGAGTTAAACGCTGTGGCCCTTGAGACAGCAGGAGTTGTCATCCGAGACCGATAGAATTCATTCAATGAATTATAATCACAATAGTGTAGTATGGTGACTCTTTTTGCCATAAACTTGGCAACAACTTTAACTTTGACATTTACGCATGTGATGAGATCCTGTACATGAAAAATATAAATTCGATTGTTTAGTAGGTCATAACGACCACTATCATCTGCATCCAGAAATTAAGGGCAGTATAAAAAAAGTATTTTTTGTTATTTAATTGGTTTTCTCGTTTATCACTATTCAAAAAGTTGTTTCGATGAACTTTAGGCTGAGAATTTTTAGACGTAGAAGGCTCAGATCAAAGTTCTGCGATTCTAAGATGTGATTTAACAAATTTACAAAACTCCTCAAAAATAGGAAATGTCCCTTCACTAAGATTATTTTCAAACATTAGGATCCACAACGTTTAGTCCGAAATTTATTACAACAACGTCAGCAACGTTATTAAGTTTCAGAATTTTTAAGGAATTATAGTTGTCTGAAAAGTCTTGAAAGTTGGAGGTGCTATCAATAGAATATGGTTTGGGACACCCGGCCGACTACAAAGGCTGCCAAATTTACAAGAATCTAAAACCCAGACATCATAAAAACTGGATTCAAGATGAAGCAGTAAGACCAACAAGAGAGAGAGAGCCTTCTAGAATAGTAAACAATAGTGTATTATTTTCCGTGCAACTGAGAGGAAAGAACTCAACCGGTAAATGTCGAGCCCTGTCGCAACAACAACCTCAACCCCAACCTCATAATCTCATTGATCTGAATATACCTAGCCATCAACAACCAATAGATCATATCTCTCCTCCTTCAAATGCAAAAGATCTCACCAATTTGTAAGCATCTTTCCTCACCGATTTTAAATCCCTAGTTACTCCATATCACTCCTCACAAATCTCGTATTTCACCTAATTCCTCCTTTAAAAAATCTTTAATGACTCACACCCCAAAACCCATATTCTTCTTCTTTGGAATGCGAATGGTGTTAGAAATTAAGTTGAAGAACTAACAGCTTTACTAATGGACAAGAACATCGACGTAGCACTAATTACGAAAACTCAACTGACCAGAAAACATCATTTAAAAATACCTCAACATAAAGTATTGAACATCCTGACGGTAGAGCACATGCCGGTACTGCTTTTATTGTACATCAATCCCTTTCTCATCACCAGCTTCTTTTACCGATTTTAGATTTCCTACAATCCACCGCCATCCTAATGAAAACCTTCTCCTTTCCCGTCACCATAGCATCAGCATATTACCCTCCTAACAGATCCATATCCGATATCCAGTTCAGTTATCTTCTCAACTCCTAAGGACATCACTTTATCCTGGGTGGAGATTTAAACGCCAAACACCATCAATGGGGATCTAGAACCACGAATTCTCGTGGTAGAACATTGCTATCTGCACTCAATTCCCAACGTTTCAGTCTCCTTCCTCCTAAATCACCTACCTACTAGCCCACAGATTCTGACCGAAATTCCGATATCCTTGATTTTTTTATCGACAGTGGCTTAGGTTACCTCAATCATTCCCTTTCCCGTCTTGCCGAACTATCCTCAGATCATAGTCCGTTATTACTCCAATTATTTCTAGCTCCTATTCCCAACTCTTCTCCACCGTCCTTCATCAGAGGCTCAGTTAACTGGAAACTCTTTCACCAAATCCTTTCCGATAAAAGACCTTGACAATGCAGTACATTTCTGCACCACCACTATTCAACAAGCAATCTGGACTGCTTCTTCTCCAAACCACTCCTCAAAAAGTCTCAAGAAAAATAAGTTACCTCAACACTCCATACCTCATACCTCCACACCAAACCCCGTGCCAGATTATTATGGGAAACATAAACATACACCCCACCGATCGTCAATCCTATAATTATTTTTATAAAAAATTAAAGTAGGAATTGGCCACCTTCAATCCTTCAACTTCTATCTTACTTCCCTCTCTGCTCATGACACTTCCCTATGGAAGATCACTGAAAAAATCCTAAAACCCCATCTCATTTCACATCCTCTTCGTTGAGGTGATGGCTCTTGGGCAGCGTCTAACTAAGATAAAGCCGAGGAATTTGTAAAACCCTTTTCCCTTACATTCATCTTTCATCCGGAATACAACGCCATCTACAGTACAGCAGTAGAAGAGTTCATTAGTTCACCTATCCCACTCTCTTACCACCTAAAGCAGTTAATCCTTCTAAAGTCAAATGTCACTTCCAAAAACTACTTCCCCGCAAATCACCTGGACACGACCTTCTTACCTCTCATATTCTTAGACAACTGCCTCCTAAAGCTGTCATATTCCTTACATACATATACAATAGCATCCTACGAACCATCTACTTCCCTCTTTATGGAAACATTCTACTATTATCCTATTTACAAACGCAGGCAAACCTCCCAACAGCTTAACTTCCTACAGACTCATTAGCCTACTTCCATTCCTTTCTCATATCCTTGAAAAGATCTTCCTGAAACGAACCCTACCCTATATAGAATCTCAAAATCTTCCTTCGCATAAGTTCGGAATCCGTTCCCAACACTCCACAGTCCAACAAGGACTTTCAGTGGTCGATCATATTTCCGTAGCCCTGGAAAGCAAGCAATATTGCATTTCTTTTCAAACCTAAAACCCATCTGCCTCAGTTTTTATATCATCTCCTCCGCTCCTACCTCTCCGATCGTACCTTCCGAGTTCGCTGCAGCACTGAATTTTGCAATTGCTATCCAATTGAGGCTGGTGTTCCTCAAGGTAGCGTTTTGAGTCCCGCTACATCCTCTTATCGCCGATATCCCTGTCCATCCCAATACCTTCCTGACAACATTTGCTGATGACACAGTGATTCTATCATCCGACTCATATCTTGATATAGCATCCTTAAACCTTCAAAGAAACCTTTGCCTGATTGAGCACTAGTGTCATGAATGGCGTATTAAATGAATCTAAATGCCAACACATTATCTTCACACTCCGATGCAGTTTCTGTCCCCCAATACACATTAATTACATCCAGCTTCCTTTCTCAGACACAGTCCGGTATCTTGGCTTTCTCTTAGACTGAAGACTAACATGGAACCCACATACTTAAAAGACAGGAACTGAACCGACGATACGGCCAACTATACAGACTTAATAATAATAAAAATAAAAGGCTTAGCGAACCCGAAGGTTCGATGCCGACAGCACCAATCGCTTATTACACACCTCCCTCCACCGTTCGCCGTCCAAACCCAACTATATAGACTTATAAATAGAAAATCTAAACTTTCTGTAGAAATATGTATGAGTATGTAGGATGAATGATACAAAAACATACCATATATACAATAAAAGAAAAACAAGGATACTAAAAGTAAATGTATAAAACTCAAATACATACATGCTTCTATACAATATCTAAACAAAAAGTATTAAAGACCAGTAGAGGCTGAGCAGAGACGCTATAATCACACATACATGGCTTGAGTGGAGAATTTGGCTATTGCCAAAATTCCCATTTATACTTATTCACAAAAGGTCTCTGGACCACTGACGCTTCAGTCTTCGAGGAGGATTGTAGGGATGGGTGGTGCTGGATAGGGATTCTATAAGGGGATTTGGATGATAGGTAAGGTTCTGGTGAAATTTGGAGAGTTTTTCAGGTATAAGGTCTAGGACAATTAAGGTCATGTCAAGGGTTGTTGATCATATAAAATGGAGCATCAACTATTGTTTGAAGGAATTTAGAGTGAAAAGATTGGATACGTTTGATGATTTTTTAGCAGAAAATTTTTTTGCTGTCCCACAAAGTCCAAGTCCGTATTTCCAAATAGGTTTCAGGATTAATTTGTTTTCAATTCAAAGTTTAGATTATCTGTTCAGCTATCTGTATAGTTGGCCGTATCGTATTGTGAGTTCTTGTCTTTTGAGTCTAGTATGTGGCTTCCATGTTAATCTTCGGTCCAGGAGAAAGCCAACATACCGGACTGTGTCTGAGAAAGGAAGCTGGATGGAATTAAAGTGTACTGGTGGACAGGATCTGCGTCGGAGTGTAAGGTAATGTGTTTGCATTTGGATTCATTTACTTTAATCCGCCATTATTACACCAGTGCTCAATCAGAGCGAGGTGTCATTGCAGATTTCAGGATACTATTTTGGGATCTCAGTTGGATGATAGGATGGTGATATCATCAGCAAATATTGCCAGAAAGGTATCGGGATGGACAGGGATATCATAGATAAAAAGGATATAAAGGACAGGACTCAAGACACTACTTTGAGGAACAGCGGCTTCATCTGGGTAGGAATTGGAAAATTCTGTAACATAGCGAACTCGAAAAGTGCGATCAGTGAGGTAAGAGTGGATGATTAGGTACAAGGACTGGGGTAGAAGCCCGGTCAGCTTGAAAAGAAGCCCAGCGTGCCATACCCGGTCAAAAGCTTAACCTATGTCCAGAAATGCACCTGAGCAATATTTCTTACTTTCCAGTGCTGCAAAAATATGATCGACTACTCGGAGTCCTTGTAGGACCGTGGAGTGTTGTGAACGAAATCCGAACTGATGGGAAGGAAGGGATTCTATAAAGGGTAGGATTCGTTTCAGGAGGATCTTTTCAAAGATTTTTGAGAGAACTGGAAGTAGACGAATTGATCTGTAGGACGTCGAGGTATTGGTAGGTTTAACTGGTTTTGGAAATAGGATAATATTGCAATATTACAAAAGATGAAAGTGGGTGGTTATCTTTAATAAAAAAAATATGGCTTACACGGTTTAGCTTACAAGTTGGGTGATTTAATGAAAACAACAGCGGTTACTGTTAAATCACCAAAAGTAAAAAAAATATTTGGGTTTTATTATAAAATATGTTTTATTGATTTTTTAAATAGTTTTTTATAACTTATGTTGATTCTTATTTTTGATCAAATTACAGCATTAGCAGTCCAGTAAAATTAGTATATTTTCGTAAAAAAAGATTTAATCCAAATTTTATTATTTCAAAGAACGATTTTTTTTGATAAATTATACATGAAAAGTGAGCGATTGTATATTTTATGCTTCAACCTTTTTTACAACTGGGATGTGGTTAGGGAACATATCAACTTAGCAATCTAGGCATGTAGAGTATCCTTTCATAAGTATATTATGACGATGTATCGAAAGAACACAATAATACCAATAGATAATAAATTATCCATGTTTTATGTAAAAAAACAATAAAATCTTGACTTATAAAACTTTAAATTTATCTTCCCCTTTGTGCCTTCCAGCGTGAAGGTGAAACTATTTACACATTAATTTTGAAAATTTTAATATTTTAAGTATAAAGTTGTTAAAACTGTATGTTTATATATATATATATATATATATATATATATATATATATATATATATATATATATATATATATATATATATATATTTTATTGTCACACTTCAATATTTATGGGTCTTATAGATCAGGTTTTGTGTTATATCGTTTAGTGTTAGAAAATTCATACAATAGAATACCCTTGCCTACTCAGCTAAGTTGAAATTTTCCCAAACTCTTCAACCTGCTCTTTCTCAAAAGGGTAAAGCTTATCCCATCCCTTAGAGTTTTGAGTCTTCTAAAGCTTCCTGTAAAGAAAAAATGAAAGAAAAATATACATGTTTCTCTAGGGATACTGGGAGAAAGATTATTAGATTATTACAATCAGTACAGTATTTAATGTTTTATATAGTGCTCCTCATCCTTGTTTCACAAAGAGTTGAAGATCTAGTGGTTGAGCTTTTTGGCACTGAATCAATGCGGGCTGAAATGGAAAAAATGCAAGTTATTCATAGAGGTCACGGTCCGAAAATTTTAGAAGTTCTTGTAGGATTTTACGTTCTTGGTAAGTAGATGTGATGCAATCTAGTCATGAAGTAGCTATAATTAAATGATAATTACAATTTATCAATTTTGTTTTGTTTCCATGATTATTATTATATCTGACTTATTTTAACCTTA
Organism: Nezara viridula; assembly: GCA_928085145.1. Lineage (NCBI taxonomy): Eukaryota > Metazoa > Arthropoda > Insecta > Hemiptera > Pentatomidae > Nezara > Nezara viridula. The sequence continues at coordinate 110,205,072 of OV725078.1, read as the reverse complement.
TTTCTTGTGCATAATCTCTGATATATTTAATCTGACATTTCCAATACACAAACCAGATACAATAAGCTGTCACAAAATATAATTTGACGATTAGTAAAAATACATTTTTTTTTTTAATCCAAAACAACCCTTCAAAGTTGGGGTTTTAAAATTCATTAGAAACAATATTAAAATTACTATCCACCTACAATAAAATTCTTCACTGTCTTAGATGTCTAATTTCATAAGAAATGATTTCCAACTTTTTCTTATTTATGTTTTATAGTTAAAGAAAAACAATTGAATTGTATTGTTTCAACACAATTGAAACAATACAAATTACAATATAACTACATCAGTTTAATTATCATCATTGTATTCTCCTACTCCACTACTATGCAGTGTGAAGATACCATCTCTTTAGGGAATAAACCAAAATAAAAATGAATTGAAATTGAACATAAGGCAAACTTGTTAAATTTTAAATGGACCGTACTAAAGGCACGAGGGAGGCATATGTTTTGTGAAACAAAGGCTTCACTCACTATTCTCATTGGATGTACAGCACTTTCCTCTCTTAAGCTATTAGCCTTGGCTCTGGGTACTGAGGTCTTCTCTCTTTCCAATCAGTTGCCGTAACGGGTCGAACACAGATTCAGGAAGAAGTTATCTGGTGTTTGTAACCTGCCGCACTCTAGCGTGTTCACACAATATCACAGCCATAAAATATCTCATCTCAAATGAGAAGAAAATCATCTGACTTAAAATAAACAAAGAGAGAAATAATCAGAAGTACACTTCTAAACAAAATAAAATAAGTGAGCCAGGTCAAATATTAATTTATTTTTTTTTTTGTATAACTTTTTGTTTATTTAGAAATATTACATTCCGTCACATCAAGGACATTTATAATAGTGTTCAGAGAGCACACTCACACTATATTTACAATAAGTAAAAATAAATAATACAGAAACTTAATATATCAATAATAAATAAATAATAAAAATAAATGTATATAAACAAAAGAACTAACCTAATCATACACACTCGGGCTTGAGTGGAGGATCTGGCCATTGCCAAAACTCCAATAGATGCTTATTTACAAAAGGTCTCTGGGCCACTGCCGCTTCAACCTTCGAGGAGGATTGTAAGGATGGGTGGTGCTGGATAGAGATTGTGCAAGGGGATTTGGATGATAGGTAAGGTTCTGGTGAAATTTGGAGAATTTTTCTGGAATAAGGTCTAGGACAAATGGGATATTAAGGTCATGGTGTAGGATTTTGTTGACGTCACCAAAAGATCACCGGGTTATGGTCCGAACTGGGACCTGGTACCGAAACAAGGCGAGAAACATCAGAAATATTTTTGGTAAGGGCTAAATCAATAACGCTAGATTTGAATTTTTTCTGAGTTGGTATGTATGTTGGCTCGTTTGGAGCATGGAATTCTATATTTTTTCCGTGATATAAAATTTAATAATAATTTTCCATTTTTTATTCGTGTTATGGCAGTTCCATTGTAAATTTTTAGCATTTAAGTCCGAGAAAATGATTGTGTGTTTACCGATATTAAACATAACTCTAAGATCATGTATATTTATTTTATTTGGTGGGATATAAACTGCAACTGTGTTAATAATTTTGTTTTTGATCTTAAATTGAATTGCAGTCGCTTCCGCGTATTTTAAATTATCAATCGGCCTGTAAACGTGCGGTAGATCTGAACGTACCAGTATCATGACCCCCCCCCCCCCCCACCTCCCCCACCTCCTCTGTTCCTGTCCTTTCGGTAAACAGTGTAGCCAGGGGCCGAAAATCTGTTCTGAGGAGATAAACGAGTTTCGCTTACTGACACTATATGAGGTTGATTTTGATGTAGAAATTGCTTGAATTCTATATAATTTCGACGAAGTGTTTGGGCATTCCACATCATTAATTTTAAATAACGTCTACAATTGTTCATTATGAATAAAAAAAAAAGATTACATAATCTCTAGTATACAAGCAATAGTAAAAAAATAATAATACATAAATAGAACAAACAAAACATATAGGTAAAAATACGTGAATATTAATAAGTCGTCAGAATGATTTAGTTTACGATATATAAGGTGTAATATTGTATTTGTTTGAGTATTAAGACATATTTTGTTTAATATAAACAATAGTAATTTAGTATGCATTGGTTCGGAAGTTGATGTGAAAGTGTTGACTGTTTTCGTGATAGCTGTGTATTTACATTTGATTGAACTCACTTTAAGGTCAGTAGTACACAGAGGAATGTTGCAGTTAAAGTATACAATATGTGATACTAAGCTAATAGATAAGAAAATATTACATAAATAGCATCTTAAGCCTATTTTAAGCATTTTAAACTTTTGACTGTTAATCAATTAATAATAATCCTTCTATTACAATAAATATTTTTGACATTGTCTTCTGCCGTTTTTACTTCAGAAACAATATTTTTAAATTTATTGATTATTTTATTTAAGTTAAAATTTCGAAAATATTTTAACTTCTTTCAAACATTCAGTAATAGATGGTTCGTTATTAGAAGGATTATTTCCACTAATATTGTCTGAGAATGTTTTTTGAAACCATTTTGAGTCGGTTTTTGATAAGGAAGGAAAATCATTTTGTCTTGGCTTGAATATTTTTCGTTGTGAAGCGTGGATGGTTGGTCGTTTACTGAGCTTCAATTGCTGGTTTCGTATGAAGTATGGGCATTTTTCGTAATTAGGGAAATGACTTTCATTGCAGTTACTGCACTTCGGGACGAAGTCTTCGCGTATGATATTAGGGCAGTCTCTTGATAAGTGTTCCTCGGAGCACTTCAGGCAACGGGTTTTTTGAAGCAGTTTCGAGCTACGTGATTATATTCTTGACATAAATAACATTGTGTCAACACTTTTTATCACTTTTTCCCATGATATAACAACATTGTCACAGTATTTTATGCGATTAAGTTTTACCAATTGTTCTTTATTATTTAGTATAATGATTGATAATGGTAATTTTTTTCAACACCATCTATTTTTTTAGTCATTTGAAACACTTTGTAAACTCTGTCTATTGTAGCTTGTCTATTTAGATCTGCCTGAATGTCTTCGATAGGATAGTCCGAGGGCATGCCTTTTAATACCACTTTAGCTTAATCTCATGTTTAGGAGTATAGGTATGGAAGTTATGATTAAGTAATTTAAGTTCATTTTTAACGTTTATGAAGTCTTCGTTATTACATACATAAAAAATAGTTTTATTTCCACCGTATTTGATATTTATATGTTTTACTGAATATTTAAGTTTTGTAATTATTTCCTTGTGATTTGAAAATGAGGAATTGACTACTATTGGGGGAAGTTCTTGTAAGTCAGGATTTTTATTAGTTTGGGCAGAGTTCTCTTCATCTTCTTCCTCATCGGAGAAAAGTGAGTAACTATTTTGATTAGGAATGTTATATAAGGTTGACTCACCTCTTCTTCTTTTCGGAGCTGAATTTGATTGTCCATTTTTTTTTTTTTTTTTTTTTTGAAGTGCTAGAAGTTTCTTCTTCGTCTTTCATGTTCACTTTGCTCCCCAAAAGGGCATTCTTACTTGAAAAAAAATTCCATTGTTTATACTTAGATATGGATTAAGAAGACTTAAGATGTTGTTTATATTTTAAGGATTAAAGGTGTCAAAGTCCATTCGCTATCTGCGAAATACAATTATATGTAGTGTTTACATACCTAAAATTACTTTAAATATTCAAATACGAAATCTCTCTTACAGTATTACTAAAATAAATATATTTGTTCCAAATAATAATAAAAAATAAAAAATAAAATGTCGAATATCTCGAAAACGGTTGGTTTTAGCGCAAAAATTACCATCGAGGTGTCTAGGGGGGGTCCGTAGAATTCCATGTAGAACTCAATATCATAATAAACATTAGGGAGGTAACTGTAAGGTTATAATAGGTGGGAGGAGAGAGGAACGCGAAATTTGTCTTAAATATATATGATCATAGAATAAAGAATAATGATATAAGGAAATATATTATTTTGAAAAATAATAAAAACATAAAATGTCGAATATCTCAAAAACGGTTGATTTTAGCAAAAAGGACTTAGAGTTTCTAATGGTTTAGGAGGGTTCGTAGAATTTCATGTAGAGCTTAATATCATAATCAAAATTATGGAGTTCACTGTAAGGTTATGATCATTATAATGGTTGGAATGGAGGGAGAAGCGCCAGATTTGTCATTAAGGAAAAGGTAAAGATTAGGGAAGTTATATAAAACACAATGGCGGTTGTCACGTGACTCCACACAAAGCCCTAAATATCTCAAGTAGCAGAAAAACGAGATGGTGGCGGTCATGTGACTCCGCACATAGCTCTAAATATGTGAAATAACGGTAAAACAAAATGGTGGCGGTCACGTGATTCACGTGACTTCATACAAAAACCTCTTGCTTCGTAAGTAGTATAAAAACAAGATGGTGACGGTCACGTGACTGTTCACGTCAAAAGTCACTTAAATCGCAGCAAAACAAAATGTCGGCCTGGCTTAACCTCTTACAGAGGAAAGGGGGGAGGAAATGTGGCGGGTCACAGGATCGAAGAGGAATATGACGCCACATAAGGCGTAAACCTCGTAAGTTCCAGAAAAGAAAATGACGGTCGGACACACTCAGCCGCTTAGAGAGGGATGGAGGGGGAGATGTGGCAGGGACAGTATCTCAAAAGGGATCTCATGACGTCATAGAAGGCGCAAACCTCGTAAATACCTGAAAATAAGTTGGCGGTCGGGCACTCTCAGCCCCTTAGAGAGTGTTGGGGGAGGAACGTGAGGGTCACAGAATCGAAAAAGGGCGTGGCTTAAGGGTCACGTGACTGGCCACGTGGTGGTTAATGTAGGGAAAAGGTCCTAAAAGGCAGCGTGCCGTAGTTCAAATTGAAATTCAAACTTGCCGCCATGATTACGTCACTGAAATCCTGGCTTCTGATTGGCTTCCAGCAATCGGTGCACCAGCTCGCCCAATTCTTATCTACTGACTCATACTCCGGATCTTTAATATATTTATTTCAAAGGTTTTTAAGTATACGTAGAGCTATCTCTCAGGTAGATTCAAGATTAACAAGCTAATTTTGACGAAAAGAAAGTGAAACGACAAATCAAGTCAAGAGATCATGAGAGAATGTATTTTTAAAATTATCTTGCAACCTATTTAGTCTCTCGAAATCGTTTTTATTTCTCCTGTTGGGAAAGATTGATCTGAGTGAAAAAGGTAAGGAATGAAAGTGCAGGGTTATCTAAAAGGGTGTCACCAAATAGTACCCATCCTAGCGAGGTATGTATTACTTTAGGTTGACCCTTTAAGAATAAAACGGATCACTTAGTAACTTTTCGTACATTCCAGCTCCAAGAAGCAGATCAACTCTGCCAGGTGTATGGAATTGAGTGTAAGCATGTTCAAGGGAAGCAAACCGATCCTGTACTTTTCTGAACAACGAAAAAGAAGACAAACAACCACTGATGGAAGACAATACTCTGGCTGTAAATTCATAGATATCATGACTTCTCAGTGAACCGTACTTTATCCTAACTTCAGCTGAAGAGGGAAAAATGGACGTATTACATATTTCAGACTCCTCAAGGGGACTAACCGAGGAATGAAGGCTTAGCTTTTTCATTAGGTCAATAGTAATTAAATTACTCTGACATCCAGGATCTATCAAAATTCTACAGGAATATCACTTCCTATCACTTAAACAAATCCTACCCAAGGCTGTACGCACAAGTACCTGAGAGTAGGTGGTAGTGTGACAAGAAATTGTATTAGAATTGTTCGCTGTGGCCCTTGAGACAGCAGGAGTTGTCATCCGAGACCGATAGAATTCATTCAATGAATTATAATCACAATAGTGTAGTATGGTGACTCTTTTTGCCATAAACTTGGCAACAACTTTAACTTTGACATTTACGCATGTGATGAGATCCTGTACATGAAAAATATAAATTCGATTGTTTAGTAGGTCATAACGACCACTATCATCTGCATCCAGAAATTAAGGGCAGTATAAAAAAAGTATTTTTTGTTATTTAATTGGTTTTCTCGTTTATCACTATTCAAAAAGTTGTTTCGATGAACTTTAGGCTGAGAATTTTTAGACGTAGAAGGCTCAGATCAAAGTTCTGCGATTCTAAGATGTGATTTAACAAATTTACAAAACTCCTCAAAAATAGGAAATGTCCCTTCACTAAGATTATTTTCAAACATTAGGATCCACAACGTTTAGTCCGAAATTTATTACAACAACGTCAGCAACGTTATTAAGTTTCAGAATTTTTAAGGAATTATAGTTGTCTGAAAAGTCTTGAAAGTTGGAGGTGCTATCAATAGAATATGGTTTGGGACACCCGGCCGACTACAAAGGCTGCCAAATTTACAAGAATCTAAAACCCAGACATCATAAAAACTGGATTCAAGATGAAGCAGTAAGACCAACAAGAGAGAGAGAGCCTTCTAGAATAGTAAACAATAGTGTATTATTTTCCGTGCAACTGAGAGGAAAGAACTCAACCGGTAAATGTCGAGCCCTGTCGCAACAACAACCTCAACCCCAACCTCATAATCTCATTGATCTGAATATACCTAGCCATCAACAACCAATAGATCATATCTCTCCTCCTTCAAATGCAAAAGATCTCACCAATTTGTAAGCATCTTTCCTCACCGATTTTAAATCCCTAGTTACTCCATATCACTCCTCACAAATCTCGTATTTCACCTAATTCCTCCTTTAAAAAATCTTTAATGACTCACACCCCAAAACCCATATTCTTCTTCTTTGGAATGCGAATGGTGTTAGAAATTAAGTTGAAGAACTAACAGCTTTACTAATGGACAAGAACATCGACGTAGCACTAATTACGAAAACTCAACTGACCAGAAAACATCATTTAAAAATACCTCAACATAAAGTATTGAACATCCTGACGGTAGAGCACATGCCGGTACTGCTTTTATTGTACATCAATCCCTTTCTCATCACCAGCTTCTTTTACCGATTTTAGATTTCCTACAATCCACCGCCATCCTAATGAAAACCTTCTCCTTTCCCGTCACCATAGCATCAGCATATTACCCTCCTAACAGATCCATATCCGATATCCAGTTCAGTTATCTTCTCAACTCCTAAGGACATCACTTTATCCTGGGTGGAGATTTAAACGCCAAACACCATCAATGGGGATCTAGAACCACGAATTCTCGTGGTAGAACATTGCTATCTGCACTCAATTCCCAACGTTTCAGTCTCCTTCCTCCTAAATCACCTACCTACTAGCCCACAGATTCTGACCGAAATTCCGATATCCTTGATTTTTTTATCGACAGTGGCTTAGGTTACCTCAATCATTCCCTTTCCCGTCTTGCCGAACTATCCTCAGATCATAGTCCGTTATTACTCCAATTATTTCTAGCTCCTATTCCCAACTCTTCTCCACCGTCCTTCATCAGAGGCTCAGTTAACTGGAAACTCTTTCACCAAATCCTTTCCGATAAAAGACCTTGACAATGCAGTACATTTCTGCACCACCACTATTCAACAAGCAATCTGGACTGCTTCTTCTCCAAACCACTCCTCAAAAAGTCTCAAGAAAAATAAGTTACCTCAACACTCCATACCTCATACCTCCACACCAAACCCCGTGCCAGATTATTATGGGAAACATAAACATACACCCCACCGATCGTCAATCCTATAATTATTTTTATAAAAAATTAAAGTAGGAATTGGCCACCTTCAATCCTTCAACTTCTATCTTACTTCCCTCTCTGCTCATGACACTTCCCTATGGAAGATCACTGAAAAAATCCTAAAACCCCATCTCATTTCACATCCTCTTCGTTGAGGTGATGGCTCTTGGGCAGCGTCTAACTAAGATAAAGCCGAGGAATTTGTAAAACCCTTTTCCCTTACATTCATCTTTCATCCGGAATACAACGCCATCTACAGTACAGCAGTAGAAGAGTTCATTAGTTCACCTATCCCACTCTCTTACCACCTAAAGCAGTTAATCCTTCTAAAGTCAAATGTCACTTCCAAAAACTACTTCCCCGCAAATCACCTGGACACGACCTTCTTACCTCTCATATTCTTAGACAACTGCCTCCTAAAGCTGTCATATTCCTTACATACATATACAATAGCATCCTACGAACCATCTACTTCCCTCTTTATGGAAACATTCTACTATTATCCTATTTACAAACGCAGGCAAACCTCCCAACAGCTTAACTTCCTACAGACTCATTAGCCTACTTCCATTCCTTTCTCATATCCTTGAAAAGATCTTCCTGAAACGAACCCTACCCTATATAGAATCTCAAAATCTTCCTTCGCATAAGTTCGGAATCCGTTCCCAACACTCCACAGTCCAACAAGGACTTTCAGTGGTCGATCATATTTCCGTAGCCCTGGAAAGCAAGCAATATTGCATTTCTTTTCAAACCTAAAACCCATCTGCCTCAGTTTTTATATCATCTCCTCCGCTCCTACCTCTCCGATCGTACCTTCCGAGTTCGCTGCAGCACTGAATTTTGCAATTGCTATCCAATTGAGGCTGGTGTTCCTCAAGGTAGCGTTTTGAGTCCCGCTACATCCTCTTATCGCCGATATCCCTGTCCATCCCAATACCTTCCTGACAACATTTGCTGATGACACAGTGATTCTATCATCCGACTCATATCTTGATATAGCATCCTTAAACCTTCAAAGAAACCTTTGCCTGATTGAGCACTAGTGTCATGAATGGCGTATTAAATGAATCTAAATGCCAACACATTATCTTCACACTCCGATGCAGTTTCTGTCCCCCAATACACATTAATTACATCCAGCTTCCTTTCTCAGACACAGTCCGGTATCTTGGCTTTCTCTTAGACTGAAGACTAACATGGAACCCACATACTTAAAAGACAGGAACTGAACCGACGATACGGCCAACTATACAGACTTAATAATAATAAAAATAAAAGGCTTAGCGAACCCGAAGGTTCGATGCCGACAGCACCAATCGCTTATTACACACCTCCCTCCACCGTTCGCCGTCCAAACCCAACTATATAGACTTATAAATAGAAAATCTAAACTTTCTGTAGAAATATGTATGAGTATGTAGGATGAATGATACAAAAACATACCATATATACAATAAAAGAAAAACAAGGATACTAAAAGTAAATGTATAAAACTCAAATACATACATGCTTCTATACAATATCTAAACAAAAAGTATTAAAGACCAGTAGAGGCTGAGCAGAGACGCTATAATCACACATACATGGCTTGAGTGGAGAATTTGGCTATTGCCAAAATTCCCATTTATACTTATTCACAAAAGGTCTCTGGACCACTGACGCTTCAGTCTTCGAGGAGGATTGTAGGGATGGGTGGTGCTGGATAGGGATTCTATAAGGGGATTTGGATGATAGGTAAGGTTCTGGTGAAATTTGGAGAGTTTTTCAGGTATAAGGTCTAGGACAATTAAGGTCATGTCAAGGGTTGTTGATCATATAAAATGGAGCATCAACTATTGTTTGAAGGAATTTAGAGTGAAAAGATTGGATACGTTTGATGATTTTTTAGCAGAAAATTTTTTTGCTGTCCCACAAAGTCCAAGTCCGTATTTCCAAATAGGTTTCAGGATTAATTTGTTTTCAATTCAAAGTTTAGATTATCTGTTCAGCTATCTGTATAGTTGGCCGTATCGTATTGTGAGTTCTTGTCTTTTGAGTCTAGTATGTGGCTTCCATGTTAATCTTCGGTCCAGGAGAAAGCCAACATACCGGACTGTGTCTGAGAAAGGAAGTTTATGCAATTAAAGTGTACTGGTGGACAGGAACTGCTTCGGAGTGTGAAGGTAATGTGCTGGCATTTGGATTTATTTACTTTAATACGCCATTTATTAAACCAGTGCTCAATCAAGGAGAGGTGCCTTTGCAAATTTGAGGAGGCTATTTCGATATCAGAGTATGTAGATAAGATTGCGGTGTCATCAGCAAATGTTGCAAGGAAAGTATGGTGATGAACGTGGATGTCAGCGGTAAAGAGTATGAAAAGCACGGGACCTAAGACATTACCTTGGGGAACGCCAGCTTTAACAGGATATATAGCGGAAAATTCTGTTCTACATCGAGCTCGAAAGGAGCGGTTAGAGAGGTAGGATCGGAGGATTAGGTACAAGGATTGAGGTAAATGGATTTTAAGCTTGAAGAGCAATCCGGGGTGCCCGTGTTATGTCCAGAAATGCATCCGAACAGTATTCCTTATTTTCTAGGGCTAAGGAAATATGATCAACAACTCGGAGTCCGTCCTTGTTGAACAGTCGAATATTGGGAGCAAAAACCAAACTAATGGGAAGCAAGATTTAGGGATTCTATAAGAGGTAGGATTTGTTTTAAAAGAATTTTTTCGAAGATTTTTGAAAGAATTGGGAGTAGGCTAATACGTCTGCCGGATTTCAAGCTGTTAGTAGGTTTGCCTGGTTGTGGGAATAGGATAATAGTAGAATTTTTCCACAATAGAGGCAGGTGAGTGGTGCGTAGGATGCAATTATAGATATAGATAAGGAATATCACTGCTTTGGATGGAAGTTGCCGAAGTATCTGCGGAATAAGGAGATCATATCCAGGAGATATACGGGGCATTAGTTTTTGTTATTGGAAATTCATTTCGGAATGATGAATCACTTTAGGGGGCAGAGAGTAGGGTAGGTGAAGTAAGGGATTCCTCGACTGTTACGGTGTGGGCAGGATGTGATTCCGGATGGGGAATAAATGTATTAGAGAAATGATTGGCGAACTCCTGGGCTTTATCTTCTTCAGATGCTGCTCAGGAGCCATCATCTCGCCGGAGGGGATGGGAAATTAGGTGAGGTTTTAGGATTGTCTTGGTGGTTTTCCAAAGGGAATTGTCATGAACAGAGAGAGAGGATAGGAAGTAATTAAAGGATTCGGATCTATAGAATGCTAATTCTCGTTTTAGTTTCTTACAGTGGTAATTATAGGAACAACGATCAGCGGGATGTTTGGTATATTGCAATACTGATCTGGTCCGTCGTTTCATATTAATGAGATCTTATAAGTATTGAGGAAAGTTGTTTTGCTTAGGATTTCTTGATGAGTTACTTGGGTAGGAAGCAGTCCAGATGGCTTGTTGAATTGAGGTAGTAAAGGAATTGACAACATTGTCAAAGTCGTCTGGAGTTTTAAGAGATATATTAAGATCTCTTATAGACAATATTTTGATCTCTGACAAAATTTGGCAGAAAAGATTTGGCGGAATAGGTTCCAGTTAGCGGGGCCTCTAATGAATGACAGTGGAGAAGATTTGGGGACGGTTTCTAGTAAAACATTGAGAATTAGTGGACTATGGTCAGAGTATAGTTCGTTTAGGTGTGTAATGGAACAATGCAGAGGACCTAAGCCGCTGTGGATGAAGAAATCAAGCATCGGCTACGAGAATTCGTGGTTCTTGAACCCCATTGTTGGTGTCTGGCATTTAAGTCTGCACCCAAGATGAAGTGATGTCCTAAGGAGTCGAGGAGAGAACTGAACTGGGCATTGGATATGGATCGGTTAGGAGGGCAGTACGCTGATGCAAGAATAACCGGAAAGGAGAAGGTTTTGATTACGATAGCGGTGGCTTGCAGGAAATCTTGGGTAGGCAATGCGAGTAGGTGAGGGGAGATGGATTGGTGTACAAGGACAGCAGTACCGGCATGTGTCTTAACGTCAGGATGGTCAGTACGATGTGTCAAGAACTGTGGTCAATGTTTTTCTCAAGTAATAAAGCAAATACTTCGTCCGTATGATTCTAACACCATTCACATTCCAAAGGATAATGGATATAGGTTTATTGGAAGTCATTTAAGATTTTTTCGGGGGAAGAATAAAATGTGATACAAGATTGGTGAAAAAGAATATCAAAGGAGTAACGAGAGATCTGTCGGAGAGGAAAGGTGTAAGTAAACTGGTGAGTTCTGTGGTATTTGATGGAGGAAGAATGTGAGGAATTTGGTGTTGATATAATTGTTGAGGATTAGGTGAAATTCGAGTATTAGGATCTTGAGGTGGGGTTGAGGATTTTGAGGTGAATATTGCTGTTGCGGCAGGACCTCACAATTACTAATTTCGTTCTTACCTCCTAGTAAATGAGTAAAAGACAACGTTGGGTCTACTAATTTGGAAGGTTCCCTTCTTGTTCCGGTAGGTTCTCCTCTTGATTTATCTGCTTCTCCTTGTTTCCGAGATTTTTAATATTCTTATATATCTGACAACCTTTGTAGCTCGCTGGATGTCTTTGAAGGCGCAAAGCACAGACTGCAGGATCTCTCTTCGGTTTTGTGCACTATGCGGATTTGTGCTGCTATCCACATTTCACACAACGCGGCAAATAATGGCAGTAAGTCTTGGTGTGGTCACATGCTTGCCAATTATGGCCCTGGACGATTTCCCTCTTAGGATATGGCTTCTCTACTATCACACTTGTATAGTACATTCTTCTAATTTTGTATATTTTTTCGATTCCTTTCGATTTCTTATAACCACTCTTAATGCTCGCTCTTGCCGTAATTGATAAGTATGAAAATCGGCTTTGGTTTCTGTGAGATATTTCACAATGTTTCTATATGTTTCAGCTGTATCTGGTGATATCTTAGTGTCCTTTGTTCTGTTTGGACATGAGTAGCTTCCAGAGCCTGTTATTTTGTTTAGTTGAGGGCATAGTAACTGGAAATTTTTTATGTTCTTAACGAATATCTGTGGAGATCGGATGTCCCTTGGTATCGGAGCTGACTCCATTACCTCTCTATCATTCTGAAGCACTTGATAGTGATTGGGGGTAAATGGAGATTCTACAGTTGTATCTTGTAACGATGTACCTGGTTGAGCCTGTGGTTCTTCAATTTTCTCTTGTAATGAGGTACTTTGCTGGATTTCACGTTCTCCGGAGTTAACAGGGTACGGGAGGTGTTTGACGGGATTGGCGAGGCTTTTGTTTGACAGGCGAAGAACGAGGTGTCGAACTTGCGAAGAACGAATTCTCTTGATAGACGCTCTACTAGACATGACCTGATGGTTATTTCGCATAAAAAAAATAAATAAACATTTATACCTGCACACAGAAAATATCAAGTGTTCTTATGTACTTTTGATCAGTTTTAAATGAACAATCGCAAATTCCGCTGAAAAACGAGAAATTCTGAGACCCAAGACGATAACAAAACTTTTCGCATCAGCTGATCGATCAACTGTCCAGTAGTAGTAATAAAAATAATTTAAGAAAAGAAGAATGAAAATATATGCAGATGTATACTAACAGGTGTAGAGCAGTAAATATTTAGTTGTAGAAAAGATCCGTTTTCCATTTGAAACAAGAGTAGATAGACAGACCTACCCTTGTCTAGGAGTGTGGGCATATATGATTGGGTTTTCATAACAACTGAATGTTCCTAATACATATTTTTTATACCTTTTAATGCACCTAAAGAATCAACAATATGACGATAGTCTTTTAAGCTATTGACTTGTAGAAATGGAGGGCTGAGGCTATCGCAAAAAGTTCGACTGTGTTGTTTATGTAGAAGCTTAATTTATGTATTTTAAATGTATATGTTGAGTCACAGGTAATAAAATAGAATCCGTTGAGTTTTATGAATTGGTCCATCGATATAAATTTAAAAAAGTTTTCAAGAAGCCAAAATAATCTGTCTTTATATTCAGGAGAGGTGGTATTATTTTTACGAATATGAGAGTGGTTTAAAATTGTTTTAGGTGTTTTGTCATTCCAGGGTGATTTGTATGTTTCCAGTTTTATTAATGGAATCTCCTTGAACGTTGAAAAGACTTTAGAAAACCTTTCTGCCAAAGGCAGGGTTGAATTTGATTTTTGTAGAAAAAGATGTAGAAGATTTGGGTTGGAAAATATATTTATAGGTCGAATGGTCTGTCAGTACAAATCATTTGGAAATGTAATTTAACAGAAACTGTGGTTGCAGTTAGTTCTTAATGCTCCAGATGCAATCCGAATTCCGGCATGATGATCAAGTTTAGTAAGTGTTACTGTGACAAATTGTAATATTTCTGAATAAAGTGTTTAATAATAAAAAAAAGTAAGTGTTCGCTGACAGGCAGAGCTGTAAATAAAACACCAGTGATCCAATTTGGCACAGACCAACACACTATATAATTTTAACTTGGTGAATCTGTCCGAAGCCTAAGAAATACCTCTAAGAAACCGTAGAATATTTAATTTTCTGATGGCACACGATCGATCTTAATGTTAATACGAGTGGTTCCCAACTTAATTTTTGATCAAATATAATGTATAAACATTTATGTTAATTTTTAAAGATCATAATTGAATTTCCTGGACGTCATTCGAGAGGGAAAGAAATGTTTCTTTTTCGACTAAAGCGGACACAGATGCTCTCTCATATTCTCTAAATATTAGAGAATTAATAGCAAATACTTCGTCTGTATGATTCTAACACCATTCGCATTCCAAAGGAGAATGGATATAGGTTTATTGGAAGTCATTTAGACATTGGGATAAGAATAGTCTTTAGACATTGGGAGACCTATATTTATGTGCCAGTTTTTTTATTCTATTGATGGGGTCTTGTAATTTATTTTGAACAGTGTAAATGTTCTCTCCCAAGTCGTTCATCGCGAATAAGAATAATGTTGGGCTAAGGAGGCAACCCTGAAGGACTCCACGGATCTGCTCCTGATTCTGGGACAGTTCACAGCCAATTCTTACCCTAAAATAGTAATTTGTAAGAAATTGCTTTATGAACCAATACATTTGCCGACTGATTCCCACCCATGTTAGCTTACGAAGGATGGCTGAGTGGATTATACTATCGAATGCCTATACCATATCAAAGAATACTGCAATTTTTTATTGCTCGTTAAGAAAAAGATATTGTATTTTGGCCTCTGAAATAACCCAATGATCTATTGTGGATCACCCAGTGTGAAATCCAGACAGGAAAGGTCGAATCAAACCATTCTTCTCTATTATTCAAATTAATTTCTTGCTAAGCATCCGATTTATGGTTATGCAAAAGCAACTCAAAACATGAACTGATTTTACAAAAAACAGGACAATAACTGTTGGACAATCTCGCCAGATAGATTTTTTATGATGCTATAGTGAACGTTATCTTGACCTGATGAGGATCCTTTTGCGGAATTTTAAACATTTTTTAGTAACCACATTGAAAACGGAAAGTTGTAGAGCGATACCGTGTCATTGGTATTTTGAAGTTGTATATTTCTGAGAAAAAAATTGAAAATTCATTCAAAACAGATATTGGATCGTCTGATAATTGACCATTCACTAATATTGTGTAACGGGGATAAGAAGGATGTTTGTTATTTTTCCAAACTTTATTCCACACATCAACCATCAAATTTTCAGTAGTCGTGCAGCTTTGCAATTTTTATAAGTTTTTCGACGGTCTTTAAGGGCTTTTTCACAGGTGTTACTGAACCATGGGACTGGTGGTCTTTTTAGTACCCCTTAAGTAATTGAGATTGACTTCTTAACTGCCTGGATGATTGATTTTTTATTATATTTGCGTCCTTCTTTGACTTCCAATTCTATAAGGGGAGTTACACATGGGGAGTCCAATATTAGATAATCAATTTAGGCTTAACTCCTCATGTAGGATTTAAATTAGTAAATTTAATTAACATTAGAACATGGTCAATGCCGTAAATATCTGGTAGAATGGACCAGTCTATAGTGCTATAGTGATTCGAACATCAAAGAGAGAGATCTATGGCAAAATACGTTCCATAACTGGAGCTAAGAAAAGTGGGTTCTCCAGAGTTAAGATCTATTAATTCCTTCATGGTGTTCCTTAAAATCATGATAATAAATTATACATTTCTCATATCTACTTGGTTCGGCTCTGGCACACAAATAAATTATTTTATGTAGTTTGATAGTGTTTGACACAACAAGATCGTTATTTTTTTTATTTTTTTTTTATTTTTTTTTCTTTATGACATTTACAACTGTATTACATAAATACATCAAGTAAATTTGGACATAATTGATATAATGACATGAATACACTTGCTGAGTAACCCAATGGTAGCACTCTAATGATATGACTACATTAGGAGATCACGGGGCCATCTTCTTTTCAGACGCCTCGGAGGGTTATCAGGAATTGAAGAGGAAGCAAGGTTAGAAACGAGAGGGTTGGGATGATTCTGAAGTTTATTATAGAAGGATAGGTATCTGGATTGGGCCAGATCTGAAACATAAGGAACATTAAGATCTTTATGGATAATTTTATTAGTGACAAAGTAAGGAGCATTGAGGATTTTACTAAGGATTTTGGATTGTAAGGATTGGATGCGAGAGGAATTCGATGGTTTAGTGGAGCCCCATAGCTCAACTCCGTAAGTCCAAATAGGTCTTATTATAGTCAAGTAGGTGGGTCTTTTGTAATTAATGGGAAGTTTAGAGCGTTTGTCTTTTGGAAGAGGTTTTGATCTGTCGGATCCACACCAGTAAGTGCTGAAGTAATCGGAAATGTCGAGCGGTTTCTTGTCGTTTCAGTCTAGTATGAGGATTCCAAGTTAGTCGTTTGTCCAGGTGGAGTCCTAGGTATCGGATTTGCTCAACAGGGATAAGTGTAGTATTGTTAAAGGAAACTGTAGGACAGGAAGTCGTTGGTTTACGACGAAGGGTAAAGGTAATTTGGTAGGATTTATTGGAGTTTATTTTAATTCTCCAGTTTTGACATCATTCTTCTAGATTTATGATGTGTGATTGAAGCATTTGGGATGCAATTGCTGGGTCATTGTTTACTGATAGGATACATGTGTCATCGGCATATGTGGTGATGACAGTGTTGGGACAGGTAGGGATGTCAGCTGTATAAACTGTATAGAGGATAGGACCTAGGATACTACCTTGAGGAACACCAGCAGACTGGGAAAAAAGGCGTTATTGTGATTTACTTTAAAGTATCTATCAGTAAGGTAGGAACGGATAATGAGGAAGTATGTAGGTGGTAGGAATTTTCGGAGTTTGTACAGCAGTCCCGGGTGCCAAACTCTATCAAACGCCTGTTCAACGTCAAGAAAGACTCCCGTACAGTACATTCCACACGATGACATTGCTGTATAGTGGAATGGGAAGTTCGGAAACCAAATTGGTGATCTGGGATTATGTGTTTAGAATTTAGGATAGGGTACAGGCGTTTAAGATGAGTTTTTCTAGGATTTTGCCCATGATGGGTAAAAGAGAGATAGGACGGTAAGAGGATGGGTATTCTGGTGGTTTTTTGGGTTTGTGGATCATTTTAACAATAGATCGTTTCCAAAGATCAGGAAAATATGTAGAACTGAGTACAGCATTATATATGTAAGTAAGGAATAGGATGGCAGATCGTTATTTAAGCCTAAGTTTAAAATTTTTTCTCCATTGTCATTTATGATTTCTTATCCGTAGTTATCGATTACTCCTTGCCACTCGTTCACATTTCTTTCCACTCTCCCGTTCAAATAACCAATTACAATAGGGACTCCTTCGGAGATTTCGGGATTCGGGAAATTTCTTTTTGCACAGATTCGAAGAATACTTCTTTTTCAGTGGAGCTTGTGTCTTCGTTTGGGTCATAGGCTACAATTAGATTTAGTTTTCGCTCACCTTCCTCCAGCATTACCGTCATAAGCCTATTATTAATGGGGGTCCAAGATACTATTTTCCCTTTCCATTATTGATAAAAAATACCGTCAACTCTTCTGCTGCTCTCCCTAGTGTAGCCACTCCCGAGAATAAAATGAATAAAATGTGGTCCTCAATCATTATCTCGCTCTCTTCTTTATATATTTTTCTGTGATAGCAAGTATTTCTACCTTGGCACGTTTCATTTTCCCCATCAGTTCAGGTTCTTTTCCTATCAGACTTCTAATGTTCCATGTTACAAATCTTATAAACCTCTTTCCAAGCCGCACACTGAATTTAGAGTGACCGCCATTACATTTTATTTATTTAATTTTTTTCTAGCGTATTCGAGTTACTATCAACCCTGTGTACTCCCCCTCCCTGACTCAGATCCCTGATGTTCTGGGTTTCCTACTTCCTGAAATAGCAATCCTCCGGTGTTGCCCTCAGGTTGCTGCTATAAATCACTCCTTCTTTTTACGGGCTTGGGAACGGCAACTTCAATGTTTAAACACTACAGCAGGCAGAGTTTATATAAATAACAAATTTAAGTATTATAATACAATAAGTATGATATTATACAATATAAAATAGTAATAAATATAAATTTACTAATATCAATTATAATAATGATGAATATAAATAATAATAATAAATATAAATTATGATTCAAAGGAAAAGATGCAATAAAATAAATAACAGGAGAATATAAAAATGAATAAATATATCAAATTATGGATAATAATTAAATTAATAAAAAGAGGTAATAATATAAAGAAGTAGTAATAATAATGTTTCACCAAACATATGTACAAGAGGAATGATGACATATTTGGAAATCGCTTATATGTGTATAAAAACATAAACGCTGTATAATCTTAATTACATGTATTTTATTATTATTAGTTCCTAGGAAAATATAAATTCATCTTCTCACTCTTGTGAATTTCAAGTTATTTTATTTAAGAATCAAATTAACTAATTTAAGAAAATATTATTTAATTTTTATTTATATCTTGATAATTAATCATAAACTGTACGATCTTAATGACATAAATTTTTATGTAAAGTCATTTTATTATATTTTATTTTTAATTTAGTTTTTATATAAAATACTGCAGTATAAAGTTATAAATACGTATATATGTTACGAATACTTTTTAAGAATAAAGATTTATAGTAATAAGATATAGAATAGAATAGAATAGAATAGAATAGAAAAATAATTTTACTTTGGGAAGAAGTCCCTTTAGAATAACAACAAAGTACAAAATTAAAGTATTATATCTGGCCTAAGTAAAACCAGACATAAAAAGTAAAAACAAAGAAAAAAGGTAAAGAAAATATTAGTTAAACATACTATGTACAAAATAAAAACAATCTATATACAAAACACTTGAAATCATGCCAAGACACTTAAAACTATGTACAGTGGTAAAACATGAGTATACACTTTTAAAAAAAAAACACATTACATTCTACTTAGCAATAAACTCTGAGTTTCTGCAGAAAAAAATAATGAAAAAGAAGACGAATCTGATATTAAGTATTTGAGTGATGAATTATATGTAAATATATAATTATGTGAATCATTTTTAATAATATGTAATTTACGTAAAAGTTTAGCGGGGGGTGTCTGACTGTTTTTGGGATAGAAATCGGAATAGGAGGGTTTTAAATGTAGATAGGAAGGGAGAATGCCGAATTTTGATAGGAAGGGAATTCCAGACATTAACAGAGCGAGCAATAAACGAGTTTTGGAACGAGGCAGATCTGTGAGAAGGAATGTAAAGGTAGGAAGGTCGAGATCTTGTGAAAAGGGAGTGGACTGACGACTTGAATTGGAGAAAGTTGTAGGCGTAAGAAGGACGATGCTTGTTGATGATTTGATAGAGGAACGTACCTAGGAAATACTGTCTTCGAATGGAGGGAAAGAGCCACTTTAACTCAATGTAGTGTTGAGACACTTGTGAGTACCTCGGGGCACCAATTACAAATCTTACGCAGCTGTTCATAAGTAATGATATATGATATATGAAATATATTAATGAAAGTTTAAAAACAAATATAAAGACTCTTGCTAGCCTTGTTATCATGGCGTGTATATATGTGTGTATATATATATAAACTATCTATCCTCCACTTGCTAATTTAGAAACATTTTCTCCTCCCTTCGGGGAATCATAATCATATCTAGGCTTACCACTTCTATAGTCCATTGATCAGTATATTTTATACATACTTTTTTTCAATCTTGTCAATCTGACTATTACTTTACTTCATTCTCTTCCAACTCCTTCCCTTTCTTCCATCCAAGGTCTGGATAACTATCCGTCCCTCTCACAAAGTCTAGAGGCTCATCTCTCCGTTTGTGGTGTCCATCCTGCGATGTCCATCCAGCGATGTCTTAAGGCTCTCTCTTCTCTTAGCTCGCAAACTGAAAGTCATTTGGGTGCTCATCCATCTGACACTTTAGGTCATCCTTTCTCAGCCTCTTCCTCATCTAATGAGTCGTTTTCTTAATTGAATACGCTTTGTCGAGACCTTCTGTGATCATTATATTTTACCTACCTCGACAGAAGTAATGAATTTTTTTGTATTACAATTAGGATTATAGATTACTTGATGTGTAGTTTTAATTATTGTCATAATATTGTATTATTGCAACTATAGGCAAAATTGTAACTGTTCACAATCCTACGAAACAATCCTCCATACATCCAGACTTTTCTTTATAACGCTATAGAAGACAGAAACCAGAGTTCCAGTCTAAAAACCGGAGTGTTTTAGTCCCCCAATAGCTGTTCATTTAAGTTAGACCCTGGGGGTAATTGATTAATTTAATGTATTACATATCCCTTGAAATTAAACTAATTTAAATGTTATTCTTTATTAATTTAAATAGTATTAAATATACCTTATGATTATAATTACTGTAATATATACTTATAAAACAAATTCTATTTAATCTTTGAAAATAATCATTATGTATGATTAGGATTTATATGGGAGGAGACCATGGAAATATGGACTGAAGGTATTCAAGAATATCTAAGAAACCTCTGGAATTTTATTGATTTTACGAGAAATTCTTTATATGTTGGAGTGTTTCTTCTGCGCTGTGCCGCTTATTGGCAACAGGCTAATCAAATTGCATATGATCCATCAATTGCCTACATTCCAAGAGAACAATGGGACGCTTATGATCCTCAGCTTATTGCAGAAGGTTTATTTGCAGCAGCTAATGTTTTCAGGTAAATAGAATATTATATACTTATACCACAGTCGGATCTTCCAAGGGGGAGGGCTTTCTGGCTGAAGCATAAAATGGTAAAGTATAACCATGTCGTATGAAAAAAATATAAAGATTATCTCTAAAAGTATAATTGTTAGTGTAACTTTTGGGGGTTGGGGTAGCCGAATGGGCTAACGTGTGCACAGCACCACCAGTAGTCCGGGAGCGAGATAAATAAGATTTGAGATTGAAAAAAAATACGACTTCGCGTCCCGGTGCCAGAGGGGATTTTAAATTCCCAACCCTCACCCTCCGGCCCGGGAAAATCCCGTATAGACTAAAAGGCGAGGTAGGGAAGAACAGAAAAAAAAGCGGTGTCATCAGCGAATGTTGCAAGGAAGGTATCGGGATGAACAGGGATGTCAGCGGTAAAAAGGATGTAAAGCACGGGACCTAAGACGCTACCTTGGGGAACACTGGCTTTAACGGGATATATATCGGAACATTTTGTTCCATAGCGAACTCGAAAGGAACGGTTAGAGAGGTAGGATTGGAGGATTAGGTACAAGGACTGAGGTAAATGGAGTTTAAGTTTGAAGAGCAATAGCGGGGTGCCTATTATCCGGATTGGTCATCTCGCCGGAGGGGATGGGAAATTAAGTGAGATTTTAGAATTGTCTTAATGGTTTCCCAAAGGGAATTGTCATGACCAGAGAGGGAGGATAGGTAGGTATTAAAGGATTCGGATCTATAGAATGCTAATTCTCGCTTTAGTTTCTTACAGTGGCAATTATAGAAACTGCGATCAGCGCGATGGTTAGTATATTGCCATACTGATCTGGCACGTAGTTTCATATTAATGAGATCTAAGAGGTATTAAGGTAAGTTGTTTTACTTAGTATTCCTCGGGGAGTTACTTGGGTAAGAGGCAGTCTAGACGGCTTGTTGGATTGAGGTAGTAAAGGAATTGACAGCATTGTCAAGGTCGTCAGGAGTTTTAAGGGATATATTAAGATCTATTTTGTCTGAAAGTATTTGGCGGAATAGGTTCCAGTTAACTGGGCCTCTAATGAATGACGGTGGAGAAGGTTTGGGGACAGGTTCTAGTGAAACATTGTTAATTAGTGGACTATGGTCAGAATAAAGTTCGTTTAGATGTGTAATAGAACAATGGAGGAGACCTAAGCCGCTGCGGATGAAGAAATCAAGGATATCAGGATTACGGTTAGGGTCTATGGACCAGTAGGTAGGAGAGTTGGGAGAAAGGAGGTGAAAACGTTGGGGATTGAGTGCAGACTGCAATGTTCGGCCACGAGAATTCGGGGTTCTTAAACCCAATTGTTGGTGTTTGGCTTTTAAATCTCCACCAAAGATGAAGTGATGTCCTATGGAGTCGAATAGAGAACTGAACTGGGCATTGGATTTGGATCGGTTAGGAGGGCAGTATGCTGATGCAAGAATAACCAGAAAGGAGAAGGTTTTGATTACGATAGCGGTGGCTTGCAGGAAATCTTGGGTAGGCAATGCGAGTAGGTGAGGGACGATGGATTGGTGTAGAAGGACCGCAGTACCGGTATGTGCCTTACCGTCAGGACAGTACGATATTTCAAGTATTGTGGAATTTTAAAGTAATGTTTAGTGGTTAGTCGAATTTCTGTAACTAGTGGCACATCAATGTTTTGGTCAAGTAATAAAGCAGATAGTTAGTCTGTATGATTTCTAACACCATTCGCATTCCAAAGGATAATGGATATAGGTTTATTAGAAGTCATTTAAGGGTTTTTCGGGGGAGGAATAAAATGTGATACAAGATTGGTGAGAAGGGATATCAAAGGAGTGACGAGAGATCTCAATTCGGAGAGGAAAGATGTAAGTAAAATGGTGAGATCTGTGGTATTTGGTGGAGGAGGAATATGAGGAATTTGGTGTTGATATAATTGTTGAGGATTAGGTGAAATTCGAGTAGTAGGATGTTGAGGGTGGGGTTGAGAATTTTGAGGTGAATATTGCTGTTGCGGCAGGATCTCACAATTATTAATTTCGTTCTTACCTTCTAATAAATGTGCATAAGACACCTTTGGGTCTACTAATTTGGGAGGTTCTCTTCTTGATCTTTCTGCTTCTTCTTTATTCTGAGATTTTTAATATTCTTATATATAGGACAACCTTTGTAGCTCGCTGGATGTCTTTGAAGGCGCAAAGCACAGACTGCAGGATCTCTCTTCGGTTTTGTGCACTATGCGGATTTGTGCTGCTCTCCACATTTCACACAACGCGGCAAATAATGGCAGTAAATCTTGGTGTGGCCATATGCTTGCCAATTATGGTCCTGGACGATTTCTCTCTTAGGATATGGCTTCTCTACTATCACACTTGTATAGTACATTCTTCTAATTTCGTATATTTTTTCGATTCCTTGAGTTGGATCCAAGTCCACAAAAAATAAGGATAGAGGAACTTTTACTCCTGGTTGTTCCCTGCTCTCCTTCAGAACATTTGTAACCTGGCGCACTGTAAAACCTAATTTTTTTAGTTCTTTTGCATCGGTTGATGTAGAGGGGTGTACATTTCTTATAACCACTCTTAATGCTCGCTCTTGCCGTAATTGATAAGTATGAAAATCGGCTTTGGTTTCTTTGAGATATTTCACAATATTTTTATATGTTTCAGCTGTATCTGGTGATATCTTAGTGTCCTTTGTTCTGTTTAGACATGAGTAGTTTCCAGAGCCTGTTATTTTGTTTAGTTTAGAGCATAGTAACTGGAAATTTTTTATGTTCTTAACGAATATCGGTGGAGATCGGGTGTCCCTTGGTATCGGAGCTGACTCCATTACCTCTCTATCATTCTGAAGCACTTGATAGGGATTGGGGGTAAAAAATGGAGATTCTACAGTTGTATCTTGTGACGATGTACCTAAATATACAAAGCACAGGCTGCTATATCTCTCTTCGGTTTTGTGCACTCACCGGATTTGTACTGCTCTCCTGACAAATTGTATACGATTTTTTAAATTTGGTTTTAAAATATTTTCTACGGAATGATAAAATGCCTTTAAAAAAGTTTAATTTAAGCATAATTTCCAAAGCAGCTATACTTTAAAGGAAAGTTAGGTCGAAAGACCCCCGCAGGAATAGAGCTGTTCAGGTTGAGGTTGATTCAAACAATCCCTCTCCCCACCTAATTTTATGAAATTAAATTTGCCCCCCTCCCCATAATACAAAATCCATCTCATAAACAAATTCTCAAATTTTAACTATATACCCGTCAACGAAAGGTAAATCAGCTAGGAATATATAGATGAAAAGAGTCGGAAGTTGATAGTTTGTTATACAAAGAATCCTAGAAAACATTGTCGACGGGGGGAGCTAGACCCACTTTAATTAGCCATAGAAACGAAACACATGAAATCTCCGGAATATGCCGAAGACAAATGTTAATGAGCATGTTAGCAGTTCATGATTCTCTTCAATCTGCCCTTGAGTACAATCGATAGGCCATCATAAACCACACGCTTATTCCTTCAAAGTGAAGGAAAATGAGTGAGGATACAAGTTGGTTGTGGAAGACGTCGGGAGCGAAGGAACACCTAAGTAAACCTGTTGACTGTAGGAAAATATTGGCGATATGAGGTATGTAGGACAAGTTTCGGTCAATAGTAATACCTACGTTTTTACCAGAGCAGCTATAACTGATAGGATGTCATTTAGGACAAAAGTAGGAAATGCGCCAATGGATCTATGTAGGGAATGGGAACCAAACATGTTGGCCTAAGTTTTCATAGTGTTTAGATGGAAAAATTAAATATAAAAAGAGTAATACAGATACATTAAAGTTAAATACATACAGAAATACGAGCGACCGTGTATATAATATATAATTTATGTAATTATTTCTTGTTTCAGTGCTTTAAAATTGGTTCATTTGTTCTCAATTAACCCTCACCTTGGACCATTGCAGATCTCTTTAGGACGAATGGTTATTGATATTGTCAAATTTTTCTTTATATACAGTTTAGTCTTATTTGCTTTTGCATGTGGTAAGTCACAATAATGCAATATTTTTCTATTGACGTTTATTAAATATACTTAAGGCTTCAATTTTCAGGTTTGAATCAACTACTATGGTATTTTGCTGAGCTTGAAAGACGTAAATGTTACTCCTTACCAGGCGGTCTACCTGATTGGGACAACAAAGGAGATTCCTGTACAAAATGGAGAAGCTTTGGAAAGTATGTGAAATATAGTGAAATTAATTTAATTTTAGAAAATTGATTAGTAAATTCCAATATTTATTTTGAATACAGTAATTCAAAATTTAATATATCAATCATTGTTTTCATCTTTTCAATCCAAAGAGAGAGATAGATAGATAGATAGATAGATAGATAGATAGATAGATAGATAGATAGAGAGAGAGAGAGAGAGAGAGAGAGAGAGATAGAGAGAGAGAGAGAGAGAGAGATGAGAGAGAGAGAGAGAGAGAGAGAGAGAGAGAGAGAGAGAGAGAGAGAGAGAGAGAGAGAGAGAGAATTGCAGCAGGTAGAAATAGAAAATAGAAATTGAAAAATCATCTTTATTCTGGGACTAGGTCCCTTTAGAATAACAGTATTGTTCATATATATTAACTACAAATCTGGTCAAAAGACTTATCACAATGAATAATGACAAAATACATGTAATACATTAAGTATTAATTAGGCTCTTAGGATAAATTAACGAGGACAGTTGGGTAATAGGGGTTCAGTACTACAATATTGGAGCTAAAATAATTGCATAATAATCACTCAATGAAATTAGAAGGGAAAGTAAAATCTATTTTATAGGTAAAGCATTGTAGTGATGGAATATAAAAATTTAAAAAAAAATAATAATAACTGTTAATATGTAGGGAAAGAAATTGTAAAAACTAAAACAAAAAAATATATTAAAAAACAAATAATGATATACATATGTTCCCTTGATAATGATATACATATACAGGTAGTAGGGAAGCTGAGTAAAAATATTTTAATACTGGGCGATTTTAATGCTCACTCAATTTTGTGGGCCGAAGGACTGATAGAAAAGGCATACTGCTGGAAGATTTTGCTTGAAGGAATGGTCTAACCATTGTAAATGATCCACATTTCATATTCCACAAAACGTTGGCAAGACCATAGGATCATTTACAATGGTTAGGCCATTCCTTCAAGCAAAATCTTTAATATATATATATATATATATATATTATGACATTATTATAACATTTAACATATTATAATATATATATATATATATATATATATATATATATATATATATATATATATATATATATATATATACAATATATATATTGTTTTGTTGTTTTTTTTCGGTTGGCTCTAAAGACCTTGTAGATCTTTGGCCGCCTGAACCAGCCTTCTCCACCTCTGCCAATCTTGGGCTACTGCTTTCCAGTTTGCTGCATGGAGCACAGCTGTATCTTTGTTTATCCTATCTATCCATCTGGTTTTTGGTCTCCCACGCGGTCTCTCAGTTTCTGTCAACGGACTCATAGTCTGATTTGAAGTCGACAAATAATGCGTGTACGTCCCGATCTACTTCCCATCGTTTTTCAAGTACTTGTTTCAGGATGAATATCTAATCTAACGTACTCCTCCCTCTCCTGAATCCTGTTTGATGGTTGCCTATTATGTTTTCATAATACGGATATATGCGATTTAACAGAATATTAGTCATTATTTTATATATATATATATATATATATATATATATATATATATATATATATATATATATATATATATTCTTAGTCATTATATATATATATATATATATATATATATATATATATATATATATATATATATTCTTAGTCATTATATATATATATATATATATATATATATATATATATATATATATAAATATATAAATATAATAAGTTTTTTTTTTTTATTGAATATTAAGTATTAATGCTAAAAGTTCTCATTCATACAATATATACAAATAATAGAGAAATAACTATTAATATAAAAAAGTAAATAAATAATACTGATAAAAAAAGTGAATAAATAAGAAAAAATAAAATAAAACTTCTAAACACATTCATACCTATATACAATATATACATCTCCGAGTCAAGCTTTTTCCCCCACATGTGGAAGGCAAAGCAGGACTCCAGGAGATCCCAGTGCCACTTTTTCAGCCGCATCACTAGTATAAAAACAATAAGTATTAGGTATAATATATATGAGAGAAAGAGAATGGAAAAATCAATTTTATTCGGCGGCTATGTCCGTTAAGAATAACATTACAAACAGAAATAATGGCCATTTCTGTTCATAAGTCTGATTTAATAAAAATAAATTTAAATAAAAACGTATATACACATTTATTAAAAACATAAAGCAAATAAGATAAGGAGCAATAAAATATTCGCTACTTTAATAGAATAATACAAAGAAAGTAATTAAATTAATCGCAATAACAAACATTCTTAACTGCGAAAGAAAAAGATAAATTACTAAATTGCAACTTTTATTAATTAAAAGATTTACAACTATCTAAAGTTGAAGTTGTGAGGAAGAAACCTAATAATAAACTGTCAATAAGCGCTCTGTACAAAGTAATATGTAATATGTATTCATAAGCTTTACTAAAAACAAAAGCAAAAAAAATGTATAAAGAAAAATTTTCGACTTATTTGAGTTTTTGGATTACTACGATATAAGGGTCTATTTTTATGTTTGTGGAGATGTAGATTTTGAAAATGATCTCCAATAGTGAATAATTATAAATCAGATCAGGTTTTTCTCCGGATGAATCTATAGCTCCAAGCCTATTAAAGTATTATCTAGGAATTCTATAGTCACTCAGTAATCTCAGCTTTTTCCAATAATTAATTACTTTTTTTTATCACATCAAAGCTTAATGGAGATCTCCCAGTTTAAGGCGAGTCAAATAGTCCAAGAAGATCTTTGGCCGCGAGATGTGGTCTCCTTACAGACGTGTAATACTTGCGGAAGCCAAGGGGTTGGCCTGGAGGGGGTCACCCAACCTCATGGTGCAGCGGCAGGCCACCCGTAGCTCCATAGCCGATCCCTTTGGGGCCAATCTGGCAATGTCCTTCCCACCGACTTTCTCGGGTTCAAGGACAGTGACAAATCGGTCTAGATCCATGGATTATGGCTGCTCGGAGTCAGCAGGCGCACGAGGACCTATATTTCTTTCCCCGAAACAGACCGTCCATGGACCGAACCTTAGGGGGGCTATTAACATCCTGGTAAACCACATCCCGATTCCCGATTTAAGTACACGGTGTAGGGTCATCAGTCCTACGCCCGGTCGGTGTGAGTTGCCTCCAGTAGGCTGACGGGCTCACATACCCGGGGAGGAGAGACTCGGGCAGCATGGCTTTCCCTGGTGGACGGTCACCCAAATCGGGCGGTCACCCATCCAAGTACTAACCACGCTCAACGTTGCTCAACTTTGATTACCTATTGCAAGCGCCTTAGCCCGTACGGCTACCCCAGCCACCCTATATATATATATATATATATATATATATATTTTATTTTTTTTTAATTCTTTAAGATGTTGAGATGTAATTCATTTTTCATTAATCTTGGACATCATTTCTCTCTCTATATATATGTGTGTATATGTCCGTATAAGAGTGTGAGTGTTTATGTGTATATATAAATGTATATGTGTATGTGTATGTATATAGTGTAAATATCTGTTGTTTTTTTTTACTCTCAATCTATGTCTTCATATTTAAAGTTCAGTAGTTTTCTATTTTTTTACAATACCATTATGAATTTTCATTAAAACATTATAAGGAACAGAAGTAAATCATTTTTTACTTCAGTTAATTTTTTTTTTTTTCATATCGTAATGGTTCGCCTATAAAATTTATTTAACGCTCCTGTCTAATATCATTTAGTTATTTTAATTTTATTATTTTTAACAGCTGTATTGCAGTATTGTAACATTAATACTCATCTGCTTTCGTTAATAGATCTCCAGAACTAGGTATACACTTGTCTTATTATTTATGCTTTAGTTAATCTTTATTGTAATAAGTCTCTCGGCCAGATTTATTGATTATTTGTATGAACAATATTGTTATTCTGTCCCAGAATAAAAATGGTATTTGTGTTGTATTGGATTATATATATATATATATATATATATATATATATATATATATATATATATATATATATATATTATATATATATATATATATATATATATATATATATACATATATTGGAGTTTCACTAATATTTTTCACTTAAGTCATATGAGTTTGTGGCTGTTCTGGAACCTTCCTTTTCCCTCCATAGGTGGTATGAAAAGCCTGATTCAGGACTCTCCTGACTGATGCTAAATGTAAATATTCCTGATGTATGTAAATACAATGTAGATACAATTGTATTTAATATTCATTTTTATATTAACTTTAAAAATTTAAATAACAGTTATAATAATTATTATTATTTGTAGGCAAATTGGAGTTCATTACTGATCAAAATATTACGAATTGCTAACCAATTACTATTTACCTTTTTTTATTTTATTTTTTTAGCCTTTTTGAGTCAACACAATCATTATTTTGGGCAAGTTTCGGTGGTGTTGGTACTGATGCTTTTCAACTCACAGGTATTAAGACATATACCAGATTTTGGGGTCTTCTTATGTTTGGATCTTACTCTGTCATAAATGTCATAGTTCTTTTGAATCTTCTCATTGCTATGATGTCAAATTCATATGCTATTATTGATGTAAGTAATCCAGTAATAACAACCATTCAATGCATTGAACTTGACATTCCTATGTATATTATTTCTATTATATGTACACTCACTTTTGTATTTACTTCAATTAACCCTTATACAAATAACACTTTTGAGAGATATGCAGTAGCACTGCTATGGGTGGAGTTTAACATAACAGCTGTCCCTCACGAATCCCTGATCAAAACCCACATGACCAACAAAAAACGATAGACTTAATAAACTCCACCCTTGCCTCCTTCCTGAAAGATCTTCATGAAACTATCAAGCCACTAACAACCCTCATCACAAGAATCCTTACCAAAATTCCCTTTAATCTCCCACGATGAGCACAAAGCCCTTAGCTGTTCTTTTATGGAATGCTAACGGACTACACAACCACAGAGACGAACTTGACATTTTTCTTCATGACAACCACATTGATATTGCTCTACTGACAGAAACTCACTTCACTCAACGTCCATATTTCTACATATGTGACTATATAACTTACAGATCAGACCATCCTGACAACACTTCCCATGCTGGATCTTGCATCCTTATCCATAAATCCTTATCCCATTCTCTCATTCCTTCTACTCCAACTGAGGCTATTCAAGGAACATCAGTAATCATTTCAACTCGTCCTTTTCATTTAACACTCCCAGCTGTATACTGTCCTAATCATGCTCTTACCTACAACGTACTTGAATCCTTATTTCAATCCTTCGGATCGCACTTTATTACTGGAGGAGACTACAATGCTAAACACCAACGGTGGGGTTGTCGAGCATCCAACTCCAAAGGTAACATACTATCTTCTCTCTCAATTCTCAATAGTTACTCCGTCATCTCTCCTTTGAATCCTACTTATTGGCCACTTCCCCCAAAAACGCCCTGATATCCTGGACATACTTGTCACCTCCCAGATTTCCTCTTCCCATGTCACAGTTAAATCCCTGGATGACCTTTCTTCAGATCATAACCCAGTTCTGCTTTCATTACACTCCATCTTTGCTCCTAAGCCCTCCTCTCCTCCGACGTTGAATACAGGACGGATAAACTGGGACAAATTTCATAATGATTTGGAAGACAAATTGGACTTAAATATTCTACTCAAGACAAAACAAGATATTGACATAGCCATAGAATTACTTACATCTATAAGAGGCACAATAAACAACAACACATCTATTAATAAAACTAACAACTCCCTGCACACTAATTTGCCACAGCTCATTCGTATCTTATTAGGGGAAAAACGTAGAGCAAGATCGAAGTGGCACAGGACTAGATACCCATCAGTTAAAACTTATTACAGCAACCTAACTAACCAACTAAAAGCGGAAATTAAAAAATTCAAAATTCAAAATTTACATAACTTAACAGAAAATCTTACAAATCACTGTGGTTGACCACCAAGAAGCTCCTAAAATTCAAAGACTTTAACCATCCTCTCATTAATAAAAATCAAACCTGGTCCAGATCTGATAATGAAAAATCTCAAATATTTGCTCACCACCTCTTCAAAATCTTAAATCCACACACAGATATCCTAAATCCAATTCACCTCGAGTGTATTGAAACAGAATTGGATGTCTCACTCCAACTTACCTTTCCACCTAAAGCATTCCATCCTTCAGAAATATCCAATATCATACACAGATTACATTCCCGCAAAGCTCCTGGACACGACCTAATTACATCCCAGATCCTAAAACTGCTTCCTCTAAAGGCCATTCTATTCCTTACCTATATATATATAATACCGTACTCCGATCCACATATTTTCCTGAAACTTGGAAACTATCAATTATTAAAATGATTCATAAACCCAAAAAACCTCCAGAATACTCATCTTACCGTCCTATCTCTCTTTTACCCATCATGGAATAAATCCTGGAAAAAACTTATCTTAAAACGCATGTATCCCATCCTAGATTCTAATCAAATAATCCCAGACGACCAATTCGGATTCCGCACATCTCATTCCACTATCCAGCAATGTCATCGTGTGGTGGACGTGGTCTCCTCTGCATTGGAGCGCGGATTGTACTGCACGGGAGACTTTCTCGACGTTGGACAGGCATTTGATAGGGTCTGGCACCCGGGACTGATGTACAAAATCCGTAAATTCCTACCACCTACATACTTCCTCATTATCCACTACTATCTTACTGATAGATGCTTTCCTCTAGGTAGTATCCTTGGTCCTATCCTTTACACAGTTTATACAGCTGATATCCCAACCCATCCTGACACTGTCATCACCACATATGCTGATGACACATGTATCCTATCTGTTAATAATGATCCATCAACTGCACCCAAACTCTTCAATCTCATACCACGAACCTTGAAGAATGGTATAAAAACTTCCTCATTATCCGCTCCTACC
Source organism: Nezara viridula (assembly GCA_928085145.1). Classification (NCBI taxonomy): domain Eukaryota; kingdom Metazoa; phylum Arthropoda; class Insecta; order Hemiptera; family Pentatomidae; genus Nezara; species Nezara viridula. Next base: position 110,172,949 of record OV725078.1, on the reverse strand, counting down.
TTACTGATAGATGCTTTAAAGTAAATCACAAAAACTCTTATTCATCCCCCTTTTCCCAGTCTGCTGTGGTTCCTCAAGGTAGTATCCTTGGTCCTATCCTTTACACAGTTTATACAGCTGACATCCCAACCCATCCTGACACTGTCATCACCACATATGCTGATGACACATGTATCCTATCTGTTAATAATGATCCATCAACTGCATCCCAAACTCTCCAATCACATATCACAAACCTTGAAGAATGGTGTAAAAACTGGAGAATTAAAATAAATCTCATCAAATTATCTTTATCCTGCGTCGCAAACCTTTACCTGTTAAAATTACCTGTCCTACAGTATCCTTTAATAATTCCCCACTTATCCCAGTTGAACAAATCCGTTACCTAGGACTCCACCTGGACAAACGACTCACATGGAATCCTCATACAAGACTGAAACAACAAGAAACCGCTCGACGTTTCCGACTACTCCAACACTTACTAGACAAACGCTCTAAGCTTTCAATCAATTACAAACGACTCATATATATGACAATAATAAGACCTATTTGGACTTACGGAATTGAGCTTTGGGGCTCCACTAAACCATCGAATTCCTCTCGTATCCAATCCTTACAATCCAAAATCCTTCGTAAAATCCTCAACGCTCCTTACTTTGTCACAAATAAAATCATCCATAAAGACCTTAATGTTCCATATGTTTCCGATTTGGCCCAATCCAGATACCTATCCTTCCATAACAAACTCCAGAACCATCCGAACCCTCTCGTTTCAAACCTTGCTTCCTCTCGATCCCTGATAACCCTCCGAGGCGTCTGAAAAGAAGATGGCCTCGTGATCTTCTTATGTAAATATATTATTAGAGTACTACCAATGGGTAGTTTCTCAACAAGCGTTTTCATGTGATGTATTATTACTGTGTGCACATTTACTAGTTGTATTTTTTTTTATAATACAGTTGTAAATATCAATGAATAAAAAAAAAGTTTTAATTCGTAATATTCATTCATTCACATCTGTGTGGCACGACATCCCGTTACCGAGACTGGGCCTCCTCCAAGAGCCTCCGCCAGTTGGCTCTGTCTTCTGCTGCAGCTCTCCAGTTCCGTACACCAAGCAGGGTTCTCGCATCATAGGCCACGTTGTCCAACCACCTCGTCCTCGGCCTTCCTACCCGTCTTGCGAGGTGCAGCTCCTCCATCATTATTTTCTTGGGTATCTCAACGGTGCTCATTCTGGCCACATGCCCTGCCCACCTTAGTCTGGCCAGTTTAATATAGGTGACTACGTCGATGTCTGCATAGAGAGAACTGAGCTCCCTATTGTTTCTTTTCCTCCAGACATCACCCTCCTTTACTGGACCATAAATCCTTCTGAGGACTCCTCGCTCAAACACACTCAGCTTCATCTCATCGTTTTTGGTCATCGTCCAAGCCTCTGAGCCATATGTCAAAACAGGCCGAACAAGAGTCTTGTATATGATCAGCTTGGTCTTCTTTGAGAGGTACCTACTTCTTAAGTGTCGGCCAAGTCCATAGACACATCTATTGGCAGCCGTGATCCTTCTTTGTATTTCTTGAGCCATGTCATTTTTGCTATTAATTTCAGACCCAAGGTATATAAAACTTTTCACTCTCTCAAACTTAAAAGAACCTACCTCAAATGGAGAGTTCAGATCCACCTCACCACCAACTCTCATATACTTAGTTTTCCTCTCGTTGACTTCTAGACCAAGTGGTCTTGCAGCTGCTTCAAGGCCTATAAACGCTTCTCTGAGAGCCTGTTCAGACCTACCTATTATGTCAATATCATCAGCAAAACCAAGAAGCTGTGTCAGGCGATTGAAGATTATATCGTTGGTCTGAATACCGGAGTCTCTTTTCGTAATAATTATAAAAATTCGTAATATAATAACGAAAATATGATTTAAAAAGGTTAGGGGAGATAGTTAATTGTGAACAAACTAATTTTTTTGTTTGTGTGTGAAAAGACTTAAATTTTACAGCCAGACTAGTCTGGCCTGGTCAGCTAGTCGGCGAGCCCCAGAGTGGGTTCCGAAATCATTGTTACATTTTCCTAGTGCTCCCTCTCAGGGCTTTTGTATTCGTTAATTGTTTTGTATTAGTTTTTTCCTCACATTTTTGGGACTCCTCCGATGGGCCCACAACTTCAATTTTTTTATCACCATATAATAATTGGAAGCCCCCTTTCAGAGTCCCGAGGAACATTGTTTTGTACTTAACTAGTATAGTGGAGGAGTTCTGCGCATGCTCTAGATTATAACAGTCAACCCGTACTTCATCTCATGGAAATATTCAGTTTTCGTTTGAAAAATAGTGTTAGTTTAGTTAATTTAATTAACAGTGTCAAGAAGCCAGTTAGTCACGTAGAGCAAATCATGAACTAATTTTACTCTAAGTTATTTATTTATCTTTTTTTTTTTATTGAGAAAAAATACATTTTGCCTCAATTAAGGTCATTGAGTATTTGAGATACAAGAAACTCATTCATACAATATATACAATTACAAAGATAATAGAAATTATAACAAAAATAAGAAAATGAAAGCTTAGTAAAACAGATGAAATAAAATATGATTCAACACAAATTTTAAAAAAATGAAATAATAAATAATGAAAAAAAAGGAAAAAAACATTCATGCTTATTTACAATATTTACAGCCAGCCGAGGGAGTTCTAAGTCGGGCCCTCTCCCCCACGTGTGGAAGATAGGGTAAGACTCTAAGAGATCCCAGCGCTTCTCTCTCAGCCGCATCACTGAGATGGGGAGACTGAGAAAGGCCACTAAGCCACATACGCTCATGAATTGAGTGGAGAAGCTGGCCATTGCCAGGACTCCAACGACGTATTTACAAAAGATCTCGAGGCCACTGCCTTTTTAGCCTTCTAGAAGGATTGTAGGAATGGCTAGAGCTGGATAAGGATTGTGCTAAAGGATTAGGATGATGGATTAGGTTTTGATGAAAATTTGAAAAACGGGACGGAATAACGTCAAGGACATGATGTTAAGATCATGATGTAGAGTTTTGTTTTTAACATAATAAGGAGCAATTAAGATTGGACGAAGGACTTTCGACTGGAAGGATTGGATGCGTTTGATGTTCAAAAATTTAGTTGTCCCCCCAGTTCAATTCCGTAGGTCCAGAAGGGTTTCAGTATGGTCTAGTATATTAATACTTTGTTTTCAATTAAGAGGTTAAGTTCTTGTCTTTTAAGTCTGGTATGTGGGTTCCATGTTAGTCTTTTGTCTAAAAGGAATCCAAGATACCGAACTATGTCTAAGACGGGAAGAGGTTGAAAAGGATAGTTGGACAGGATCTGCGTCGGAGAGTAATTGTGACATGCTTGCATTTGGATTCATTGATTTTGATGAGCCAATTGTTGCACCACTGCTCTATTAGGGAAATGTGTCTTTATAGGTTTAGGGATGCTGATTCAGGGTCTGGGTGGGATGATAGGATGGCGGTATTGTCAGCAAATGTTGCTAGAAGGGAATCAGGATGGGTTGGTATGTTAGCCGTGAAAAGAATGTAGAGAACTGGGCCTAAGACACTGCCTTGTGGAACACCAGCCTCAACTGGATAATAATTGGAGAATTCGGTGCCGCAGGAAAACGATTTGAAAGGTAGGATTTGAGGACTAAGTATAAGGATTGGGGTAAGTGGGTTTTGAGCTTGAAAAGCAAGCCATCGTGCCACACCCGGTCGAAAGCTTGAGCTACGTCCAGAAAGGCACTAGTGCAATATTGCTTGTTTTCAAGCGCAGAGGATATATGGGTAGGATGCGTTTGAGAAGGATTTTTTCAAAGATTTTTGAGAAGATTGGAAGTAAGCTTATTGGTCTATAGGATGAGGTATTATTAACAGGTCTACCTGGATTAGGGAAGAGATTGATTATGGAGTGTTTCCATATTAGAGGAAAATGAGTTGTACGGAGTATACAGTTGCTCCTTACAATGTTCCTTGTACAATGCTCCTTATTATGTTAAAAACAAAACTCTACATCATGATCTTAACATCATGTCCTTGACGTTATTCCGTCCCGTTTTTCAAATTTTCATCAAAACCTAATCCATCATCCTAATCCTTTAGCACAATCCTTATCCAGCTCTAGCCATTCCTACAATCCTTCTAGAAGGCTAAAAAGGCAGTGGCCTCGAGATCTTTTGTAAATACGTCGTTGGAGTCCTGGCAATGGCCAGCTTCTCCACTCAATTCATGAGCGTATGTGGCTTAGTGGCCTTTCTCAGTCTCCCCATCTCAGTGATGCGGCTGAGAGAGAAGCGCTGGGATCTCTTAGAGTCTTACCCTATCTTCCACACGTGGGGGAGAGGGCCCGACTTAGAACTCCCTCGGCTGGCTGTAAATATTGTAAATAAGCATGAATGTTTTTTTCCTTTTTTTTTTCATTATTTACTTATTTCATTTTTTTAAAAATTTGTGTTGAATCATATTTTATTTCATCTGTTTTACTAAGCTTTCATTTTCTTATTTTTGTTATAATTTCTATTATCTTTGTAATTGTATATATTGTATGAATGAGTTTCTTGTATCTCAAATACTCAATGACCTTAATTGAGGCAAAATGTATTTTTTCTCAATAAAAAAAAAAGATAAATAAATAACTTAGAGTAAAATTAGTTCATGATTTGCTCTACGTGACTAACTGGCTTCTTGACACTGTTAATTAAATTAACTAAACTAACACTATTTTTCAAACGAAAACTGAATATTTCCATGAGATGAAGTACGGGTTGACTGTTATAATCTAGAGCATGCGCAGAACTCCTCCACTATACTAGTTAAGTACAAAACAATGTTCCTCGGGACTCTGAAAGGGGGCTTCCAATTATTATATGGTGATAAAAAAATGGAAGTTGTGGGCCCATCGGAGGAGTCCCAAAAATGTGAGGAAAAAACTAATACAAAACAATTAACGAATACAAAAGCCCTGAGAGGGAGCACTAGGAAAATGTAACAATGATTTCGGAACCCACTCTGGGGCTGGCCGACTAGCTGACCAGGCCAGACTAGTCTGGCTGTAAAATTTAAGTCTTTTCACACACAAACAAAAAAATTAGTTTGTTCACAATTAACTATCTCCCCTAACCTTTTTAAATCATATTTTCGTTATTATATTACGAATTTTTATAATTATTACGAAAAGAGACTCCGGTATTCAGACCAACGATATAATCTTCAATCGCCTGACACAGCTTCTTGGTTTTGCTGATGATATTGACATAATAGGTAGGTCTGAACAGGCTCTCAGAGAAGCGTTTATAGGCCTTGAAGCAGCTGCAAGACCACTTGGTCTAGAAGTCAACGAGAGGAAAACTAAGTATATGAGAGTTGGTGGTGAGGTGGATCTGAACTCTCCATTTGAGGTAGGTTCTTTTAAGTTTGAGAGAGTGAAAAGTTTTATATACCTTGGGTCTGAAATTAATAGCAAAAATGACATGGCTCAAGAAATACAAAGAAGGATCACGGCTGCCAATAGATGTGTCTATGGACTTGGCCGACACTTAAGAAGTAGGTACCTCTCAAAGAAGACCAAGCTGATCATATACAAGACTCTTGTTCGGCCTGTTTTGACATATGGCTCAGAGGCTTGGACGATGACCAAAAACGATGAGATGAAGCTGAGTGTGTTTGAGCGAGGAGTCCTCAGAAGGATTTATGGTCCAGTAAAGGAGGGTGATGTCTGGAGGAAAAGAAAAAATAGGGAGCTCAGTTCTCTCTATGCAGACATCGACGTAGTCACCTATATTAAACTGGCCAGACTAAGGTGGGCAGGGCATGTGGCCAGAATGAGCACCGTTGAGATACCCAAGAAAATAATGATGGAGGAGCTGCACCTCGCAAGACGGGTAGGAAGGCCGAGGACGAGGTGGTTGGACAACGTGGCCTATGATGCGAGAACCCTGCTTGGTGTACGGAACTGGAGAGCTGCAGCAGAAGACAGAGCCAACTGGCGGAGGCTCTTGGAGGAGGCCCAGTCTCGGTAACGGGATGTCGTGCCACACAGATGTGAATGAATGAATATTACGAATTAAAACTTTTTTTTTATTCATTGATATTTACAACTGTATTATAAAAAAAAATACAACTAGTAAATGTGCACACAGTAATAATACAGTCACATGAAAACGCTTGTTGGGAAACTACTCTTTGGTAGTACTCTAATAATATATTTACATAAGTAGATCACGAGGCCATCTTCTTTTCAAACGCCTCGGAGCGTTATCAGGGATCGAGTAGGAAGAAGGTTTGAAACGAGAGGGTTCGGATGGTTCTGGAGTTTGTTATGGAAGGATAGGTATCTGGATTGGGCCAAATCGGAAACATAAGGAACATTAAGGTCTTTATGGATGATTTTGTTTGTGACAAAGTAAGGAGCGTTGAGGATTTTTCGAAGGATTTTGGATTTTAAGGATTGCATACGAGAGGATTTCGATGGTTTAGTGGAGCCCCAAAGCTCAATTCCGTAAGTCCAAATAGGTCTTATTGTAGTCATGTATATGAGTCGTTTGTAATTGATTGAAAGCTTAGAGCGTTTGTCTTTTGGAAGAGGTTTTGATCTGTCGGATCCACACCACGCTCGGCTTCAAAGAAACAAAAAATCGTCGAGCGAAGAATGGCACCACCTGCTACTCCAGCTACACCAGTAACAATAGACGACATTCAACCTCAGCTTGGTACATTTCAGGTGATGACTGAGGAATCTCCTTTTTTTCATCCCAAATCCTTACGAAATTCTTCAAAATGAAAACGAAAAAGAGGCGATATAATCTGCACCAAGTCTTACAGACCCTCGACCTCCTCCGACTTTGGTTAAAAATATAAAAAAAATTCTCATTTACATGCATAAATTAAATAACAACTTCTAGGAGCTATTCCTACTTAGGCTGCAACAACGATACTAAAATATGCCCAGACAGAGCTGATGCATAACGACGAATTGTTAAATATCTGTCAAATACAAAGGCAGATTTTCACACCTAAACAGCTGAGGTAGGAGTGCTGTCTGAGACTAGTGATCCGTAACATATACTCCTCTACATCACTTAAGGTGATACAAGAAGAACTTACGATCCTAGGCTTTAAATTTCGACTGGTCACCAATGTAATAGATAACAACAGGGGAAAACAGAAAAATTCCATTACCTCTTTTTTGTTGACTTGAACGCTCAGCAGAAGTTTATAAAATATACGAAATTAAAAGATTGTACTACACAAGCGTTAAGATTGAAAAACCAAACATTAAAAGAGGAATTGTCCAGTACCACACTAAAACCTACTACCATCACATAAAAAGATGAGTGAAATGCGGACAGACACATAAGTCCGGCGAATGCACGAAATCGAAAGCAGCACCAGCAGTATGTGATCTATGTCTGGAAGGACATCCTGACAACAACAAGGGTTGTAAGATCTACAAAAATATAAAAAAAAAAAACTTTTTTATTTTAATGAAATTTACAACTGTATTACATTAAAAATACAACAAGTAAATGTGACATTGGTAACATGACCTGTACAACGTGAAGAGAAACATCCCATTGGTAGAACTCAAACTAAAGTTCTATATTAGAAGGTCCCGAGGCCATCTTCTTTTCAGACGCCTCGGAGGGTTATCTGGGATCGAGTAGAAAGAAGGTTTGAAACGAGAGGGTTCGGATGGTTCTGGAGTTTGTTATGGAAGGATAGGTATCTGGATTGGGCCAAATCGGAAACATATGGAACATTAAGGTCTTTATGGATGATTTTATTTGTGACAAAGTAAGGAGCGTTGAGGATTTTTCGAAGTATTTTGGATTTTAAGGATTTCATACGAGAGGATTTCGATAGTTTAGTGGAGCCCCAAAGCTCAATTCCGTAAGTCCAAATAGGTCTTATTGTAGTCATGTATATGAGTCGTTTGTAATTGATTGAAAGCTTAGAGCATTTGTCTAGTAAGTGTTGGAGAAGTAGAAAACGTCGAGCGGTCTCTTGTTGTTTCAGAATTGTATGAGGTTCATGTGAGTCGTTTGTCCAAGTAGAGTCCTAGGTAACGGAAGATTTTGCCCATAATGGGTAAAAGAGAGATAGGACGGTAAGAGGATGGGTATTCTGGCGGCTTTGTGGGTTTGGGTATCATTTTGACAATGGATAGTTTCCAATATATATATATATATATATATATATATATATATATATATATATATATATATATATATATATATATATAGGTGAGGAATAATACGGCTTTCTGAGGAAGCAGTTTTAGGATCTGGAATGTGATTAAGTCATGGCTAGGAGCTTTGTGGGAAGGTAATCTGTGTATGATATTGGATATTTCTGAAGGATGAAATACTTTAGGTGGAAGGGTCAATTGGAGTGGGATATCAAGTTCTGCTTCAATATACTCAAAGTGGATTGGATTTAGGATATCTGAGTGTGGAATAAATGTTTTGAAAAGGTGCTGAGCAAATATTTGAGATTTTTCTTCACGAGATCTGGACCAGGTTTGAGGTTCAGTAATAAGTGGGTGGTTAAAATCTTTAAATTTTAAGTGATTTGTCAGTAGTTGTAAGATTTTCTGTTAAGTTGAGTAAATTTTGGATTTCGTATTTTCTAATTTCAGCTTTTAGTTGGTTAGTTAACTTTTTGTAATATGACTTGTCTGATAGGTATCTAGTCCTATTCCATTTTGATCTTGCTCTGCGTTTTTCCCTTAATAAGATACGAATGTGCTGAGGCAAATTAGTCTGTTGGGAGTTGTTATTTTTATTGGTTATCGGTTGGTTTATTGGTGTTATCGTTAATTTTGTCGCTTATAGAGGTAGTAAGTACCTCTATGTCTGAGTCAATGTCATGTTTCGTCTTAAGTGGAATATTTAGGTCCAATTTATCTTCCAAGTCTTTACGAAATTTGTCCCAGTTTACTCGTCCTGTAATAAGTGAAGGAGAAAAGGAGGGCTTACGAACGAAGGTTGAGTGTAATGAAAGCAGAACTGGACTATGATCTGAGGAGAGGTCATCCAGGGATTTGATAGTGACGTAGGAAGAGGAAATCTGGGAGGTGACAAATATGTCCAAGATAGAGGAGGTTGGCCAATAGGTATGATTCATAGGAGAGAGGATGGAGTAACTATTAGAAGTTGAGACAGAAGATAGTATATTACCACGGGAGTTGGATGCTCGACAACCCCATCGTTGGTGTTTAGCGTTATAGTCTCCTCCAGCAATAAAGCGCGATCCGAAGGATTGGAATAAGGATTCAAACAGATTGTTGGTAAATGGAAGTGTTAAATGGAAGGACGAGTTGAAATCATTACGGAGGTTGCTTGAATAGCCTCAGTTGGAGTAAAAGGAATGAGGGAATGGGATAAGGATTTATGGATAAGGATGCAAGAACCGGCATGGGAAGTGTTGTCGGGGTGGTATGATCTATAAGTGATGTAGTCACGTATGTAGAAATATGAACGTTGAGTGAAGTGAGTTTCTGTCAGTAGAGCAATATCAATGTGGTTGTCATGAAGAAAAATGTCAAGGTTGCCTCAGTGGTTTTGTAGTCCGTTAGCATTCCGTAAAAGAACAGCTAGGGGCTTTGTGCTCATCGTGGGAGATTAAAGGGAATTTTGGTAAGGATTCTTGTGAGGAGGGTTATTAGTGGCTTGATGGTATCTTGGAGATCTTTCAGGAAGGAGTCAAGGGCGGAGTGAATTAAGTCGATCATTTTTTGTTGGTCAGCTGGAATTCGTGAGGGATAGCTTTTATGATAAGGAGTGTCTGATGGATGATGTACCCGTCGTGATGTACGAGAGGCTGAATCATAATTAGATGGAATTTGGGAAGGAGAGTTAATGTGAGGAATAGGATGGGAATGAACTGGAATTGGATCTTCAGGCGGTAGTTTGACACGTAGAGGTATCTGATAAGGAGAGATTGACTGACGTGGTGATTTTGAGTGCATGTGGGAGGTCTGAGTCTTGGATTGGGAAATCTGGAGCTTAAGTTTGGAAGCCTGGGTCTTTGGTTTGGAAGACTGAGGCGTCTGACGTCGCGGTTGCTGGTTCTTCAGTGTGGAATCAAAATGTAGTTGTCAGGTGTCCTGATGGGGATGATTTGTTGATGTAGAAGGCTGTTGTGTAAATCGTGGTGCTATTTCGTTCGGTAATTCAGGAAACGTTGCCAAACTTTGTTAGTTCGGGTGCCTGTGCCTGGATAGGATTCTTCTGTTCTTGGGTTTTTAAATATATGTTATAAGTCCTTTGCTTATATAGCCTCTTGTAAACAATGCGGCCCCGATAGCTTGCAGGGTGGTCCTCACCACAAAGGACACATTTTGCTGGTTTATTTAAAGGTTTCTGACATATATCAGAGGCGTGAGAACCGGCATATTTGACACACCGCGCCGAGTGATGGCAGTAGGCCTTTGTGTGCCCTAAGTTTTGACACTTGGTGCATTGCACGACTATTGGTTTCTGCTTCGGTTCTTCAAATTTTACTGTTGAATAAAGTAGTCTTTTAACTTCGAAGATTTCAGAATTATTCCGGGCTGGTTCTAAATCGTTAAAAAATAATGGAAGTGGGTATTTATCGATTGGATGTAAAACAGAAGATATATGTCTTACATTGTGGCCGATATCTTCTAGATCTTCTTTTATAGCGGTAATGGTAGTGGTTGAGTGAAGACCTCTCAAAACGACCCTATATGTTTTTTCCTCTTTTAATTGATAGCAGTGGAAGTCATAATTGTGTGATGTCAAGTGATTTATAAGCTTTTTATAGTCATCTTTGGTGTTGGTATTGATTTTTATGTCGTTGATACGAGAAAAACAACGGAAATTGGTCTGTCCGATTAGATTAGCTAATTCTTGACCGAACTGCATGAAGTTTTCAATTTTGCTTACATGTATGGGTGGTGGCTCTGGTTCAGTGAAAGTTTGAATAATTTCGATATTTTTATTATTGGCGACAACAGAATTGTTGCTGGATGTACTAGTAGGTGGTTTAGTTTCAGCTTTCATAATTGAATTATTTTTAGAGTTTGTTTATTTTGGTCTACTTTAAGTGGCTGCTTTGATTTAGCGGATTTATTTTATTTTTTATTTTGGTGAGTTACCAGCCGACCCGGGAGAGAGTTTCTGTTGCGCTTGTGTAGAGTTCGCCTGGTTAAATATTGAAAATCAGTCTCACTGATTTCGGAGAAGGGAGTCTCTTCATCTGATTCGTCACATGAAATGTTTCTCTCAGGTTCCATACCTCTAAATAATATATACAAAAAAAAAAAAAAAAGAAGAGAAAGTAAAAAAAATATAATAAAAATATACAAAATAAATACTTAATAACTAATCTATTTACAAAGCTATATACAATATTAAATAAAACATTTTCTGTAAATAAATAAATAAAAGTCTAGTAAAAAAAATATAAACAATGAACAGTAAGAAGAGAGAGAGAAAAAAAAATTATATACACTGTCTTAGGTACGAACTCACAATTTTCTGACGTAAAACCAAGCGCCGTGGCCGTGAACTTGAAAGATATGACCCGCTGAGGGGAATTATCTGCCACGTAAACGGTCTCTACCAGACGAGTATCAATTTAATGTCACTAATTGTTACTAAAAAGTCACTCACCTCATTAATTATAACGTAAAAATGTTTAACTGTTTATAAACACTCTGTTTACAAAGTCTCAGTAAGGGATTTAAGATAACAACCAGATGACAATGTAACAAAGACAGAACGATATGAATATTGAACTGCAGTTGCGTCCATGACACTTATATCAAAAATAAATTTAACAAATCTTGAAACCATGAAGAAACTTCCAAACCCAGAAGAGGACCTGCTAAAAAAGTGGACCCTAAAGTTTCTTTCTCTCAGTTACTTGGATTTAGAGAAACAACTGATAAATGTGAGGTCCTGCAACAACCCCAATATCAACGTCAACATCCTATCACTCCTAATGAACAACACCCTCAACAATCTCATCAACATCAAATTTCTCATATTCCACCTCCCTCATATCACATACCTTATCAGTCTGTTGGCATCTTTCCCCACTGAACTGAAATTCATTGAACATCAATCTTACAAATATATATATATATATATATATATATATATATATATATATATATATATATATATATATATATATATATAGGGATTATAACAATGAAAACAATGTTGATTCTACTGTTAATTCAAAATTGTTTTTATGTTGCTTACCTTGCAAATATGTAAGCACACGAACATCAATTTACCTATAACTTTATCATATTATATGTATATTTAGAATTAGAATATTATTATAATTAGAATAGAATGTATATTAGAATTCATTTTAATGTTATAAAATTTTGTAACCTAAGTATTATTTGTTTGCCATTATGTGAAAGACAATCTATATTATAATGTAATTATCATTGTACATGTTTGTCATTCTTAGGGCACTAAACGTCGAAGAGTAAAATTTACTTTCTTCTTCTAAAATTCTTCACCTATGATTTAAAACAATATCATAATACGCCAATATTTCTCCAATGTGTAAACGAAGGTGTTGGCATTGAAATGTAGATCTTGTATTTTTAATTTGTTTAAAAAAAATAAGAAGTTTTTTCTTAATTTAAACAACTGTCAGACATTATACATCAGCATACAATTTCAAACGTTAAATTATATTTTTCATAACTATGAATATATAATCTGTCACCTTTAAGCACTTTCCCTTTCAATCGTAAACGACCTAATATTAGAGTTTACTGAAAATACGTTCAAGCAACCTACTTTAATTTGAATCATATTATAAGTTTATGAATATGAATATTAAATACAACTATTTAAATTTAATCTATCTTCATAAATACACTATTTTTGTAGGAGCATTCTGATACTGAATGGAAATTCGCACGTACCAAACTATGGCTAAGCTATTTTGAAGAATCGGCAACATTGCCTCCACCATTTAATATTTTTCCTACTCCAAAAATGTTTATGAAGCTTCTCGGTATAAGAAGAAAAGACAAAATGCGAAGGATGTCAACTAAGGTAATAATTTGTATTATTTTTGTTTATATGAACTATTATAAATAATTACCAGATTTCATGTTGAAGAAATTGAAAAACGTGATGTGAAAAACTGAAAATGTTCAAAATGGAGTACAGAGCACCTTAAACATACAAAACAGGGCTGTCGGATGTCATCACCTCCGGGGATATGACAGCTTCTTGACAGCGTAAGATGAAGATAAAGCCGGAAAATGTCAAATACCTTTCTGAAACATTGACTCCTCATTCGGAATCTCGTCCCACCCATATAGTGTTGCCAAATGCGAGACCAAGGAGAGTCTTGGTCTTGCGCAGTCAGTGTTGGTCTTGGTCTTGGTCTTACGCAGTTAGTCATGGTCTTGGTCTTGGCCTTGCGTAAGACTCGCAACATTCTTGCAATTCTCTATTACCTTATTACTATAGAGATATTACAGTAATTTTTTAGATAAGAGAAACCTAACTAATCCCGAATGATAAATTAGAAGAGTTAAATGCAAAAGTGTATTTGTTATACCAATTGTTTACATTTAGTAACTGAAATTGTCAGATAACATGTGCTATTTTGCCTTAATTTTTATTCAAAAATCATTTTTTTTTTTTACCAATCTTGGGCTTAGTCTTGCTAAGTGCAAGTCTCAAACCGATTTTCGGCCACACTACACCCACACCACAACAATCGAAGAATTCCTTACATTACCTACCCTCCTTACCACCAAAAGCAGTTAATCCTTCTGAAGTCAAACATCATCTTAAAAAACTAATTCCCCGTCAGATCCTTCGAAAACTTCTTCTCAAAGCTGCCTTATTCCTCGCTTACATATACAATAGCATCCTACGAATAACTTACTTTCTTCTATGGAAACATTCTACTATTATCCTTATCCTAAATTCCAGCAAACCTTCCAACAGCTTTACATCATATAGACTTTTTTTTTTTCATTCTGCCTAACCATTTCTGGCATACGGGTTTTTCAGCAGCGAAGGTATTGCACGCAGATCCCAGCGCATGGCACTGCCGCCGATACAACTCTCTTTATTTCGTGTAAATATTTAGAAACAACAGAAACAGGTATTCTTTGGTGTAGCCCGGTACTTGGCTGCGCACCTTCCGATGGGGCTATACCTTTTTCTTCTTTTTTTTATTTGTTTTATATATATATATATATATATATATATATATATATATATATATATATATATATATATTCTTTTTCTATCGTTTTCTTCACTCCTCTGGGTCCGTTGTCCTTTGGAGTGCCAATTCTTCCCCTTCCTCTGCCGGGCGCTTTCTTCCCAAGTTGAAGTGCGTAGAGCCCACCACTTCCTTCCACCTCTTCACGTACTCCGCGAAGTGAGGGTAGTTATCCTCCACCATCAGTGCTTGGAAACCTTCTTCTGAATTACAACCACAAGCAGTTATTTCTTCTGAAGTCATTTTTTTTTCGAAACAAAGGGACTAGTTACTGTAAACGTATCACATGAAAAAAAAGAAATCAAAGGAGATGTTTATATCTTCCCGAAGGGGCATGCAACCTTACTTGGTAGACTGTGGATTTAATTGAAAGATCTGGACTATGCCGCTGGGCTTACAGGGCAACCTTCTACAGTTAAATCTATCAACTCAATAATCAATGAAATTATGCATGAGTTTCCAGAGGTTTTCGAGAAGAAAATAGGATGTGTTCCTGGTGTTCAAATCACCTTGAAATTACACAAAGATGTGAAACCCATTTTGCAAAGGAGCAAGGGACGTGTAGGGACCCGTACGCTCTGAGGGATTGCGTTGAAAAAGAACGGGAGACTGAGGGATACGATTATGCGTCGACTATGAATTCGGGGTTAATGAAAGGCTTGTAAATACAAAATACACAATCAAGCGAATCATCGAGGTTTTAAATAACCTGCGGAATTCTAAGTTTTTCTGCAAGCCCAGATGGATGAAGATAGTGCTAAGATCCAGACTACTTTGACCCATGCAAGATGAAGCGTCTCAGTTTTGGTCTAAAAAAATAAGCCAACTGAATTCAATAAACATATGGCACAAATACTTAGGGGGCTATTTTGCGTAATTTTTATTTTGA
The DNA here is from genome assembly GCA_928085145.1 of Nezara viridula. Lineage (NCBI taxonomy): Eukaryota > Metazoa > Arthropoda > Insecta > Hemiptera > Pentatomidae > Nezara > Nezara viridula. The sequence continues at coordinate 110,157,805 of OV725078.1, read as the reverse complement.
CGATTTCTTTGTTCATGGTCCTACATTTTTTTTTATTATATATATTTTTTTTAATCTGGTTATTGAGAAATAATACATTTTGCCACACTTAAGGGCACTGAGTACTAAGGCTGAGTGTGATACATTCATACCATATATACAATGTAATAAAAAAAATATACATCTATATAACAAAGGCACAAACTATAATAAACCAAGGAAATGTAACTTAGAGTTAACAGTAAATAAAATTCAGAAATTCGTAGCAAAATTAAATAAATTATAACTAAAAGAAATAAATAGAAAAACATTCATACTTAATTACAATATTTACTATCAGGCAAGAGATCTCCGTATCCAGCCCTTTCCCCCAAGTGTCAAAGGCAAAAAGACTAAGAGATCCCAGCGCTTCTCTCTCAACCGCGTCGCCGGCATTACCAGTCCGGTGGAGACTGAGAGAGGGCACTAAAACCCCAAACAGATCAATGAATTGAGTAGAGAAGCTGGCCATTGCCAGAACTCCAGTGACGTCATTACAAGAGATCTTGAGGCCACTGCCGTTTCAACCTTCGAGGAGGATTATAGGGATGACTGGAGCTAGATAAGTGCTAAAGGGTTAGGATGGTGGATTAGGTTCATGTGAAAATTTGAGAATCGGGATGGAATAATGTCAAGGACATAAGGGATGTAAAGGTCATGTAGGGTTTTGTTTGTAACATAATAAGGAGCATTGACTACTATACGGAGGACTTTAGACTGAAAGGATTGGATGCGTTTGATGATCGAAAATTTAGTTGCCCCCCACAGTTCCGTAGGTCCAGATGGGTTCGAGTATGGTCTTGTATATTAATAATTTGTTTTCTATTGAGAGATTGGATTTTCTGTTAAGTAGTCTGTATAGCTGGCCAAATCGTCGGTTAGGTTCTTGTCTTTTAAGTCTGGTATGTGGGTTACAATTTAGTCTTTTGTATAAAAGGAATCCAAGATACCGAACTGCGTCTAAGACGAGGAGAGGTACTGAGTTGAAAAGGATATGTGGACAGGATCTGCATCGGAGGGTAAAGGTGACGTGCTTGCATTTGGATTCATTGATCTTAGTGCGCCAATTGTTGCACCATTGCCCAACTAGGGAGATGTGTCTTTGTGATATGCTGTTTCAGGATCTGAGTGGGATGACAGAATGGCGGTATCATCAGCGAAAGTTGCTAGCAGGGTATCGGGATTGGTTGGAATGTCAGCGGTGAAGAGGATGAAGTGAACTGGGCCCAAGACAATGCCTTGTGGAACACCAGCCTCAATCGGATAATAGATGGAGAATTCAGTGCCGCAGGGGACTTGAAAGGTAGGATTTGAGGACTAGGTACGAGGATTGGGGTAAGTGAGTTTTGAGCTTGAAAAGCAAGCCATCATGCCACACCCGGTCGAAAGCTGCGCTACATCCAGAAAGGCACCTGTGCAATATTACTTGTTTTCAAGCGCAGAGGATATATGGTCAACAACCGGAAGATCTTGTTGAATAGAGGAATGTCTTGAGCGGAATCCAAACTGATGGGATGGGATATTGTATAAGGATCTGGGAAGTAAGGAGATCGTGTCCAGGGGATTTTCGAGGTTTTAGGTTGCTTATAATGAATTTTACCTCAGAGGGGTTGACAGCTATAGGAGGCAAGGAAAGAGGAATAGGAGAAGAAAGGAATTCTTTAACTAAAGCAGTGAGGGTGGAATGGAGTTCGGGGTGGGGAGTGAATGTTTTGGATAGGTGTTTGGCCAATTCTTCAGCTCTAGTCTCATCTGACGAAGCCCAGGTTCCATCATCGCATCGGAGGGAATGCTTCTGCTACTGTTTGGCGGAAAAGGTCCCAGTTGACTGGGCCTCTGATGAATGAGGGAGGAGATAATTTAGGGATAGGAGATGCGGAAAGGGTTAGGTTTAGCGGACTGTGATCATCAAGGTGGTGTGAGGAAAGATCGTCAAGCCGTAAAACTGAATAATTTAACGGCCCTAGACCTTTGTGAATGAAGAAGTCAAGGAGGTCAGGGTCACGGTTAGGATCTGTTGGCCAGTATGTAGGAGTATCAGGGGAAGGGGTGTGGAGTTAAGTGCAGACGTCAATGAGTTGGTGGTTCTAGCTCCCTATTGCTAAAGTTCCCACCAACAGAGTCGAACCTCAATACTAAGACGGCCAATGATGTGATTGAGGAGAATCGACTGAGATGGCTAGGACATCTTCTGCGGATGGTACCAAACAGAATAGCTAGCGAAAGCTATCGATCTAAAGTAGACGGCAAGAGAGGAAGAGGGCGGCCTAGAAGGAAATGGGAAGATGAAGTAAAGAGCGATTTCCAGAGAAGAGGTCTTCAATGGAACAATAGAAGGCGTCTTGTTAAATACCGGCAGAGCTGGAGAAGGCTCTATAAACTTCCTCCTCACACTGCTCAATGCGGTTCAAGAGGATAGATTATGATGATGAAGATATTTATAGTTATTTCTCTCTTATTTGTATATATTGTATGAATGAGATCTTTTAGCCTTAATACTTTTAGCCCTCCAACTTTATTTTTAATTTGTTATTCAATAAATTAAAAATAATCATAAAATCAATTTTCTATTGTTTAATTATTTATATTATTTCTCTTTTACATATTGCAGGAACCCCATATGAACTACATAGGAAATACATATTGTAGGAATGAATTGAATGAATAACCCAAATACTTATTGCCCTTCAATTTGGCAAATTGTATTTTTATTCCAAAAACGTGTTACAATCTGAAGAAAAAAAAACATATATAATTGACCTATCATTTGTTTGATTTTTATGCATATAAGTTTTTATATAAATGTACAAGCTCTCTATGATTAAAAAAACACATTCTATTTATACATGATAAATCTTAATTTTGTTTTGGATTGTTGTTTAGAGAAAAGAAAGAAAGGAGAAAGAAAGGGACTACAGATATACAGCTGTAATGAGAGCATTAGTATGGCGTTATATTTCTGTAAGCCAAAGACAATGTGATGAAAACCCTGTAACAGAAGATGATGTTAATGAAATAAAAGGAGAAATCTCGGCAATGAAATGTGAAATTTTAGATGTCTTAGAGAGAAACGGGCTAGATGTTTCTTCAGCTGATAAAAAAGAAAAAAGTAATGGACATGATCTGTAAATGTTATAAGTATTTACTAAAACATTATGGGGAATGGGGTATTGGTTAAAGCACTGGACACCTTAACCACTAGGTTCATGTCCATCCTCAACTATGACAGAAAATTTGGTTTTCTATACAATTAGTCTTGAATCGACGCTAGTTGGGAAGGTCCTCCTAATGTACACTTAATAAAACTGCAATAGTTCGGTTGTGATCTGAACCTGGTGGTTGAAAGTGATCAGGGCCAAATTATTCCTTTGGTCTGGATTGTAAAGCATTCTAAATTTATTTATTGTTTTATCTTCGGCTAAAAATAGATTTATATTTTAAACTGTATGAACAACTGTTTTTATAGAATTAGGTTGTATTACTATTTTGAAAGAAGTAAGAAAATCAGCATGGTATATTTAACGAAAATATAATTATTGAGTTTGAAAAAATTCATATTAAGCTAATAAATTGATCTAAGTAATGTTTTGAAAACTATAAAGACTAATTTTACAATTAAACACAATGTATTCAAAACGAAATAACAATTTACAAAGGAACTGCATGAAAAATGAAAAAATAAAAAAAATCCGATAAATGTCTCATTTCATAAATTTGAAAAGTAGATTATTTACAGTAAAAATAAAATTATGCTATTAAATTAAAATAAAGTCTAAAACTGCACAATAAAATCTAGTTTAAGAACCATAACCATTTTTTTTTTTTAATATAGGATGTATAGGAAGTTCACAATCACGTTTTTCTTCAATTCATTTTTTAATAAAATTTTTATTTACACTGGAACAAGTCCCTTTTAAGCTATATAAAATAATAAAATTATAGGCTTTTTAGAGTCTTGAATTTTTTTTTTCTTTATTTAGTATTACTAGTGTTTGCCCAGTGGGCGGAATTCGACCATAGCCATTAAAAATTTGAGGAAAAGATATAATTAAATAAAGTATATAAATAAAGAGTAAATCACAATTCAAAAATCCTCATTTATTAATACAAACGAAATTTCAGTTTCAATTAAAAATCGAGCTTAAGTCATTTAAAATTATTTATAAGAAATACAAAATATACTCATTCAAAAATATTTAATTTTCATTTTAATTTATGTGTGTTATTATCGCAATAAATTAATGTTATGATTAAGCAAGTATAAAATAAATTTAAATTCACTTTTTTTTTGTATTCATGATATTTACAACTGTATTAATAAATAAAATATATTTAGCAAAGTTGATAACAGAAAATAATAACATGAAATGAATTGTTGAGAAACTACCCACTGGTAGCACTCTAAAAACAAAATGTATTTACAATAAGAGATCTCGAGGCCATCTTCTTTTCAGACGCCTCGGAGGGTTATCGGGAATAGAAGAGGAAGCAAGGTTAGAGACGAGAGGATTCGGATGGTTCTGAAGTTTATTATGGAAGGATTGGTATCTGGATTGGGCCAAATCGGAAACATAAGGAATATTAAGGTCATTATGGATTATTTTATTTGTGACAAAGTAAGGAGCATTGAGGATTTTCCGAAGGATTTTGGATTGTAAGGATTGGATACGAGAGGAATTCGATGGCTTAGTGGAGTCCCAAAGCTCAACTCCGTAAGTCCAAATAGGTCTTATTGTAGTCATGTATATAAGTCTTTTGTAATTAACTGGAAGCTTAGATCGTTTGTCTAGTAAGTGTTGGAGTAGTCGGAAACGTCGAGCGGTTTCTTGTCGTTTCAGTCTGGTATGAGGATTCCAAGTTAGACGTTTGTCCAAGTGAAGTCCAAGGTATCGGATTTGTTCAACAGAGATAAGTGGGGTATTATTAAAGGATACAGTGATACATGAGGTCATAGGTTAAGGTCGAAGGGTAAAGGTGATTTGATGGGATTTATTAGAATTTATTTTAATCCTCCAGTTTTGACACCATTCTTCAAGTGTTGTGATGTGTGATTGAAGAGTTTGGGATGCAATGGTTGGGTCATTATTAACGGATAGGACACATGTGTCATCGGCATAAGTGGTAATAACAGTGTTAGGATGGGTTGGGATGTCAGCTGTATAAACTGTGTAAAGGATAGGACCAAGGATACTACCTTGAGGAACACCAGCGGACTGGGAAAAGAGGGATGAATAAGCATTATTGTGATTGACTTTGGAGTATCTATCAGTTAGATAGGAAAGGATAATAAGGAAGTATGTAGGATGTAGGAATTTACGGAGTTTGTAAAGTAGTCCCGGGTGCCAGACTCGATCAAAAGCCTGTTCTACATCTGCACAGCTGCTGTGTATCTATTGTACGGTCTTGGGAAAGATATATATTACAGATGGAAAAAGAAATATCTTTGTGAATTCTGACTGCACCAACTTGAAGATGGGAGTTGATATTGATTGGTTTGGAATATTCGGATTTGTGTATGGCTATTAAAACTACATGATTTTCTGAATGTAACGAAGTTTTTTTTATAGTAAAATTGTCTTTTATTGCAAGATGTGTTTCTTGAAGAGCGAGGCAAAATGGGTCCGTATCTCGTATCAGTATTTTCAGTTCATTAAAATGAATTTTTAACCCATTACAATTCCATTGAACTATTGGCATGTTCAGGGATTATAAATATATATACACATACACATACATACATACACTTATACATACACATATATACACGCATACACACATACACAGATACAAACACATACACACACTCAAATGCACTTACATACATACCAAAAATATATAGAACTGTATATATATATATATGCATACACATTTATGCAGGAATATAAATACGTACATCTGAATTTTGATATATTTATGTTGTATAAATGAATAAAGAGAAAAAAATAAAAAAATAGATAAACAAAAAGAGGTAACCGTTTACTTAAATATATTCTGAAAATCGGAGCACATGGCAGAATATCGGGGGAAAATATAGAGCTATCATGATACGAAATTGTCAGGAGTATAATATTGACCTTAACTTGATATATAAAAGTGTACACTTTATTTTTACATGCGATTATAAGTTTAAAAATAGTAATTTGTATATAATATATATTTGTAGAAGAATTATTAGTAGACAGAGTAAAAAGTAAGAGCATTGGACATAAAAAAGAATAAAACAGAGAATAATAGTACCTATTTTCATGATGAAATAGCAATAATAATAAGTTATGCTTATTTATTATTATGGAAATGAATGTTTGATAAATGTTTATTGATATATCTAGAGCGAGGATAAGGATTTTAGACGTAAACAGAGTTAATAATTAACAGGCGTTTATTGATAGTTCATTGTGTCTATTTTATTGTTTTGAATTTTGAATTCATAGTATTGTAGTATTTTAATTAGATGAAAATTGTTCCTTCGAAGGGTATATATAGATATTAGTTTTCAGGCAAAAATGAATGTTATAAAAATTTGTTAAAAAATACTTATGATGTACTTAAGTGAAAAGAATTTCGTAAGTCATTATACCTTTTTAGATTTGCGGTTGCCCTGTTTTTTATTAATTAACGTAATAAATTCTCCTTCTGGATTGATAACTAATTTATGGTCAGGATCATCGATATCTGGCGCAGCGACGTCAGTTCCGTGAGACGGCCCGGCGTCTTCAGAGTTGACGAGAAGAAGGGGGGGACCTCGGGTGCTGTCTTGATCGACTAAACGATCTTAGTCGCTAGAGCTCGGAGGTAGGAAGGGAAGCGGGATGGGGGGCAAGAAGGGGAACGGGAAGGGAGGTGGGGAGAGGGACGGTAGGGACGTGATTAAAGTTGTGGATAATAAAGGAATCAGTGTCTGTTGCTGTTTATTTATATTTTTAGTTGTATAATTTTTGTTATAGTTATTTTCTCTAAAGTTAAAAATTGAATCCGTTTGAATACCAATTTCTTTTTTTTCAGATATGTTTAGTTTTTGTTTCGCAATGTCGGCGAAGGTTTTGTTGAAGTGAGTTGGGTTTTGTTCTTTACATAATTTGTTGGCCTCGTTTAGAGAAATTTTATTTATAGTCTGTAATGTTTTGATTTTTTTTTTTTAATTTTAAAAATAGGGCACTCTTGAGTGTCCATTTCCGCAATTGGCACACCGCGGGGGCAAAGTGCATTTAGTGTTGTCGGTGTGTACACTGGTTGGTAGGGTGATCAAATGATTAGCAGCAAAAACATCTCAAGGAATTAGGAATGTACTGTTGGACTTTAACTGTATGGGATCCTATTTTATTGTGTCCGGTGTTCTCGGTGTTAAAAACGTAATTATATAGAATAGAAAATAATATTATTCTGGGACGAAGTCCCTTCAAAATAACCAAAAAATTACAAAATTAAAATGTTGTATCTGGCCAAATAAACACAAACATAAAAAGTAAAAGTAAAGCTAAATCAGTAAAGAAAATATTAGTTTTACATACTATATACAAAATAAAATTTTAAAAAATCTATATACAAAACTCTTGAACCTTGCCAAGACACTTAAAACTGTACAATTGTAAAATATGAATATATACTTTTAGAGAAAAAAAAAAAAAAGTCGAATCTGCTAATAAGTATTTCAGTTATGAGCTATATGTAAATACATTATTATGAATAATATGTAGTTTTTCATACACGGTTAGCGGGTATCTGACTGTTTTTGGGACAGGAATTGGAATAGGAGGGTTTTGAATGTAGACAGGGATGAAGAATGCCAAATTTTGATAGGAAGGAAATTCCAAAATTTAACAGAGCGAGCTATGAAGGAGTTTTGGAACGAGGCAGATCTGTGAGAAGGAATGTAAAGGTCGGAAGGTCGTATATATGTACGAGTTCGTAAGAATTTCATTACCATTTTTTTTGTATTTTAATACGAATTATGTCCTTTATTTGTTGTGATAACTCATTCTTCATTTCCTCGATTTCAAGGAATTGTAGATCATAACATCAAATTACTCCTCTACTAAAGCTAAGAGTATTTTGGAGAGACACATGAATTGGAAATTGATCACTAAAGTTAAAAGTTTTTCGAATTGGTTTGTAGTTTTTGTTTCGATCAATAATGGGCCATTTCTTAGTTTTTTTATATTTTTAAGATCTCCTACTCAACCTGTTAAGACGTATTAATAAAGAAAGGTGATACTTCCTGAAAATCATTTTCATCAGTTCTTTGTATGATGCGAAACGTTGGACTGATTTTTTTATAGCCGTATTGTCTTCCGTTAATAATTTAAGACGACCACGAGGCCGTTTTCTTTTAACCTTGGGGTTACCGAGGTCTATGGGGTCGCCCATAGATAAAATAAATGAAAAAAAATTAAATGTTTAAATATAAATAAAAAGAGACATAAACAAATATATATATATATATATATATATATGATTTTAAAAAGAATAAGCGATAAAAGAAATAAAATGATTTTTTTTTCTCATCTGTTAGCTGTGTTGATCTAGCAGAGCGACCTCTCTCTCCTAATTCCAAACACTGACTGATCAATAAAATATGTTAAAAGTAATAAAATTAATTATAAAACCAATAGTGTTAAATTTTAGTATTTTTACCATATATTTTATATTACGTTTTCACTTTATTTTCAGCTGTCCTTGGCAAAAAAATGAAGATGTGGGAGAGGAGACTTATGAAAGATTTTCATGTGGCACCTGTTGCACCTGAAGAAGAAATGGATCTTCTGCTATGTGAGCCTCCTCCAGATGAAGATAAGCTGTCAAAATTCAGAAGAATAGCAAAATTAGCTGTCCTTAGTTCAGCACAACAAAAGTGGGGCCAAGTTGTTAGGGGGGCATGCACAGCGTTAGTATTATTACAACAAATTCAATTTTAAATGTATATGTTGATTATTATAAACTAATTTTAAGATCAATATTTGTATTATTTTAATATTTAAGAATATTAAGTGGATTTTATTCACAATATTTCTCACTTCTTCTTCGGTGCATACTATTTATTTTCAAGTTTATTTATTATCAGCCAATTTTTAAATTTTGTCAACTTAATAACTACGCATCGCAATTACGACGTTTCGGCTCCGATCCGACGATCCGTCTCATTTCTATTCAGTGACGTTACTGAATAGAAATGAGACGGATGACATGTGGGTGACACGACAAAAATAATAAATTTTATTGTGAGTAGACGCATGCAATTCGCATAAGTGAAAAGGATAAGTACATGATGGGTATTTAGACTTGAAAATGGATCGAACGTCGTAATTGTGATGCGTAGTAATTAAGTTGACAAAATTAAAAAATTGGCTGATAATAAATAAACTTTAAAATTAAGTGGATTATTTTGATAAAAGAAATTTGTTAGAGATGCAGTCAAAGAAAAAGGTACGCAAAATATTGTATTTTCTTTGTGCCGAAGTTTTAGGCCAACCACCAGAGCTAAGTAAAATTAAAATTGAATTACTAGGTGAATTTAGTGAAAAATATGAGTAACACTAATATAGGTTACACACAATATAAACTAGCGCAACCAACAACCATAATAATACATAAAATACAATACCATAATACATAAAATAATAACACTAAACGTAAATGTATATAAGCAAAAGAACTAAACTAATCAAAATAACAACTAAAACACAAGCATACTTTTATAAAATATTTACAGAATACATATACTCAGGAGAACTCCGAGTCAAGCCTTTCTCCCCACTCGTGGAAGGCTTATTGGTACTAAGGACCTGTAGAGGCCGAAGAGAGTTTAATCACACATACTTAGATTGAATGTAGAATCTGGCCATTACCAAAACTCCAATATATGCTTATTCACAGAAGGTCTCTGGGAAACTGTCGCTTTAATCTTCGAAGAGGAGTGTAGGGATGGGTGGTGTTGGATAGGGATTGTGCAAGGGAATTTGGGTGATAGGTAAGGTTCTGGTGAAATTTGGAGAATTTTTCTGGGCTAAGGTCTAGGACAAATGGAATATTAAGGTCATAGTGTAGGGTTATGTGAGTTACATAGAATGGAGCATAAACTATTGTTCGAAGGACTTTAGATTGAAAGGATTAGATGCGTTTGTTATTTGAACATTTTGCTGTCCCCCAAAGTTTTAGTCCATATGTCCAAGAGGTTTGTCTTGTATATAAGTAATTTCTTTTCAATAGAAAGCTTAGATTTTCTGCTTAGTAGCCTGTATAGTTGGCCGGGTCGTCAGTTGAGTTATTGTCTTTTGAATCTAGTATGTGGGTTCCATGTTAGTCCTCGGTCTACATGAAAGTCAAGATAATGGACTGTGCTGAGAAAGGAAGCTGGATGGAATTAAAGTGTACTGGTTTACAGGAATTGCGTTGAAGTGTAAAAGTAATATGTTGGCATTTGTATTAATTCATTTCTGTGCTATGTCCAGAAATGCTCCCGAACGGTGTTCCTTTTCTTCTAGGGCTGAGGAAATATGATCAACAACTCGGAGTTCTTGAAGAACAATGTTATTTATCTATGGTATTTACAACTGTATTCAGAAACAAACACATTCAGTAAATTTGATAAAAGAAAATAATATCATGAAAACACTAGTTGAGAAACTAACCACTGGTAGCATTCTAATAACCAATGTTAAGAACGAAACCCAAACTGATGGGAAGGAATATTGTGGGATTTTATAATGGGTAGGATTCATTTCAAAAGGATCTTTTCAAAAAATTTTGAAAGGGTTGCGAGTAGGCTAATTGGTCTATAGGATGTCAAGTTGTTGGGAGGTTTGCCTAGTTTTGGGGAAACAATAACAATAGTGGAGTGTTTCCATAACAGAAGAAAGTGGGTGATACGTAGGATGCAATTGTAGATATATGTAAGGAATATGACTGCTTTGGTTGGAAGTTGTCGAAGGATTTGAGGGATAAGGAGATCATATCCACAAGATTTACGGGAAATTAGTTTATGTAATTGATATTTCACTCAGGAAGGATGAATTGCATTAGGGAGCAAGGAAGGTGGGATAGGTGATGTAAGGAGTTCTTCTACTGTCACGTTGTGGGGGTGATGGAATTCCGGATGTGAAATAAATGTATTGGATAGATCGATGGGGAACTCCTGGGCTTTATCTTCACCAGATGCTGCCCAGGAGCCGTCATCTCGTCGGAGGGGGTGGGAAATTTGTTGAGGGTTTAGGATTTTTGTAGTGGTTATCCAAAGGGAATTGACACGAGCAGATAGAGAGGATAGGTACGAGTTAAATGATTATAATCTGAAGGTGGCTAATTCCAATTTTAATTTTTTACAGTAATAATTATAGAAGCTGCAGCCGGTGGGATGTCTAGTGCGTTGCCTCAATAATCTTTTTTTTTCTCATTTTAATGAGGTATAATACATTTTACCACACTTAATGGTACTGAGTATTAAAGCTGTAAAGCAGATTCATACCATATTTACAATATAATAAAATTTAAAAAAATGAAATACATGAGAATAGATATATAAAAGATAATAATGTATATGTAACAAAAATAAAAACTGTAATAAAAACAAATAAATACAGCTTATAGTGAAATAATACAGAAAATTCATAAGAAAAAAATTAAATTAATATTAATGATAATAAATTATTAGAGTTGAGTAAATAAATAAAAAAACGAAAACAAAACTAACAGTCATACTTATTTACAATCAGCCAAGAGAGCTCCGAGTCCCCCCTTTTCCCCTACCTGTAGAGGTCAAGACCAGGCTCTACGGGATCCCAGCGCTACTCTCTCAGCCACGTCACCGGAGTTAGAGTCCAGTGAAGACTAAGAGAGAGCACTACAGCCACAGAAGCTCATGATTTGAGTGGATAAACTGGCCAGTGCCAGAACTCCAATGACATATTCACGAAAGATCTCGAGGCCACTGTCGTTTCAATCTTCGAGGAGGATTGTAGGGATGACTGGAGCTGGATAAGGATTGTGCTAAGTGGATTATATTCAGGTGAAAATTTGAAAATCGGGATGGAATAACATCAGGAATTTAAAGGTCATAATGTAAGATATTGTTCGTGACCTAATAAGGAGCATTGAATATTATACGGAGGACTTTAGACTGGAAGGATTGGATGCGTTTGATGTCCGAAAAATTGGTTGTCCCCCACAGTTCAAGTCCGTTTGTCCAGATGGGTTTCAGAATGGTCTAGTATATTAATAGTTTTTTTCAATTGTGAGGTTAGATTTTCTTTTAAGTAGTCTGTATAACTGGGTAAATCTCCTGTTAAGTTCTTGTCTTTCAAGTCTGGTATGTGGGTTCCATGTTAGTATTTTGTCTAAAATGAATCCAAGATACCGAACTGTGTCTGAGATGGGAAGAGGTACTGAGTTGAAAAGGATATGTGGAAAGTGAAGGTTAAAGGATACATGCTTGATTTTTATGCACCAATTGTTGCACCACTGCTGTATTAGAGAGATGTGTCTTTGTAAATTTAGGGAAGCTGTTTCAGGGTCTGGGTGGGATGATATGATGGCGGTATTGTCAGCGAATGTTGCTAGAAGGGTATCAGGATGATTCGGGATGTCGGTTGTGAAAAGGATATAGAGAACTGGACCTAAGACACTGCCTTGTGCAATACCAGCCTCAATTGGATAATAGCTGGAGAATTCAGTGCCGCAGCGGACTTGAAAGGTAGGATTTGAGGACTAGGTACAAGGATTGGGGTAAATGAGTTTTGAGCTTGAAAAGCAAGCCATCATGCCACACCCGGTCGAAAGCTGCGCTACATCCAGAAAGGCAACTGTGCAATATTGCTTGTTTTCAAGCGCAGAGGATAAATGGTCAACAACGCGAAGGCCTTGTTAAACACTGGAATGTCATGAGCGGAAACCAAACTGATGGGAAGGGATATTGTGGATTTCGAGAATGGGCAGGATACGATTGAGATAAAATCTAGTAGAGCGCTAGATGTGGATTAGGTCAAGGAGGTATTGATGTAGAATAGTCTTTTTAGGAATTCTTGGGGAGTCTTTTGAAGAGGAGGCAGTCCATACCGGTTTTTAGATTGTGGTAGTAAAGAAATTGACGGCACTATCTAGGTCATTGGGTTTTATTTTTGCGGTATATTGAAATCAATTTTATCGGAGAATAATTGGCGGGAAAGATCCCAGTTAACTGGGTCCCTGATAATTGACAGTGGAGAAGGTTTGGGAACGGGTTCAAGTGAAACATGAAGAATTAGAGGACTATAATCAGAGGAAAGTTCATTTAGATGTGTAAGTGAACAATTGAGGGGACCTGTGGCCCCTGTGGATAAAGAAAGCAAGTATATTAAGATTACGGTTAGGATCTGTGGGCTTGTAGGTAGAATAGTTGGGGAAAATGAAGTGAAAACCTTAAGAATTGAGTGCGGAAAGCAGAGTTTGGCCACGAGAATTCGTGGTTCTGGAACCCCAATGTTGGTGTTTGGCATTTAAGTCTGCACCCAAGATGAAGTGACGTCGTAAGGATTCGAGAAGAAACTGAATTGGGAATTGGATATGAATTGGTTAGGAGGGCAGTACGCTGATGCAACCTTGACCGGCAGGGACTTATGGTGTTTTGATTACGATAGTGGTAGATTGTAGGGAATCTTGTGTAGGTAATGTAAGTAGATGATGGGATAGGGATTGGTGTACAACAGCAGTACTGGCATGTGCTCTTCCGTCAGGGTGGTCAGGACTATATGTCAGGTATTGAGGTATTATGAAGAGCTGATTAGTGGTTAGTCGAGTTTCAGTAATTAGTGCCACGTAAATGTTCTTGTCAAGTATTAACGCAGAGATAGTTCGTCTGTATGATTTCTAACACCATTCGCATTCCAAAGGAGAATGGATATAGGTTTATTGGAAGTCATTTAAGGATTTTTGGGAGGAGGAATAAAATTTGATACAAGTTTGGTGACAAGGGATATCAAAGGAGTAACAAGGGATCTAAATTCGAAGAGGAAAGGTGTAAGTAAACTGGCGAGATCTGTGGTACTTTGTGGAGGAGGAATGTGAGGAACTCAGTGTTGATATAATTGTTGAGGATTAGACGAAATTTGAGAAGTAGGATGATGAGGGTGCTGTTGGGAGTTTTGAGGTGTATATTCTCGTTTTGGCACGATCCATCGATTATTAAATATTATTTTGTCTATTATATATTAATTTGTAAATATTTAATTTAATCTATCGTCACACAGGCATTTTCTCTGTATTTATAATTTGTTGTAAAGGGACAACAGTCCCAGGATAATAAAAATATTTTAATTTCAATTATTTCAAAGATACACTCCCGCCGAACATAATTAAAGACATTTTTGAAGTCCAACATCATAATGGCGCAGTACTTCTTACCACCTCTTCATCAAATCCAGAATGGCTTCCCGAGTAGCTCCGATGGCGAAATCAATGTCATCGATTGTCTATTTGTCCTTCCGAAAATTGTACTGATTATCAGATAATCTTCGGTCCCCTTTATTAAGGTATTTCAACTTGTCATAAATGATCTTCTCCAGTACCTTGCGGCAGTCTATGAAGCATATTGGGAGATAATAATGCGTGGTCTTCGGGGGCCCCTTTCCTTTTGGAAGGAGCATAAGGTGCTTTGTCCAACAAGGCATTCACTGAGCCAGGAGTTATACACATCTAAAAAGAGTTGTTGCCTTAACCTAATAGTCATTTTCAAGGCATGATTAGGGACATTATCCGTCCCTGGATCCTTGCTTGCTATGTCCAGTTCGTCTTCTGTAATTTCTTGCACTGGTTCCAGATCAAGCATCCCTAATTTGTCAATGAGCGTTTTGGACGACAATTTTGAACTTTTCAGTTTGGCCGTGACTTTTTTTTAGGGCCTTCTCCACGTCTACAGAGATGGACAAATGCCAAAGTTAGTACTGGGTCCCGAGTATTCTACTCAACTCTTAACCATCTGATTCTGATTACACCTTAGATATTACACTGTCTGACCACAGGATGATCACATTTGAGACTGAATCCAAACAGCCCGTTGCTCTCCTGAAAAGAAATCCAAGGAACACTGATTGGAAACTTTACAGGGAGCGACTGGAAAGTCCAATTACCCATGGGGAGGATAGGCGTTATTCAAGAAACTATAAAGATAAAGAGGCCAGCCTCCTTGAGACTGCCGTTTTGGCAGCATATGAGGAGGCTTGCCCTTTGGTCTTCCTGCTTCATCTTGAATTCGGTTTTTCTGGTCTCTGGATTTGAGATTCTTGTAAATTTGGCATCCTTTGTAGTTGGCCGGGTCTCCCTCCAGGCATAGTGCACACATTGCAGGATCTTGTATCGGTTTTGTGCACTCCACTGATTTGTGCTGTTTACCGCGGCAGATGGTGAAAATAAGTCTTCGTGTGGCCATATGCACGATTTGTCTCTTGTGGTATGGTTTCTCTACTTTCACCATTGTGTAATATAATCTTGTGATATTTTATATTTTCTCAATACCGGGCGATGGATCTAGATCCACGAAAAATAAAGGTAGTGGAACTTTATTTTTTACTTCAGGCTGCTCCTTATTCTCCTTCAGAACGTTGGTTACCTGACGTACTTTGAAACCAAGCTGGTACATAAGAAAATTCGCATTCGTTTCTGAGAGGTACATTACTATTATTCGGTAGGTTTCAGCAGTATCTGGTGTTATTTTTGTATTGTTGGTCCTGTTAAGACATGAATAACTGCCAGAGCAGATTTGATTTAGTTGGGTGCAGAACAACTGGAAATTTTTGATATTTTTCACAAATATCGGAGGAGGCCTTGGTTCTGTGGGTATAGCTGCAGACTGCATTACCTCTCGGTCATTTTGAAGCACATGGTAGGGGTTTGGAGTAAAGAAAGGAGATTCTTCGATCGTTTCTTGTGAAGAAGTTCCTGGTTGTGGCTGAAGTTCTGGTTCTGAAGTGTTCACTTTCGTTGTAGGAGATGTTTCTCGTAGGCAGCGACGAGTTCTTTGTTTGGCTGGTGAGCTAACTCCGTCTGACCGAGTCCTCTTGGACACCTTATTGGACATCACTTGGTGAGTATACCGCATACCATAAGAGAAGAAAGGAAAAAAAAAATTATCAAACAACAGTATCAACTGCTCTGATGTACACGTGAAATGTATTCAATGAAAAAATCAGAGAGATTCCGCTGAAAAATAGGCAAATACTGAGAGACCAGTTGAGAGCACAACCTTCCAATCAGCTGATCCACTGCCTTTTGTATAGGTATGTGAGAAATATTATTCTTTTTTGGGAAGTAGTCTAAGGATTTGGGGAGTAAGGAGATCGTGTCCAGGGGATTTTCGAGGTTTTAGGTTGCTTATAAGGAATTTAATCTTAGAGGGATTGACCGCTTTAGGAGGCAAGGAGAGAGGAATCGGAAAAGAGAGGAACTTCTGCAGTGTGGTTAGGATGGAGTTCGGTGTGGGGAGTGAAAGTGTTGGATAGGTGTTTGGGAAATTCTTCATCTCTAGTCTCATCTGACGAAGCCCAGGTTCCATCATCGCATCGGAGGGGGTGGTATTTAAGAATTTTTTTTTGTCAATTTCCAGAAGGAATTGTCATCGGTAGATAGGGAAGAAAGGTAGAAATTGCACGATTGGAATCTAAATGAACCTGGTTCTTTTTTTGACCTTTTTGGAATAATAATTGTATAATTTCCGATCATCAGGATCCCTGGTTCTTTGCCAGAGGGTCCTAGATTGGCCTTTGGATTTAATAATGTCGGCAAAGTCTCGGGGCAAAGGATTCTTTTTACGGTATGTTTTAGAAGGGAGTGGTGAGGATGCAGTCCAGACTGCTTCTTGGATCAAGGTGGTGAAGGAACTCACTGCATTTTTTAGGTCTTGGGGGATTTTTAGGGATTCTCTGAGGTCTTTTGCTTCTGTTATTGTTTGATGGAAAAGGTTCCTGTTGACTGGGCCTCTGATGAATGGGGGAGGAGATAATCTATGGATAGGAGATGCGGAAAGGGTTAGGTTTAGCGGACTGTGGTCTAAGTAAAGGTAATCGAACCGTAAAACTGAGTTTAGCGGCCCTAGACCTTTGTGAATTAAGAAGTCAAGGAGGTCAGGATTACGGTTAGGATCGGTTTGCCAGTATGTAGAAGTATCAAGAGAAAGGATGTTGCTATTGTGGGAATTAAGTGCAGACAGCAATGTTCGGCAGCGAGAATTCGTATTTTGAGAACTAGAGAAGGGGATGGAGGATGAGAGAAGGGTTGTGTAATCAGTAATAAGTTTTTTAATGGTGTTGGAGGGGAAATTATTAGAAAGTAGTATCTGTTGGATATGCTTTGTGTTCGTTTCATGTAGGCAAGGATTAGATAGGGAAAAGCACCGGTGAATAAGGTTTTTGGCAATGTTGAGTTTTCGTTGAAAGGGGTGTTGAGAATAGCAGTTAAGTAATCTGCCAGAGTATATCGGTTTTGTGCACAGGCGGATCTACGGGAGGGGGGAGGGGGCTTTCGGGCTGAAGCTCCCTCCCCCAAAATGGTAAAATATAACCACGTTTTATAGAAAAAAATATTTAAAACTATCTCCTAAATTATTATTGTTCGTGAGATTACATTTAATAGGACTTCAAGAATAACTAAGACACAATTTCATATGTGTAGTTAGTTTCTTTCTTTTTCTTTTTCAAATTAATTATCGTTATATATATGAAAAAAAAAATCCTTCGGGCTGAAGCCCCCCCCCCAAAATTAAATCCTGGATCCGCTTTGTGTACCAGTCTGTGAATAAAGTATTGTTGAAGTATCTTTGAATGAGAAGATCGAGGAAAGGGAGGGAATTGCTTTTTTCATATTGGACTGTAAAACCAAGGCGGGATGATAAGAGTTAAAGGCGGAAAGGATGTCAAGAATAGTATCAGTGTTGAGAATAAGAAGATCATCAACGCATTTTTTGATAAGGAATGTCATTTGGAAACTGACGAGCTATGGTGTTTAAGAGGTCATTTAGGACGATGTTTGATAAGGTGTGAGGGGGTCATCCATAGCTAGTCCTGCAATTAGGTTGTAAAACTGTCCACAGAACATGAGATTTACAGCAGGATTGTAGGAATTCAATAAATGAGGAACAGTTGAGGGAGGTATGAGACTCTAAGAAACGGATTTCTTCCATATGAGAATCTATTTATATGGTTTCATATCAGGGTCTATTTTTATATTTTTGGAGCCATAGTTTCTGAAAATTGTTCCTATTTTCAGATTACGCCACTGTGTTATAACTTATTTGAGTTTTTCGGAGGTTTATTTAATACAGTTAGGTCATCATGGTTATCAGAAAAGAAGGTATTGGTCTCAAGATCATTTGACAGTCATGCATGGTGATCATATTCATGATTATTTTTGATCTCGTGTATGCTAATTTTATCTTTTACACTTAAAATATGTTATAGGGTTTCGTGAAAACTCTTCCATCTAGATTAAACTGGCCTTTCAAGGCTTTTACCTGATATTTCTTATATTTTTTCCGATCTGTTTTCTGCATGTTTGACCGAAAGACAGTGGCATAGTCTTAAAAATTAAATCATTTCCAAAATTTACAGCTCTTAAAACATTAATAAAAACTCGATAAACTTAAATAAGTCGAAAAGAAGTGACAAAATCATAAAATGGACACCATTTTCAAAAAATGCTGTTCCGAAAACATATAAATAGTTATTCATATGAAAGAAATCCGAAAAATTCAAATAAGTCAAAACTCAGTGGCGTAATCTCAAAATGGACATCGTTAAAACAAATTACGGTTCCGAAAACATATAAATAGACCCTGATATGGAAGGAATCCGAAAAACTCAAATAAGTCAAAACGCAATGGCGTAATCTCAAAATTGACACCATTTTCTAATATTAAGATTCCGAATACATATAAATAGACCTTTACATGAAGGAAACCCAAAACATTCAAATGAATCAAAATGCAGTGGCATAATATCAAAATGAACACCGTTTTCAAAAACTACGGCTCCGAAAACATAGAAATTGACCCTCATATGAAAGAAATCCGAAAAACTCAAATAAGTCAAAACGCAGTGGCCTAATCTGAAAATGGAGATAATCAAGTTTTTATCATTTTTATATAGTATTTTATATATAAAATCATCATTTTTATTAGTATTTGTATATAGTATTTTATCAAGTTTAAAATCAAGTTTTTAAAACATATTATAAAACTGTTTATGAAAACTTTAAATAGATGTATACGTATATTGTTGGAAATAATATAATATAAAGTTGGAAATTGTTATTAGTAGTGAGTTAAACAATTAATAGTTTATATTTAACATTATTTATGTAATTAGAACAATAGCACATCTATTAATATAATTTATATATTTAACTATGGGCATATGCGAATTGAAACTATAATTTATAATAAGCCGTGAGTAAAGTACTCGAAGTGTCGCAGGTTAGCTATTTGAGTAAAATACTCAAAGTTGGACAGTTCGACATTTGAGTTAAATTATATTAAAGATTACTTAATTACACATTGGTACATCGAGTTAAATCGAAATCTTTTGAGCCATTTTACGGTAGATACGTTTTGCGGGACTTGGTTATTTGGACTTAAGAGACCTCATGTAGTTTCGTTGAAAACTGAGACTAGAAAATGTTCACTATCACAATACTTTATCTTAATACAATATATATATATATATATATATATTGAAGTAATTAAGTTGAAAGTAAAAATATATATAGTTATTCTAATATGTTTTTAGTGATGAATTGAATTTTACTATATTAAAATCTCAATTTTTTAAAAGTAAAACAGTTTAACAAAATACTTTTAAACAACTCTTCTATGACTGGAGGATTGAAAAATTGCTAACCTGACAAATTTAAAAACTTAAAATTGTTTTGATTAGTATACATATTATTTCCACAGCTCACAAATAGGACACTGCAATAGCCGAGAAGCATTTAAAAATCAACAGTGTTTACAACGAGCTATGCAAGAAGCACAGAAGTTAGTAACAAGAAGCCCCATTGCAACACCACGCTCTCCATCTCCAGCTAACGTTTCATTACCAGAAACCACTGGTGCTTCAATTATGGAACTTCTTCATGACATTTCTCGTGAAACTCAAGCTGCTGAACATCAAAACCAATCAGGTAAATATCATTATAGATTCTTATGTATTAATGTATGTATGCATAGAAAGTTTTCTACAAGAGATGTTTATTTTTGTCTTCACTCTTTAAACATTTTGGATTCTAATCAAGAGCTCAGAATTTTCTGAATCTTACCCAGTAGAGGCTAGTGTCTCACAAGGAATTGACTTGGGTTTTATGTAAATTATATAGTATCCGAACTCCGCATTGCGGCGATTAGATTTTTTTTATTATTTATTTATTCAGAATTTACTAAATGTATTTCTTTAATACAGTTGTAAATATCATTAAGAAATAAATATATATATATATATATATATTTATTCAGAAATATTACAATCTCTAGAACAATCTAGAACTACGAGCCAAGCCTTTCTCCCCACTCACGGAAGGAAAGGCAGGACTCTAGATCACAGCGCCTCGCACTCAGCAGCATTACTGGTATTAAGGACCAGGAGAGGCTGAGCAGAGACGCTATAATCACACATACTTGGCTTGATTGGAGGATCTGGCCAATGCTAAAACTCCAATATATGTTTATTCACAGAAGGTCTCTGGGCCACTGCCGCTTTAACCTTCGAGGAGGATTGTAATGATGGGAGGTGCTGGATAGTGATTGTACAAGGGGATTTTGATGATACGTAATTTTCTGGTGAAATTTTTCTGGTATAAGGTCTAGGACATATGGGATATTAAGGTCATGGTGTTGAGTTTTGTTAGTTACATAGAATGGAGCATTAACTATTGTTCGAAGGACTTTAGATTGAAAGAATTGGATGCGTTTGATGTTAGAAAATTTTGCTGTCCCCCCTCCCCACAGTTCAAGTCCGTATGTCCGAATAGGTTTCAGGATTGTCTTAGATCGGTCTAAATGAAAGCCAAGATACCGGACTACGTCTGAAAAAGGAAGCTGGATGGAATTAAAGTGTACTGGTATACAGAAATTGCATCGAAGTGTAAAGGTAATATGTTGGCATTTGGATTCATTAACTTTAATGAGCCAGTTATCACACCAGTCCTCAACCAAGGAGAGGTACCTTTGCAGATTTAAGGATGCTATTTCGGGATCAGAGTTGGATGATAAAATTGCGGTGTCGTCAGCTAATATTACAAAGAAGAGATCGTGATGAACAGGGATGTCAGCAGTAAAGAGGATGTAAAGAGCGGACCCAAGACGCTGCCTTCGAAAACACGGGCTTTAACGGGATAGATATTGGAAAATTCTGTTCCACAGCAAACTCGAAAGAGAGGTAGGATCAGAGGGGAAAATGTTGGGGATTTAGTGCAGACTGCAATGTTCGGCCACGAGAAATTGGGGTTCTAGATCCCCATTGTTGGTGCTTGGCATTTAAGTCTGCACACAAGATGAAGTAATGTCCTAAGGATTCAAGGAGAGAACTGAATCGGGCACTGGGAATGAATCGATTAGGAGGGCAATAAGCTGATGTAAGGGTAAATTGAAAGGAGATGTTTTTTATTACAATAGCGGTGGATTGTAGGAAATCTTGTATAGGTAATAGGAGTAATTGATGGGAGAGGGATTAGTGTAATGAATGACAGCAGTACCGGCATGTGTTCTTCGGTCAGGGTGGTGAGTACGATATATTAGGTATTTTGGTAATTTGAAGTGCTGTTTAGTGGTTAATTGAGGTTCAGTAATTAGTGCCACGTCAATGTTCATGTCAAGCAATAATGCAGATAGTTCGTCTGTATGGTTTCTAACACCATTTGCATTCCAAAGGAGAATGGATATATGTTTATTAGAAGTCATTTAAGGATCTTTTGGGGGAGGAATAAAATGTGATACAAGATTGGTGAGAAGGGATCAAAGGAGTAAAAGAGATCTGAATTCAGAGAGGAAAGATGTAAGTAAACTAGTGAGGTTTGTGGTATTTGATGAAGGGGGAGGAATTTGGTGTTTATAGAATTGTTAAGGATTAGGTGAAGTTTGAGTAGTATTATGCTCAGGATGGAGTTGATAATTTGAGGTGTATTATGTTGTTGTGGCAGGGTCTCACAATTAATGATTCCGTTCTTGCCTCTTAATAAATGTGCGAAAGACACAGTTGGGCCAAATATTTTTGAAGTTCACTTTGTAGTTCACTGGATGTCCTTCAAGGCACAAACTACAAACTGCAGGATTTCGTTTCTATTTTGTGCACTCACCGGATTTGTGCTGCTCTCCACATTTCACACAACGATCCAAATGATGGCAGTAAGTCTTGGTGTGGCTATATACCTGGTAATTATGGCATTGGACGATTTCTCTCTTAGGCTGGCTTCTATATTATCACACTTGTATAGTACATTCTTCTTATCTCGTATATTTTTTCGATTCCTCGTGTTGGATCCAAATCTACGAAAAATGATAAAAGGAACTTTTACTCCTGGCTGTTCTTTACTCTCTTTCAGAACATTTGTAATCTGGAGCTCTATAAAACTTAAATTTTTCAGTTCTTCTTCTATTGCTTCGGTTAGTGTTGAGGAGTGTAGAATTCTTATAACTACTCTTAATCTTGCCGTAATTGATATGTATGAAAATCAGCTTTGGTTTCTGTTATATGTTTCGCAATATGTCTATAGGTTTCAGCTGTAACTGGAGAAATTTTAGTGTTCTTTGTTCTGCTTAGACATGCGTAGCTTCCAGAGCCTGTTATTTTGTTCAGTTGAGAGCATAGCAACTGAAATTTTGTTATGTTTTTAACGAATATCGGAGGAGGTCTGGGGTCTTTTGGTATCGGCGCCGACTCCATCACCTCTCTATCATTCTGAAGCACCTGATAAGGGTTGAGAATAAAAAATGGAGATTCTTCAGTTGTCTCTTGTGAAGATGTACCTGGTTGATGCTGAGGATCTTCAATTGTTTCTTTTGATGATGTATCTCTACCATAATGAAATATATCTATTTGTAATTTTTCAAAAGGTTTTTCCAACATGATAATTAGCTATAATTTCTTTTTGTTCTTCAGATGTGTGTCTAAATTTAAATTTTTATATCGCTTTAGTTTAATAGTAAGGAAATTATTAGTAATAATATTTTAAGATTTTCAAATATGTTATTGTATTCTTCAATAAGTGATCCTTCTCGATTACAATAAATACCATACGTTGTTTTAGGCTACAGGTAATGAACGCATAAAGTTTTCATTTTTTGGATGTGTGAAGAATTTGGTATATAGAACGTTAGTCTAGTTTGATTAAATAGTTTTTGTATTAGAAGTGATTTATTTCCGCGTTCTAAAATAATTTGGTTTTGTTCTATATTTATTATTTTATCATAAACATTTCGATCTTAATAATTTTGAATTGGGTTCTTTAATATTATGTAGCCATTGTAGTGGTTTATTATCTGTATGTATTATAAATTTATTGCCATATAAGTAAGGTCGAAAGTGTTTGCCCAAACAATTGCAAGAAATTCTTTATCAATAGTTGATAGATTTTCTTCATGTTTATTTAATGTTAGTATATGTTATTGACATATACTATTGGTAAATCTTTATTATTAAAATTTTGAGATAGTACTGCACCGAGATCAAAGTAGAAAGCGTCAGTTGTTAGAATAAATTGTTAGTCAAAATTTGGTAGTTGAAGTATTGGTTCATTTAATAAAATCGTTTTCAATGTTTCAAATGCAGTAATAAATTCTTTATTTTTAATTCAATGTTAATATTTTTTTTAATACATTGGTTAATGGTTTAGCAATTTTAGAATATTTTTTATAATTTTATGATAGTAGGCGGTAAATCCTAGAAATTGTTTGATTTCTTTTTGTGTATTTGGAATAGGGAAATTTTTAATTATTTCAATTTTTATTGGATTAGGCCTTATACCTTTTTCTGAGATAACATGGCCTAAATATAATAGTTCTTTTTTGAAGAAGACAGTTTTGTCAAGTTGAATTTTGAGTTTATGTTCCTTAAGTTTTTCGAATACTGCTCGTAAATGTTTTCAATGTTCCTCTAAGTCTAAGTCTGAAAAAAATATTATATCATCCATGTAAACTAAAACCTTAGGCATTTTAGCAAAAATTAAATTCATGGATCTTTGAAATGTTTATGGTGCATTTTTTTAATCCAAAAGGCATTCGTAAAAATTCATAATGTCCGTTTTCAGTTGAAAAGGCTGTTTTAGGTATAGAATATTTTTCCATTTCAATCTAGTGAAATTCAGAAGCTAAATCGATTGTCGAAAAATAACTTGCACTTCCAATTTTTCCAAAAAATTCCTGTAAAAAAAATCCTGGCAAAGGATATTTTTCTTCTATAGTTTTTTCGTTAAATTTGCAATAGTCAATAACAAGTCCTAATTTTTGTTTACCTAAACCATTATGTTTTTTAGGATGTATCGAAAAATAAAATACAAAAAAAAATTAGTTCGTAAAATAATTTTTACTTTTTATAAATAATAATATGTTTTTTTATTAACTCGAAGAGAGTTTAATATATAATTAAGTATTTAGTATTAGTTTTAATAATAAGCAATTGTTTATAATAAGTCCAGTTTTAAGTATTAATTGTAGATATTATTTTTAAGTCGGTGTAACAGAAAACAGCTGATTGGGAGGGGGAAAAAAAGACAGTCGAGTTGAGACCGACATGGCGGAACCTCGCGAGTGTTGAGCCGCGCTAAAGATTTGGTTGTGTGAAATACGTGAGTTTTACGGTGTACACCGGATTTTCTTGACTATTCATGGACCTGTGATTATCAGCGACGAGATTTTTGAGATTTTGTAAATATGTATATTTAAGTTTTTATTTCCTATCTATTTGTTTTCCTCTTAAATGGTTGTAATTGGTATATTGTACAGTTGTAAGTTAATGTTTAGTCCTATAATAATTTTGTAATATTTTCTTAGATAATTAAAGTTAATTATATTTTCTTTGTTTTCTTATAAATCTAATTTCTTGTTCGTAATTTTCATTTCCCTTAACAGTTATTTACATCCGACAAGTTTGTTGCAGAAACGATTTTTCCAAATTAAAGACCGTAACAAAATGGCGCCCTTGAACAGGGACTTTAGTAAATAAAGTGGGTATAAAAGGAAAATTTAGTTTTATTAATTATTGGAATTTTTTTTTAATATATTTTTTTTTTGAAAAATTGAAATCGGATTAAAATGAATATCGATAGGTTATTCAAAGAGGAATTAGAGTATGAATTAAAGATTCGTGGAATTGTCGGAATAAATACAGTGGACGAAATGAGAACAAAATTACGAACTATTATGAAATTAGAGACAACGGGAAAATATGTCCCTCCTGCCGTAGTAATTCCTGCTGCTTCTGAATTATTGGTTTTTGAGGAAAAACTTACAATAATCGAGAAAAAATATTTTCGATATCACCCACTAGTTCCGCTGTTGAAATTGATATAATCGACACCGGATTACAACATATCATTAATAGACTGAACCGGATAACGACCACAGATGCTACCGAAATAGGAAAGAAATCAGAGGCTGTTTCAAAGTGTCTAGATCTCTTTGAAGAATTTTAAATGAAATCAGAAAACCAAAATGAGAATGTTGAAGTACAGAATCTTGATGGCATACAACGGAATATTGTAAAAGGGATAAATGATGAATCAGCCGAAAATATGCAAAGACTTACAAAAGCCGTTCATGAGGATGTAGGAGTAGTGGGGGCTACATACGTGATACAAAAGACTCAAATTCCAATAAGAGATTGAGAAATTAACCTCACGGGAGATGGAGATGGTTTAAGTGTGCACGCTTTTCTTGAAATGCTTTAAGATTTAAGACTAGCTAGGAATACCACGGAAGAAGATCTTTTTGTTGCGGTATATGATTTGTTTAAGGGTCCAGCACTAATTTGGTTTCGATCAATTAGGAGAGAAGTTACAACGTGGTCTGAACTTGTCTCAGAGTTGAAAGCCGAATATACACCGTTGGACTACGAGGACAGATTATGGGATGAAATAAGGAGAAGAACCCAAGGGCCTACAGAATCGATTGGTTCATACGTGGCAGTAATGAGGAATTATTTTAACAGATTACCAACTATCCCTTCTGAAGATGAAATGTTGAGGATAATCAAAAAGAATATTGATCCCTACTATTTGGAACGACTTGCGCTACACCAAGTAACCACTTTGAAGATCTTGATAACTCTCGGGAGACAGTTAGAAGAGGTTAGGTGGAGGGTAAGCATGTATCGAACTCCTCCTCCAAGTAAAGGATTACTTGAGCCCGATTTAGCCTATCATCCGCCTCAAAGAAAAGTAAGCAATCACGTCAACGCATAGAAACAATAAAAGAATGCAGGAAAGAGGTTGAAGTGTGGAGAGCAGCACAAATCCGGGGAGTGCACAAAACCGAAACGGGATCCTGCAGTTTGTGCTTTGTGCCTTGAAGGACATCCAGCGAACTATAAAGGCTGTCAGATCTACAAGAATATCAAATCAAGATATCAAAAATCCCGGACCCAAGAAGAAGCAGAGGCATCAAGAAGAGAACCTAACGCATCAAGAAGAGGACCTTCAAAAATAATTGACCCAACGGTGTCTTTTGCACACTTGTTAGGAGGTAAGAATGATGTTACTTATTGTGAGACCCTGCCGCAACAACAACACATGCCTCAAAATTCTCAACCCCACCCTCAACATGTTAATCAAACTTCACCTAATCAACAGTTTTATCAACACCAAATTCCCCACATTCCTCCTCCCTCAAACACCACAGATCTTACCAGTTTATTTACATCTTTCCTCTCCGAATTCAGATCCCTTGTTACTCCTTTGATATCTCTTCTCACCAATCTTGTATCACATTTTATCCCTCCCGCTAAAAATCCTTAAATGACTTCCAATAAACCTTTATCCATTCTCCTTTGGAATGCGAATGGTGTTAGGAATCATACAAACGAACTAACTACATTATTACTTGACAAAAATATTGACGTGGCACTAATTACTGAAACTCGACTAACCACTAAACAGCACTTCAAAATACCACAATACCTGACATATCGTACTGACCATCCTGACGGAAAAGCACATGCCGGTACTGCTGTCATTGTACACCAATCCCTCTCCCACCACATACTCCCGTTAGCTACACATGATTTCCTACAGTTCACCGCTATCGTGATAAAAACCTTTTCCTTTCCGGTTACCCTTGCATCAGCGTATTGCCCTCCTAACCGATCCATATCCAATGCCCAATTCCGTTCTCTCCTCGACTCCTTAGGACATCACTTCATCTTGGGTGCAGACCTAAATGCCAAACATCAACAATGGGGTTCTAGAACCACGAATACTCGTGGCCGAACCCTGCTGTCTGCACTCAATTCCCAACGTTTTCACCTCCTTTCCCCCAACTCTCCTACCTACTGGCCTACAGATCCCAACCGTAATCCTGATCTCCTTGATTTCTTTATCCACAGTGGCTTAAGTCCCCTCAATTGTTCCATTACACGTCTAAATGAACTTTCCTCTGACCATAGTCCCCTAATCCTTAATGTTTCACTTGAACCCGTTCCCAAACCTTCTCCACCGTCATTTATTAGGGGTCCAGTTAACTGGGACCTTTTCCGCCAAATCATCTCCGATAAAATTGATCTTAACATAACCCTCAAAACTCCCGATGACCTTGATAGTGCCGTAAATTCCTTTACTACCACAATCCAACAAGCTGCCTGGACTGCCTCCTTCCCTAAAGACTCCTCCAGAATTCCTAAAAAGACCATTCTACCCCAACACCTCCTTGACCTAATCCACACCAAACGCCGTGCCAGATTATTGTGGCAACGTACCCGACATCCTGCCGACCGCTGCTCCTATAATTATTACTGCAAAAAATTAAAACTTGAATTAGCCACCTTCAGATCACATTCCTTCAACTCCTACCTATCCTCCCTCTCTTCTCGCGACAATTCCCTTTGGAAAACCACAACCAAAATCCTAAATCCTCACCGCATTTCACATCCCCTCCGACGAGATGATGGCTCCTGGGCAGCATCTGACGAAGATAAGGCTGAGGAGTTCGCCATTCACCTATCCAATACATTTATTTCACATCCGGAATCCCATCCTGCCCACACCGTAACAGTAGAAGAACTCCTTACATCACCAATCCCACTTTCCTTGCCCCCAAAAGCTATTCATCCTTCCGAAGTGAAATTTCAATTAAAAAAACTAATCCCCCGTAAAGCTCCTGGACATGATCTCCTTACCCCTCAAATCCTTCGACAACTTCCATCCAAAGCAGTCATATTCCTTACATATATCTACAATTGTATCCTACGCACCACCCACTTCCCTCTGCTATGGAAACACTCCACAATTATCCTTTTCCCAAAACCAGGCAAACCTCCCAATATCTCAACATCCTATAGACCAATTAGCCTACTCCCCATCCTTTCAAAAATTTTTGAAAAGATCCTTTTGAAACGAATCCTACCCATTATAGAATCCCAAAATATTCCTTCCCATCAGTTTGGTTTTCGCTCCCAACATTCTACTGTTCAACAAGGACTCCGAGTTGTTGATCATATTTCCTCAGCCCTAGAAAACAAGGAATACTGTTCGGGTGCATTTCTGGACATTGCACAGGCATTTGACCGGGTATGGCACTCCGGACTGCTCTTCAAGCTTAAAATCCATTTACCTCAGTCCTTATACCTAGTCCTCCGATCCTACCTCTCTGACCGCTCCTTCCGAGTTCGCTGTGGAACAGAATTTTCCAATATCTACTCCGTTAAAGCCGGTGTTCCCCAAGGCAGCGTCTTGGGTCCCGTGCTTTACATCCTCTTTACTGCTGACATCCCTGTTCATCCCGATACTTTTCTTGCAACATTCGCTGACGACACCGCAATCTTATCATCCAACTCTGATCCCAACATAGCATCCTTAAATCTCCAAAACCACCTCACCTTGATTGAGCACTGGTGTAATAACTGGCGCATTAAAGTTAATGAATCTAAATGCCAACATATTACCTTCACACTCCGACGCAGTTCCTGTCCACCAGTACACTTTAATTCCATCCAGCTTCCTTACTCAGACACAGTCCGGTATCTTGGTTTTCATTTAGACCGAAGACTAACGTGGAACCCACATACTAGACTCAAAAGACAAGAACTCAACCGACGATACGGCCAGCTATACAGACTACTAAACAGAAAATCCAAACTTTCTATTGAAAACAAATTACTTATCTACAAGACAATACTGAAACCTATATGGACATACGGACTTGAACCGTGGGGGACAGCAAAAGCTTCTAACATCAAACGTATTCAATCCTTTCAATCTAAAGTCCTTCGAACAATAGTTGATGCTCCGTTCTATGTAAATAACAAAATCCTACACCATGACCTTAATATCCCATTTGTCCTAGACCTTATTCCAGAAAAATTCTCCAAATTTCACCAGAACCTTACCTATCATCCAAATCCCCTTGCACAATCTCTATCCAGCACCACCCATCCTTACAATCCTCCTCGAAGGTTGAAGCGGCAGTGGCCCAGAGACCTTCTGTAAATAAGCATCTATTGGAGTTTTGGCAATGGCCAGATCCTCCACTCAAGCCCGAGTGTGTATGATTAGGTTAGTTCTTTTGTTTATATACATTTATTTTATTTTATTGTATTTATTTTTATTTTATTTTATTGTATTTATTTTTATTTTATTTTATTGTATTTATTATTATTAAGTTTCTGTATTATTATTATTTTATTTATTTATTGTAAATAGAGTGTGAGTGTGTTCTCTGAACAGTATTACAAATGTCCTTGATGTGACAGAATGTGATATTTCTAAATAAACAAATATATAGTACTTTAGGAAAGAGGTTGCTAAACCCAATTATACTTTTTAATGTTGGAATTGCGGAGGAAGTAATCATTCTTTCAAAACATGCCCGTCGAAGAAAACAAAAATTTTGCGAAGGTTGTGGTTGGTTGGAAAGGTATTGAGAGAAAATCGTGTGAACGTTGTAAAAAGAACAAGCAGGGAAACGATCGAGGGAGCCAGGTCTAAGTGGATGGGTCCCTGGACGTATCCCTAAGTCCACAACCAAAGCTGAATGGCAAGAATGGTTGTCGATAGTAAAAGAAGTTTTCGAGGGAAAAAAGAGGAAAGTTCACAAACGTCCGGGCAAACAAAACGCTGAAACCGATGTTTTGTCCCATACATATGAATACTCTATTGCGAGAATTGACGTTGGAGGTGAAATAGTAGACACATGGTACAAGAAAATGTTGCAACGAGTAGAAGAGGATCCAGCGAAGTACGCTGATTGGAGGGTTGAACATCAAGAGTTATGGAAGCTTGTGAGTAATTACAGAAAGACAGTAGGGGAGAGCAATGAGTGGAAGTTAGTTGTTCCAAAAGAAAGACGTAAGGAAGCTATCTGGGAATGCCATGATAAAGAAATTTCGGTCGCTTCAAAACCTTGCCGCGAGTTAAAGAATATTACTATTGGCCTGGGATGACCACGGATGTCACTAAATATGTTCGGAAATGCGAAATTTGTTTGGCGAGTAAACCATTACAGATGAAACCAGCAGGTTTTATGGGGAAACAGCGAATGGTTACCCAGCCTTGGCAGATGGTCTCAGCAGATTTTATGGGACCCTTTCCAATGTCTTCCAGCCGGAAGAGATTTATTATAGCGTTTACGGACTGCTTCACAAAATATAGCATTATTGTGCCAGTATTATCGTCAACAGCTCAAGTGGTGACCAGAACATTGGAAAGGGAGGTCTTTCTCAAATTCGGGGTCCCTCAGATCATTATATGTGACAATGGTCCGCAATTCAAATGTAATATTTTTAAAAGAAAGGCAAAGGAATACTCAGTCAAATTGTGGTATACTCCAGTCTATCATCCGAATCGAGTGATTAAGACACTCCTAGCTTCCTATGTGAAGGATAATCAAAAGCATTGGGACAAAGATTTACCAAAGTTAGCTTTTGCTATACAGACTGCAGTCCATGAAGTGACAGGCTACTCTCCTGCCTACTTAAATTTCGGTCGATAATTACTACGTTCGGGCGAAAAGAATGAACAGGTGATGGTCTCAGATAACGTGCCTGAAATGGGAGATCGAAAGGTTTACGCTCAGAAATTTGATAGGATGTCAGCTCTGTATGAAGAAATGGTAGAACGGCTACGTAAAGCGTACGAAAAGAGTTTTTTTTTTTTTTTTAATTTCTTTATTGAGTATTATAACAATCTGTCTGTTGGACATTGGTTATAGTGAGGTAGGATGACATTCACACCATATGTACAAAAAAATAAAATAAATAGAACAAAATAATAATCAAAAGTATATACAATAGACAATAAAATAAAATAACCTAAAAAATAAGAAAATTAAAACTAAGGAAAAAAAAAAAAATACATGCATACCTATATACAATCAGGCGAGGGAACTCCAGGAGAACCCTGCGCTACTCTCCCAACCGCGTCACTGGTACTAAAGCCAGCGGAGATTGGTCGAGAGCACTTTAGCCACATACACACATGTCTTGAGTGAAGAATCTGGCCATTGCCAGAACTCCAATTTATGTAATCTACAAAAGGTCGCGAGGCCACTGCCGTTTCAACCTTCTTGGAGGATTATAGGGATGGGAGATGCTTGATAGGGATTGTGCAAGAGGATTTGGGTGGTAAGTAAGGTTCTGGTGAAATTTGGAGAATTTTTCTGGGATAAGGTCTAGGACAAATGGGATGTTAAGGTCATGATGTAGGGTTTTGTTGGATACATAGAAAGGAGCATCGACTATTGTTCGAAGGACTTTAGACTGGAAGGATTGGATGCGCTTGATGTTAGAAAATTTTGCTGATCCCCACAGTTCTAGTCCGTAAGTCCAAATAGGTTTCAGTATTGTCTTGTAGATCAGTAGCTTGTTTTCAATGGAAAGTTTAGATTTTCTGCTTAGTAGTCGGTATAGTTGGCCGTATCGTCGGTTGAGTTCTTGTCTTTTGAGTCTAGTATGCGGGTTCCAAGTTAGTCTTCGGTCTAAATGAAAGCCAAGATACCGGACTGTGTCTGAATAAGGAAGCTGGATGGAATTAAAGAGTACTGGTGGACAGGAATTGCGTCGGAGTGTAAAGGTAATATGTTGGCATTTAGATTCATTAACTTTAATGCGCCAGTTATTACACCAGTGCTCAATCAAGGTGAGGTGACTTTGGAGATTTAAGGATGCTATTTCGGGATCAGAGTTGGATGATAAGATTGCGGTGTCGTCAGCGAATGTTGCAAGAAAAGTATCGGGATGAACAGGGATGTCAGCAGTAAAGAGGATGTAAAGCACGGGACCCAAGACGCTGCCTTGGGGAACACCGGCTTTAACGGAGTAGATATTGGAAAATTCTGTTCCACAGCGAACTCGAAAGGAGCGGTCAGAGAGGTAGGATCGGAGGACTAGGTACAAGGACTGAGGTAAATGGATTTTAAGCTTGGAGAGCAGTCCGGAGTGCCATACCCGGTCAAATGCCTGTGCAATGTCCAGAAAGGCACCCGAACAGTATTCCTTGTTTTCTAGGGCTGAGGAAATATGATCAACAACTCGGAGTCCTTGTTGAACAGTAGAATGTTGAGAGCGAAAACCAAACTGATGGGAAGGGATATTTTGGGATTCTATAATGGGTAGGATTCGTTTCAAAAGGATCTTTTCAAAAATTTTTGAAAGGATTGGGAGTAGGCTGATTGGTCTATAGGATGTTGAGCTATTGAGAGGTTTTCCTGGTTTTGGGAAAAGGATAATAGTGGAGTGTTTCCATAACAGAGGGAAGTGGGTGGTGCGTAGGATACAATTGTAGATATATGTAAGGAATATGACTGCTTTGGATGGAAGTTGTCGAAGGATTTGAGGTGTAAGGAGATCATGTCCAGGAGCTTTACGGGGATTAGTTTTTTTAATTGAAATTTTACTTCGGAAGGATGAATAGCTTTTGGGGGCAAGGAAAGTGGGATTGGTGATGTAAGGAGTTCTTCTACTGTTACGGTGTGGGCAGGATGGGATTCCGGATGTGAAATAAATGTATTGGATAGGTGAATGGCGAACTCCTCAGCTTTATCTTCGTCAGATGCTGCCCAGGAGCCATCACCTCGTCGGAGAGGATGGGAAATGCGGTGAGGATTTAGGATTTTTGTTGTGGTTTTCCAAAGGGAATTGTCGCGAGAAGAGAGGGAGGATAGGTAGGAGTTGAAGGATTGTGATCTGAAGGTGGCTAATTCCAGTTTTAATTGTTTGCAGTAGTAATTATAGGAGCAGCGGTCGGTAGGATGTCGGGTACGTTGCCATAATAATCTGGCACGGCGTTTGGTGCGGATTAGGTTAAGGAGGTGTTGGGGTAGAATGGTCTTTATAGGAATTCTGGAGGAGTCTTTTGGAAGGAGGCAGTCCAGGCGGCTTGTTGGATTGTGGTAGTAAAGGAATTTACGGCACTATCAAGGTCATCGGGAGTTTTGAGGGATATGTTGAGATCAATATTATCGGAGATTATTTGGCGGAAAAGGTCCCAGTTTACTGGGCCCCTAATGAATGACGGTGGAGAAGGTTTGGGAACAGGTTCAAGTGAAACATTAAGGATTAGAGGACTATGGTCAGAGGAAAGTTCATTTAGACGTGTAATGGAACAATTGAGGGGACTTAAGCCGCTGTGGATAAAGAAATCAAGAAGATCAGGATTACGGTTGGGATCTGTGGGCCAGTAGGTAGGAGAGTTGGGGGAAAGGAGGTGAAAACGTTGGGAATTGAGTGCAGACAGCAGGGTTCGGCCACGAGAATTCGTGGTTCTGGAACCCCATTGTTGGTGCTTGGCATTTAGGTCTGCACCCAAGATGAAGTGATGTCCTAAGGAGTCGAGGAGAGAACTGAATTGGGCATTGGATATGGATCGGTTAGGAGGGCAATACGCTGATGCAAGAGTGACCGGAAAGGAGAAGGTTTTTATCACGATAGCGGTGGACTGTAGGAAATCATGTATTGGTAATGGGAGTACGTGATGGGAGAGGGATTGGTGTACAATTACAGCAGTACCGGCATGTGCTTTTCCGTCAGGGTGGTCAGTACGATATGTCAGGTATTGTGGTATATTGAAGTGCTGTTTAGTGGTTAGTCGAGTTTCAGTAATTAGTGCCACATCAATGTTCTTGTCAAGTAGTAAAGTAGATAGTTCGTCTGTATGATTTCTAACACCATTCGCATTCCAAAGGAGAATGGATATGGGTTTAGGGATGTGAGTCATTTAAGGATTTTTCAAAGGAGGGATGAGGTGAGATACGAGATTCGTGAGGAGTGATATGAGTGGAGTAACAAGGGATTTGAAATCGGTGAGGAAAGATGCTAACAAACTTGTGAGATCTGTTGCATTTGAAGGAGGAGGAATATGAGGAATTTGTTGTTGGTGGTTAGGTATATTAGGATGAAGAGGATTTTGAGGTTGGGTTTGAGGTTGTTGTTGTGGCAGGGCTTGACATTTATCGGTTAAAGTCTTACCTCTAAGTAGTTGGGAGAATGATACATCATTGTTTACAATTCTGGAAGGCTCTCTCTCTCTTCTTGTTCTTAGTGCTTCATCTTGAATCCGGTTTTTCTGGTGTCTGGTTTTGAGATTCTTGTAAATTTGGCAGCCTTTGTAGTTGGCCGGGTGTCCCTCCAAGCATAGGGCACATACTGCTGGATCTTGTATAGGTTTGGTGCACTCTACAGATTTGTGCTGTTCACCGCACTTCACGCAACGCGGCAGATGGTGGCAATATGTCTTCGTGTGGCCATAGGTCTGACAATTATGGCACTGCACGATGTCTCTCTTGGGATATGGCTTCTCAACTTTCACCATTGTGTAGTATATTCTTGTGATATCATATATTTTTTCGATACCTGGTGATGGCTCCAAGTCCACGAAAAACAATGGTAGTGGGATCCTATTTCGTAATCCTGGCTGCTCCCTGTCCTCCTTCAAAACGTTTGTTACCTGGCGTACATTGAAACCAAGCGTCGTTAGTTCTTCTTTAATAACTTCAGTGGGGGTTGAGGAATGTAAATTTCTTATCACTACTCGTAAAGCTCTTTCCTGCCTCAGCTGGTAAGTGTGAAAATTCGCATTTGTTTCTGATAAGTACTTCACTATTTTTCGGTAGGCTTCTGCAGAATCAGGTGTTATTTTGGTGTCATTGGTCCTGTTAAGGCATGAATAACTGCCAGAGCAGATTTTATTTAGTTGGGTGCAGAACATCTGGAAATTTTTTATATTTTTCACAAATATCGGAGGAGGCTTTGGTTCTCTGGGTATTGCTGCAGACTCCATTACTTCTCTGTCATTTTGAAGCACTTGGTAGGGGTTTGGAGTAAAGAAAGGTGATTCTTCAATCGTTTCTTGTGCAGACGTACCTGGTTGGGGCTGAGGTTCTGGTTCTGAAGTGTTCATTTTGGTCACTGGAGGTATTTCTCGTAGGCAGCGACGAGTCCTTTGTTTGGCTGGTGAGCTAACTCCGTCTGACCGAGACCTCTTGGGCACCTTACTGGCCATCACTTGCTGATCATACCGCATATCATAAGAGAAAAATAAATAAATAAAAAAAAAAAAAAAAAAAAATTTTTTTTTTTTTTTTTTTTTTCTTAAAATAACAAAAAAAAAGATGCCAACAGTAAATATCAACTGCTCTGATATACACTTTAACTGTATCACGTGAATAATCAGAGAGATTCCGCTATAAAATTGGTAAAAACTGAGAGAGGAGTTGAGGAGACAACCACGAAAAGAGTAGTCAGAATTACAACCTTTGGCGAAGAAATGTAGACCTAAACGCAGGAGATTTTGTATTTAAAAGGACCCAGGCGCTTTCTGATGCTTCAAAATTTTTCTCTAATAAATTGGCACCTTTGTATGAAAAATGCAAGATACAAAGCAAACAAGGGAATTTACTTTACGTTTTAGAGGATCTGCAAGGTTAGGAACTTGGCATATCAAAGATTTGAAACCTCATCCAACATAAAGTTCACATTTTACTCCTAATTTTTTTTCGGTATGAAGAGGGAGATTTTTTAACGAAAAATAAAATACAAAAACAAAAATTAGTTCTTAAAATAATTTTTAGTTTTTATAAATAATAATATGTTTTTTTTTATTAACTCGAAGAGCGTTTAATATATAATTAAATATTTAGTATTAGTTTTAATAATAAGCAATTGTTTATAATAAATCCTGTTTTAAGTATTAATTGTAGATATTATTTTTAAGTCAGTGTAACAGAAAACAGCTGATTGAGAGAAAAAAAAAAAGACAGTCGAATTGAGAGAGACATGGCGGAACCTCGCGAGTGTTGAGGCACCCTAAAGATTTGGTTGTGTGAAATACGTGAGTTTTATGGTGTACACCGGATTTTCTCGACTATTCATGGACCTGTGATTATCAGCAACGAGTGCCGCTTGATCTGACAAGTTGATGAATGAACATTTTCACAACTTGAGAATATAAATTGGGGAGACACTGACGACGCTAGCTGGAATAAGCTCTCGCTTCCTCACATAATTCAATGTGCCAATTGGGCAAAGTTCGGCATTGAGATTTTGTAAATATGTATATATAAGTTTTTATTTCCTATCTATTTTTTTTCCTCTTATACAAACATTTAGTAATTGGTATATTGTATAGTTGTAAGTTAATGTTTAGTCCTATAATAATTTTATAATCTTTTCTTTGATAATTAAAGTTAGTTATATTTTCTTTGTTTTCTTATAAATCTAATTTCTTGTTCATAATTTTCATTTCCTTTAACAGTTATTTAAATTAATAGAAATAAGTAAATTCATCATTAGTATTAATAATAGCCAGTTTTATTTTCTTATTTTTCTTCTGTTTGTTTCCATGTTTTATGTATATATTATATTGGTTTTTTTTTTTTTTTTGGTTTAATAAGGAATTGTAAAACCCTATTCGAGGGATTAGGGAAAGTCATTATTAATCAAGTAAGAAGGTTCGATAAGGTTATGAGGTCAATTAACATATGTTTTTAAACTCAAAGGTTCCGAGTTCGTAGCTCACTCCGCGTCCTAATCTTTTTTTTTTATTAATTAAATTTATTTATTTGTTTTTTATTATCGTTTTTTATGGTTTTCGCTATTTTCCAAACTCAATCAATTAAATAGCGTGGCGCTCGTTAGATAGTAATAATTAATTGACCCTTGATTATTTATTTTTTTTTTTTGCTAATCCTAATTTTTTGCTTTTTATTATAAATGATTTTTCCAAATTAAATACCGTAACAAGGAACTACCCTATTTGATGGTGAATTTGATGGTTGAAAATTTAATTTTTAAGTAATTTGTCTACTTCTATTAATACGTATTTTTTAAAGGCAATAGTGTATCTATAATTTTTTGTATATACCGGTATTTCGTCTTTAATATTAATTTTTTGTTTTAAAATATTAGATGCCCTTAATCTAACATTTTACTTTTCAATAATTTTTGGGTGTAATTTAATTAATTTTTTTTAATTTTATATTTTCGTTCACTATTCATATGTTTTGTTCTAATTAATTTATTTATATCTTTAATTATTGACTGTTTTTTTTGGGGGGGAGGGACAATTGGTCACGAGACTGTGATCGGGACCAAAGAGCTGGAGTTATAATTGACTGAATGTTTTTCTTTTATAATTTATTGTAACCAAAGCCATCTTTATATTTTTTCATATCATAAATTAATTTTTTATATTTATTTTTATTCGAGTCTATATGATTTTAACTCTTTCTTTTCAAAGTTTATTTTATGTTTTTATTTTATTTTCTGTTGAAAAATGAATATTTTGTTTAAAAAACTGTTATATTCTACTCTCCTTCCTGGATCCTTTTCCCCGCAACTCTCCTTCCCAACATCTCAGTTATGACTAATACCCTAAACTCCTATCACGTCAATGCGCAATCCCTTAATGCCCACTTTGATGAATTCCAGAAATATTTCCTAGATAATTTTTATCAAATAAGAGCAGTATCTGAAACCTGGTTAAAATCCTTCATCCCTTCCTTCCAAATTTCTTAAACCCAATTACTCTTTCCTACGTCATGATAGATCAGATCGCACGGGAGATGGTATCGGACTATATGTACATGATAGTCTTAAGGCCAAAATCCTTTTACAGTCCCCCTCTCACGACTTCCCACACATTGAATTTATGTTTGTAGAAATTTCCTCTCCTTTATTATATGATGTAGTCTACCGCCCTCCTCGTGTACCATTCGACCGCCTTTCTGAATTCTTCCTTGTCAATCTGGTTTCCACCTACTCCAATGTCATCATCTCCGGCAATTTTAATGTAAATATGCTCTCGAAATCTCCCGAAAAATACTTCTTCACCGACCTAATATTTTCTCTTAATCTTTATCTTTTCCCCTATTCTACCAGTGATCACACACAGTTCTCTGACACCTGGTTAGTCCCACATCTCTGAATCATCCCTCAAAATCCTTTCCTTCTCTCAACACCCCGTACCCTTTCTATATCACACGACCTGATCCAAATTTCCTATGACTTATCCGTGAAATCATTTACTCCCGCGCCGAAGGGTGAAAGTGGTGTGTTTGGATTTAGATTCATTTACTTGGATGCGCCACTTATTACACCGGTGTCCAATAAGAGAGAGGTGACTTTGTAGGTTAAAGGATGATGTTTCGGGATCTGAATTAGAAGATAGGATGGCCGTGTCATCAGCGAATGTTGCCAGGAGAGTTTTAGGATGAGTAGGAATATCAGCGGTAAATAGAATATAAAGTATAGGACCCAAGACGCTCCCTTGAGGAGGCCTTGTTGGACAGTGGAATGTTGGGAACGAAATCCGAGTTGGTGGGTAGGAAGGTTTTGGAATTCTATAATGAGTAGGATACGTTTCAGTAGAATCTTTTTAAAGATTTTTGAAAGGATGGGAAGTAGGCTTATTGGTCTATAGAAAGTTGTGTTATTAGAAGGTTTACTTGGTTTCAGAAAAAGGATGATGACAGAATGTTTCCATAAGAGAGGAAAGTGGGTAGTTCGTAGGATACAATTGTATATATAAGTGAGGAATATGATTGCTTTGGGTGGAAGTAGCCGAAGGATATGCGGGATTAGAATGTGGTATCTAGGAGATTTACAGGGAGATTGTTTTTGTAAATGATGTTTGACCTCAGAAGGATTAACTGCTTTTGGTGGTAAGGAGAGTTGGATGGGTGAAGAGAGGAATTCTTCTACTATTGCAGGGTAGGATGGGATTCCGGATGAGGAGTGAATGTGCAGGAGAGGTGTTTGGCGAATTCCTCAGCTTTGTCTTCATCTGACGCCTCCCAGGAGCCATCACTTCGTCGGAGGGGATGGGAGACATGGTGGGGATTTTAGGATCTGTTTGGGGATATTCCAAAGGGAATTATCATGAGTGGAGAGAGATGTAAGGTAGGAGTTAAAGGATTGGGATCTGAAGTAGGATAATTCCTGTTTCAGTTGCTTACAGTAATAATTATAGGAACGGCGATCGGCTGGATGCCTGGTGCGTTGCCATAATGATCTGGCACGGCCACTGATATGGATTAGGTCAAGGAGATGTTGAGGTAAGTTATTTTTTTTAAGGATTTTCGGAGAGTGATTTGGGGAGGAAGCAGTCTAGACTGCTTGTTGTTCATGGCGGTAAAGGAATGTACGGCATTGTAACAGTCTTCTGCGGTTTTCAGGGTTATTCTGAGATCAATTTGATCGGAATGGATTTGCTGAAAGATTTTCGATATTAGAGTCTACTATTGGGTTATTATAGGTACAGAATTCGAAAATGATATTAGATTTAAGATCGATTAATCAAATTTCGATTTATTACAATATTCGTGATTGTATTGATATTGGAGGTATATATTCTTAGATTATTGAATACATCTTGATATTTATGAAAAAAATATAAAAGTTGATGAGAAGATGGGGGGGGGGGGGGGGGGTATGGGTGTTGACGTTGTTGTTAACAGTAAGAATTTTATGATGTATTATCATACAATTATTAGAATATATGAATATATTTCATCGTTATAATTTATTTTCGTTGGCAATAATATATATTTTTGCCGTTGCAATTTATATTTATATTTGCCATATATGTATATATTCATTTGTAATAATATATGTATATATTTCATCGTTACCATACATGTATATATTCGTTTGCAATAATATATATTTTTGTCGCTACAATTTATATTAATATTTATTTAAGGGAAACATGATGTTACAAGTTTTGTCATGATATTGTAGGATGTCACAATATATGTATATTGAAACTGTTGAATGAACCAGCAAAATGTGCCCTCTGTGGTGAGGACCATCCTGCTAGTTATCAGGGTTGCATGGTCTTTAAGAAGATCTATAAGCAAAGGACTTACAACATATCACTAACAAACCACGAACAGAAGATTCCTACCCAGACACAGGTACCTGAACTTCAAAATGTCGCAATGTTTCCTGAATTGCCGAACAAAATAGCATCACGTCCTTCACTACAGCCCTCTACATCAACAGATCATCTCGATCAGGACTCCAGGCAACTATATTCAGGCACCATGATGAAGAATCAGCCGCGACGTCACCGCCTCAGTCTTCTAAACCTAAGTCTCAAACTTCAAATCCTAAAACCCAGAACTCCCAATCCAAGACTCGCACCTCCCACATTTAGTCAAAATTTCCAGGTCAGCAAATGCCTCCTCATCACATACCTCTACTAGTAAAATTACCTCCTGAACATCCAACTCCGGTTTATTCCCACCTTACTGCTCACATTAACTATTCTTCCCATGTTCTATCTATTTATAATCCAGCCCCTCATACATCACAACATGTACAACCTTCATCAGACACTCCTTATTATAACAGCTGTCCCTCACGAATCCCTGATGAAAACCCACCTGAGCAACAGAACCCGATCGACATAATAAACTCCACCCTTGCCTCCTTCCTGAAAGATCTTCAAGAAACTATCAAGCCACTAATCACCCTCCTCACAAGAATCCTTACCGAAATTCCCTTTAATCTCTCACGATGAGCACAAAGCCCCTAGTTGTTGTATTATGGAATGCTAAAAGGACTACACAACCACAGAGACGAACTTGACATTTTTCTTCATGACAACCACATTGATATTGCTCTACTGACAGAAACTCACTTCACTCAACGTTCATATTTCTACATACGTGACTAAATAACTTACAGATCAGACCACCTTGACAACACTTATCCATAAATCCTTATCCCATTCTCTCATTCCTTCTACTCCAACTGAGGCTATTCAAGCAACCTCAGTAATCATTTCAACTCGTCCTTTTCATTTAACACTCTCGGCTGTATACTGTCCTCCTGGTCACACTCTTACCTACAACGTACTTGAATCCTTATTTCAATCCTTCGGATCGCGCTTTATTGCTGGAGGAGACTACAATGCTAAATACCAACTATGGGGTTGTCGAGCATCCAACTCCCGTGGTAACATACTATCTTATCTCTCAATTCCCAATAGTTATTCGGTCATCTCTTCTATAAATCCTACCTATTGGCCAACTTCCCTCAAAAAACGCCCTGATATCCTGGACATATTTGTCACCTCCCAGATTTCCTCTTCTCATGTCATAGTTAAATCCATGGATGACCTTTCTTCAGATTATAGCCCAGTTCTGCTTTCATTACACTCCACCTTTGCTCCTAAGCACTCCTCTCCTCCAGGTGGTTAAGGTAAGAATTGCCTAGGGTCTAAAGTCCAATTCTCCTCCTCAAATGGAGGTATTAAAGTGTGCCAGAACCGGCATTTATACCCTACTATTAGGAAAAAAACTGAGAGACGAGTTGAGAACACAACCTTCGCACCAGCTGATTAATTTTGTTATTGGTTTTTCTGATACTGCCTTGAATGAGAAAAACCAACTTTTTTTTTTATTTCTTAATGACATTTACAACTGTATTACATAAATACATCTAGTAAATTTGGTAATAATAGATATAATGACATGAATACATTTGCTGAGTAACTACCCAATGGTAGCACTCTAATGATATGACTACATTAGGAGATCACGGGGCAGTCATCTTTTCAGACGCCTCGGAGGGTTATCAGGAATTGAAGAGGAAGCAAGATTAGAAACGAGAGGGTTGGGATGATTCTGAAGTTTATTATGGAAGCATAGGTATCTGGATTGGGCCAGATCTGAAACATAAGGAACATTAAGATCTTTATGGATATTATTAGTGACAAAGTTATTAGTGACGAAGTAAGGAGCATTGAGGATTTTACGAAGGATTTTGGATTGTAAGGATTGGATGAGAGAGGAATTCGATGGTTTCTTGTCGTTTCAGCCTAGTATGAGGATTCCAAGTTAGTCGTTTGTCCAGGTGGAGTCCTAGGTATCGGATTTGCTCAACAGGGATAAGTGGAGTATTGTTAAAGGAAACTGTAGGACAGACAGTCGTTGATTTACGACGAAGGGTAAAGGTAATTTGATGGGATTTATTGGAGTTTATTTTAATTCTCCAGTTTTGACACCATTCTTCAAGATTTATGATGTGTGATTGAAGCATTAGGGATGCAATTGATGGATCATTATTTACTGATAGGATGCATGTGTCATCGGCATATGTGGTGATGACAGTGTTGAGATAGGTAGGGATGTCAGCTGTATAGAGGATAGGACCTAGGATACTACCTTGAGGAACACCAGCGGACTGGGAAAAAAGGGATGAATAGGCATTTTTGTGATTTACTTTAAAGTATCTATCAGTAAGGTAGGAACGGATAATGAGGAAGTATATAGGTGGTAAGAATTTTCGGAGTTCGTACAGCAGTAACGGGTGCCAAACTCTATCAAACGTCTGTTCAACGTCGAGAAAGACTCCCGTACAGTACATTCCGCGCTCCAATGCAGAGGAGACTACGTCTACCACACGATGACATTGCTGTATAGTGGAATGGCAAGTGCGGAAACCAAATTGGTGATCTGGGATTATGTGTTTAAATTTAGGATAGGGTACAGGCGTTTTAAGATGAGTTTTTCTAGGATTTTGCCCATGATGGGTAAAAGAGAGATAGGACGGTAAGAGGATGGGTATTCTGGTGGTTTTTTGGGTTTGTGGATCATTTTAACAATAGATCGTTTCCAAGGATCAGGAAAATATGTGGAACGGAGTACAGTATTATATATGTAAGTAAGGAATAGGACGGCTTTTAGAAGAAGAAGTTTTAGGATCTGGGATGTAAGTAGGTCATGTCCAGCAGCTTTACGGGAGGGTACTTTTGAATGATGTTGGATATTTCTATGGGATGAAATGCTTTGGGTGGCAGGGACATTTGGAGAGGAATATCCAATTCTGCTTCAATACAATTGATGTGAGTTGAATTAAGGATATCGGGATGTAGGTTAAAAGTTTGAAAGAGATGTTGACCAAATATTTGGGCTTTTTCTTCTTCGGATTTGGACCAGGTTTGGGAATCAGCAAGTAGTGGGTGATTAAAGTCTTGAAATTTAGAAGTTTTTTGGTGGTTA
The DNA here is from genome assembly GCA_928085145.1 of Nezara viridula. NCBI lineage: Eukaryota > Metazoa > Arthropoda > Insecta > Hemiptera > Pentatomidae > Nezara > Nezara viridula. The sequence continues at coordinate 110,114,139 of OV725078.1, read as the reverse complement.
TCCATTGTGATTTGTCAGTGGTTGTAAGTTTTTCAGTAAAATTTAGTAAATTTTGAATTTTGTATTTTCTAATTTCTGATTTCAGTTTGTTAGTCAGTTGGGTGTAATGCGATTTATCTGTTGGGTATCTAGTCCTATGCCACTTCGATCTTGCTCTGCGGAAAAACCAACTAAAATCGAAATCATCAATTTGGCATGTTTGGGAGCCAATTTGGGACAGTGCGTTCACATTTTTGTTTTAAAATTGGCTCTTTTATAATAAATAATTGCATGGCACACAACGATATGGAATTTATAGAGATATGGAGAGGGGTGTTGAGTGGTGGGGGTCTGGCACATCCTGTATTTTGTCTTGGTCTTATATTTAGGCAACACTAAGTAAAATAATTTACATCTTGCATAGTCTTTTTAACCAGTTATAATAATATAAATGTGAATTCTTTCATTTCCTCAATCAGTGTGATGCAAAATAAGTCATTGATTAGTAAATTTTCATTTTTTTTTTTTCAATATGCAATGAATTATTTAGTAATAATTTCTATTGAATTATCACTAGAATTGCATTTGAAAATTTAGCAATATGAGTTTTATAACTAACATTACTGGTCATCTCTCTGTATTAAACTTTATTTTCTATACATTTGTTAAGGTTCTGTCTAATGACCAAACGTCCAAGACAACTAACTTAGCCTATACCATGCGCAATCTGGTGCAAACTCTTTGGATCGAGAGATCGATTCAAGCCGCCTGTTGTTTTTTAGTGCCAGAACAATTTTTAACAAGCTACATATTTTTTTTGGGTTCACTAGTTAATGAACTAGTTAATGAGCACTAGTTATTATTATTAGTGGCCTGCATGCACAGTATAGTGAGCGATCACAAATTACAGTAGTAATTCGTATTCATTTTTAGTAATTGTAATGCATTTTTTCAGTAGTGTACAAATTTTAGTTTAGCTTTAGTTGATTTATTGCTTTCTAATTTTTTTTCTATATTACTGCATGTGCATTCAGAGGTATGTTTTTATTTTCTAATGTTTTTACCAAAGTGTTTTTATTCATTAAAGATTTATTTTTTTATGTGTAGTTTTTTATTGAACGAACCCGCAGAATCCTTAAACACTTAATTGGATAAACACATTAAATTTATTATTTAATGGTTTCCAAATTTTCAGGTAAACACTTAGATGTTCAGAACAGCTCAGTAAAACCAAGTCCAGTTCAATCGCATGGCAGAAGCCCGAGCTTTGGCTTGGAGAGAAAAGGAATAAAAACAGAAAGTTCCCAAGATACAGATATGAAAAGTAATTTCAAGGAATCAAAATTACCTACAAACAAAAAGAGTGAAGATAAATCATCTCTAAAAATTAATGTAACCACTTTCGTAGATACTACTCCACGCGACAAAACTGAACAAAACGTTCAACAGACACTTAAAGCTAATGACAAAATCGAACTAAAGGATCAAAGGGGCCTTACACCTTCCAAATCAAATGAAAATCTTAATTTGAAAAAAACAGTTATCCCAGTTGTATCAGTAAGTCCACCACCATGTATACCATCACCAATGAAATCTCCTCTGAAGCTACAAATTAAAAATGTTTCATCGCCTGAAAATAATACTCAGATATTGAGAAACGAAGACACAGATAAAAACACCAATAGTAAGGATGTTAAACATGAAAATCTCCAAGAAACATATACAAGTTTTAAAGAAGAAGCTCCCTCTCTGGTTTCTTCTAGCTCCTATTCCAGTCAGGAAGCTCTTATACCACCAAGTCCTTCAGACGTATCAACACCAGTACATCTAAAAGGATGTATTAAAACAGTTAAGAGACAGCCAAAAGGTGGTTGGTTGTAACAATTATAAATTATTAATTTTAGATTGTACTATTTAAAATGTAATAAACGTTTGATGTCTACTTATATTGGAATACATTTCCTTATTGTTGATGAAAGTCAGCTATGAAAAATTTAATTTAAAAAATATGTCATAATAATAATAAAAAAAGGAACATTACATTTTTTTTAATAAGTTAGAATCCAATTGCTTTTCCAAAAACATAAGACAGTAAATCCAAAATAACTTCCCATAATACAATTACTGTCAGCTAATTTAATGAATCAATATAATTAAGTTGAACTTATTAGAATAATTAATTTAATACCTTGGTATGTATAAAAAAAAGAAAGGCCAACCCAATGATCTATTTAATATTCTGCCATTGTGCAAAAAAATGAAACTCTAGTGTTGACTAAATTAACAGCTTAATTTATTTCCCCATTCTTTAAAATATAAAATTAATGTAATGATCATATTGAAAAAATCACATTAAAAAAAAAAATGAGTGTGCGTGCTCTATAAATACAAGAAGTCACAGAACAGTAACTGTAAAGGTCGACCAGGATATTCAAAAAGAATATTTCGATGAAACCGAAAATGTTATCAGAATTTCCATCAGGAGAATGTGTTTCTAGGTTTCCGCAGCTACAGATGATGGACATACAGCAAAACATACATCTTTCACTTATACACGCTTATACACTCACTTATACACTTATCACGCTATACTTTGAATAGAAATTATTTTGAATAGTTGGCCGTTGTATTAATCAGGAAGGAGATGGTCCGGTGTGGCAGTCACAAATAGTGGCATAACTATTTTATTGAAAGCCAACGGTTCGGCCCGACTTTGGTCTTCTTCAGGACTTGAACTGACCAGATACAAAAAGATATCGAGAATTGTGGAAGTTACATCATATTTAGATAAAAAATTATAAAAAGTGTAAATAAACTTATTAAAATTATAAACAGTAAGTACAATAAAATATTAAGAACAATAAGAAGTATAAACAGAATATGCTAAGTAACAAGTCATAAACTGAAGTATATAGATTGTAAAAATTGTGGTATAATATATAATGTTTGTTTATTTAGGCTTTAAGGCGTAAAACCTAAAGAGTCATCAACGCCTGTGAGTCAGTTATATTTGTTATGAGAAGAAATAAAAAAAAGAATGAATAATCAAAACTTAATAATAGATAGATAGAGTAATAAATGAAAAAGATATTTAAAAAACATGTAAAAAATTAAATATGTTAGAATAAATATAAAAAAGGAAAGAACAATAAAATAAAAATTATATTTATTTTTAATTTTATTTAATAGCCTATGGATTTCAAGAAATTTTATCACTGTTTTTATGTTTGATTCGTTGTTGCTTAATACTGCTGATATATCCGGTTTTAGAGATAATCGAGTTAGGCTTGAAGTATAATAAGTGCATTCCCGGAAAGTATGATTGATTGTGAGAGATCTATTGCAGTGTTGACAATTTGGTGGTCGCTGCTTAGTGATGAAATGTTCCTGAGTTAGATTGGTGTGTCCTATTCTTAACCTGGTCACGGGCACCTCCTCTCTACGATTAGGGCGGTTTGATGTGGTTCAGGGCTTCACTGATTTTTTAACAACTTTTAGTTTGCTAGGTGGGTATTTGTGTATTTTAAGGGTAATCGGGTGTTTTGAGTACATATCATTTAAACCCTTTAATGAATTCAAGGAGTCGGTTATCAACACTATTGAAGCTGGAGTTATTGACATACAGAAATAGAGGGCTGAGGCTATTACGTGAAGTTCCGCTGTGTATATGCTGCTTAGTTTATGCAGTTTTATTTTATGTGTGGAGTTATGGGTAACAAACAAAGAAGCTGTAGCATCATCGAATTTCGAATCATCAGTGTAAATTAAAAATGGTTCCGGAATATTTTATAGTAAACGGGAAAATTCGGTTTTGTACACGTAAGGTGAGGTATTGCATTTGAGTAACTGAGAGAAACGTAGCATCATTTTTGGGGGTTTGTGGATCCAAGGTGGGTTTTGGTTTTCTATATTGTATAAAGGTAAGTTATTAAGGGATTGAGCTGCTGAATAAATTCTTTCTGACAGTGGGAGTGTGGAATTTGTTTTGTTTCTAAAAGCGTTTGAAAATTTGGGTTTAAAAATGTAGTTACGGGTAGGATGTTTATTTTGGGGAAGTAGCCTTGAAATATAGTTAACAGTCAGTTTTTTCCTTCTAAATAAAAGAGGAGTTCTGCGCATGCGCTTGATTTGAATGCCCACATTTCACATCGTGTCCCACAGTTTTACTATTTTTTAGTAGAATAAGTGCTCAGTTTTACTAACTCTTAACAATGGACTAACACCATAGTGAGTAGTGTTGTTATTTACTATGTACTATTACAGACAGTGAACTTAGTGGTTTAGCGTTTATAGGCTTTATCTCTTTATCGCCATATCAGCTGACGGCTCCCCACTCCAGTTGTGGCCCAGCCACGTAACTGACTGGTCCACAGTCGGCGGTTCATCCACAGTAAGGACACGCAGACGTAATTTTATTTATTTTTTATATGCGATATTACCACCAAGTGGTGTCAACTAAGAGATCCCATTCAGTTGGCTCTACCCCTCGTAATTCACCGCTTAAACAGAAAACACGTCGCAGTAAGCGATCAACACTCCCCGGAAGTACTCCAGCGAACACTCAAGTATCTATATCTCAACCACAGCCAAGTACGTCTTCACAAGAAATTTTTACTCCCCTTTTTTACACCTAACCCATACCAAGTGCTTGAAAATGACAGGGAAGAGATGGAAGATGCACCTATAGCCAGAGAACCACGCCCACCTCCTATCTTTGTCAAAAATTTGAGAAATTTCCAGTTGTTGTGTACTGAACTTAATTAAATCTGCCCAGGTAGCTATACATGCCTAAACAGAACCAATGATACAAAAATAATACCGGCCACTTCAGAAGCCTACCCAAAAATAGTAAAATATTTAACTGACACAAATGCGGACTTTTACACGTACCAGTTGTGGCAGGAAAGAGCACAACGAATCGTAATAAGAAATTTACACTCCTCAATCCCAACTGAAGTGATTAAAGAAGAGTTAACTGCGTTAGGGTTCAAAATACGCCAGATAACCAATGTTTTAAAAATAACATAAAATACGGAACAACCAGGTGTAAAAAATAAAATCCCGTTGCCATTATTTTTCGTCGATCTAGAGCCATCGCCTGGGATCGAAAAAATATATGATGTTAATAGAATTTTCTACACCAGCGTAAAGGTCGAAAAACCGTATCCAAAAAGAGAGTTCATCCAGTGCCATAATTGCCAGGCATATGGCCACACCAAGTCTTATTGCCACCACTTACCACGCTGCGTAAAATGCGGTAAAACACACAAGTCTGGCGAGTGTGCCAAACTAATTACAGAACTAGCAGTCTGTGCCCTATGCCCGGAAGGCCATCCAGCCAACTATAAAGGCTGCCAAATTTATAAAAATCTTAAAGCGAGATATATGAAACCCAGGGACCTTGATGATACACCTAAACCAAGAAGAGGACTCTCTAAAATTGTGGTTTCTTTTGCCAAGCTACTCGGGGATATAGACCCGACTAATGAATGTGAGGCCCTGCCGCAAGAACAAACTCAACCCCAATCTCAATATCCTATCCCACCTAATGTACCTAATCCACAACAACCTCACCAACATCAAATCCAACATGTTCCTTCACCGCCTAATGCCACAGATCTAACCAGTTTATTGACATCCTTTCTTTCAGAAATCGCTTGTTACCCCACTGATATCACTCTTCACTAACCTATAATCTCACCTCATCCCTCCTTTAAAAAATCATTAAATGACTTCCATCAAGCCCATATCCATTCTCCTTTGGAATGCGAATGGTGTTAGAAATCACATACACGAACTAACAGCCTTACTACAAGACAAAAACGTAGATGTAGCCCTAATAACGGAAACTCGACTGACCAAAAAACAGCTCCTAAAAATATCACAATACATAACTTACCGTACACAATACAGTCTGGACTGCTTCCTCTCCTGATCACTCCTCAAAAATCCTTAAGAAACATAATTTACCTCAACACCTCCTTGACCTCCTTAATCATTTCATCAGTCCCAAAATGATTAAATTCATGGATAGCAAAGGCCAAGAGATATTCCTCCATCTTTTGAACCTGATTTGGAAGGAAAAGAAAATTTCGAAAGTCTGGGAAGTGGCAGTGATCGTGCCCATTTATAAGAAAGGAGATAATAGAGAGTGTGGGAATCATCGAGGAATATCGCTTCTCAGTGTACCCGGTAAAGTTTATTCCAGAATACTGGAGACAAGGGTAAGAAGGTTGGTGGATGGTCAGCTCGGGGAAGAACAATACGGCTTCAGAGGGCAGCGAAGTAAGCAGGATCTTATCTTCACAATGCGCCAAATTACAGAAAAGACGGTCGAGAAGAATAAGGGGCTTTCTGTCTGCTTCGTGGACCTCCAAAAGGCTTTCGACAGAGTGAGGAAGGAAAATTTAGAGAGGGCATTGTCTGAAAGAGGGAACGATCATGGAACGATTTTGGCTCTGACGAGTCTCTTCTCAGAGAAATGTGGTTAGGACCAAGAACCACATTTCAGAAGAATTTTAGACGACATTAGGTATTCACCAAGGTTGTAGCTTAAGCCCGCTACTGTTCATAATAGTTTTAGACATAGCACTTAGAAAGGCTAAACTAAGGATGAGGCAGTTCCAGTTAGGACATCGAAAACTGCAACCGACAAGATTCTCTGTGCTGGCGTTTGCTGACGACCTGGTCTTGCTAGCTGCCAACGATCGAGATCTCCAATACAACATCAACATCCTCCATGAAGAAATAGCCACGATAAACATGAAGATTAAACCGGGAAAAACTAAATGTATGAGAATAGGAAAGAAGCCCCGGAGAATAATGAGGGTGATGAGAGTAAGTGGTGAGAGATTGTAGCAGGTAGATAATTTCCAGTATCTGGGTGTTCATCTCAACGAAAGTGGTTATGTTGATAAAGAGGTGAGTAAAAGAATCGGGTCAGCTGGCAGAGTTTTCTATCTTCTTCGGAGGGGATTTCTGGGCAGAAGAGAGATAACGAAGCGAACTAAAGTAGCAGTCTACAAATCGACATTTCTCCCTATCCTTTTGTACTCCTCTGAATCGTGGACCCTCACCTCGAAACACAAAAGTCAAATTCAAGCAATGGAGATGCGATACCTTCGGAAGGCCGAGGGAAAAGTCAGAAGAGATAGGGTCCGGAATGCCACTGTACGGACTAGCCTCGAGGTCAAACCGGCTGAAACCATCCTAGAGGAGCACAACTTAAGATGGTTCGGACAACTTCTTGGTATTGGGATCAGAAACAGGATGATGATGATGACATCCTTGACCTAATCCAAATAAAACGCCGTGCCAGATTATTATGGCAACGTACCAGACATCCCGCCGACTTCCACTCCTACAATTATCACTGTAAATTTTTTTTTTTTTTTTTATTTATTTTAAATGATATTTACAACTGTATACAAAAAAATACATCTAGTAAATTTGCACATTGGTATAAAGACATGGAACACATGTTGAGAAACTACCCATTGGTAGCACTCTAGTAATATGTCTATATTAGAAGATCACGTGGCCATCTTCTTTTCAGACGCCTCGGAGGGTTATCAGGAATCGAATAGGAAGCAAGGTTAGAGACAAGAGGGTTGGGATGGTTATGAAGTTTATTATGGAAGGACAGATATCTGGATTGGGCCAAATCTGATACATAAGGAACATTAAGGTCATTATGGATAATTTTATTTGTAACAAAGTAAGGAGCATTGAGGATTTTACGAAGGATTTTGGATTGCAAGGACTGTATGCGAGAGGAATTTGAAGGCTTGGTGGAGCCCCACAGCTCAACCCCGTATGTCCAAATAGGCCTTATTATAGTCATGTAAATCAGTCTTTTATAATTGATTGGAAGGTTAGAGCGTTTGTCTAGTAAATGTTGAAGTAGTCGGAAACGTCGAGCGGTTTCTTGTCGTTTCAGTCTGGTATGAGGATTCCAAGTTAGACGTTTGTCCAGATGGAGTCCTAGGTAACGGATTTGTTCAACAGGAATAAGTGAGGTATTGTTAAAGGATACTGAAGGACAGAAAGTCATTGGTTTACGACGAAGGGTGAAGGTAATTTGATGAGATTTATTGGAATTTATTTTAATTCTCCAGTTCTGACACCATTCTTCAAGGTTTGTGATGTGGGATTGAAGGGTTTGGGATGCAATAGATGGGTCGTTATTGACTGATAGGATACATGTGTCATCAGCATATGTGGTGATGACAGTGTTGGGATGGTTTGGGATGTCAGCTGTATAAACTGTGTAAAGGATAGGACCTAGGATACTACCTTGAGGAACACCTGCAGACTGGGAAAAACAGGATGTATATACATTGTTGTGATTTACTTTAAAGTATCTATCAGTAAGGTAGGAACGGATAATAAGGAAGTAGGTAGATGGTAGGAATTTTCGAAGTTTGTACAGCAGTCCCGGGTGCCAAACTCTATCAAACACCTGTTCAACATCGAGAAAGGCTCCCGTACAGTACATACCGCGCTCCAATGCAGAGGATACTATGTCTACCACACGATGGCATTGCTGTATAGTGGAATGGGAGGAGCGGAATCCAAATTGGTGATCTGGGATTATGTGATTAGAATCTAGGATTGGGTACAGGCGTTTTAAGATTAGTTTTTCCAGGATTTTTCCCATGATGGGTAACAGAGAGATGGGACGGTAAGAGGATGGATATTCTGGTGGCTTTTTGGGTTTGTGGATCATTTTGACAATAGATATTTTCCAAGGATCAGGGAAATATGTTGATCGGAGTACAGCATTATATATGAAAGTAAGGAATAGGATGGCTTTTCGAGGAAGAAGTTTCAAGATCTGGGATGTTATTAGGTCATGTCCAGGAGCTTTGTAGGAGGGTAATCTTTGAATGATGTTGGATATTTCTGTGGGATGAAATGCTTTAGCTGGAAGGGACATTTGGAGAGGAGTATCCAGTTCTGATTCAATACATTCGATGTGGGTTGGATTAAGGATATCAGGATGTGGGTTGAAAATTTGGAACAGATGTTGACCGAATAACTGGGCTTTTTCTTCTTCGGATTTGGACCAGGTTTGGGATTCAGTAAGAAGTGGGTGATTAAAATCTTTAAACTTCAGAAGTTTTTTGGTTGTAGTCCATAGTGATTTGTCAGTTGTTGTAATATTTTCAGTTAGGTTCAGTAATTGTTGAGTTTTATATTTTCTGATTTCTGATTTTAGATTGTTAGTCAATTCGGTATAGTACGTTTTGTCTGAAGGATATCTAGTCCTGTGCCACTTCGATCTTTCTCTGCGTTTATCCCTTAATAAGATTCGAATATGCTGTGGCAAGTTAATATGTCTTAAATTATTGCTTTTATTATTAACAAATGTGTTATTATTTATACTCGTTGTTATAGTTGTATTAAGGTTTTCTATGGCATTATCAATATGTTGTTTTGTCTTAAGGGGAATTTTTAAGTCCAGTTTATCTTCCAGGTCATGACGAAATTTGTCCCAGTCCACTCCTCCTGTAATTAGTTTAGGAAGTTTAGGTTTAGGAGCAAAGTTCGAATGTAGTAAAAGCAAAACTGGACTATGATCTGACGAAAGGTCATCCAGGGATTTGATAATGGATTGGGAGGAGGAAATCTGGGAGGTGATAAATATATCCAGGATATCGTGACGTTTTTTCAGAGATGTAGGCCAATATGTAGGATTCATGGGTGAGAGGATTGAATAACTGTTGGAAGAAGAGACACGTGATAGGATGCTACCGCGGGAGTTGGATATTCGACAACCCCATCGTTGGTGTTTAGCATTGTAGTCTCCTCCAGCAATAAAGCGCGCTCCGAGGGATTGAAATAAGGAATCAAGTAGGCTATAAGAGAGGGAATTACCAGGAGGACAGTATACCGCTGAAAGTGTTAGATGGAAAGGACGAGTTGAAAGGATTACAGAAGTTGATTGAATGGCATCAGTTGGAGTAGAAGGGATAAGGGAATGCGATAGAGATTTATGTATAAGGATGCAAGAGCCAGCGTGGGAAGTGTTGTCTGGATGGTCAGATCTATAAGTGATGTAGTCACGTATGTAGAATTGTGTCCGTTGAGTGAAATGAGTTTCTGTCAGAAGAGCAATGTCAATATAATTGTCATGGAGAAATATGTCTAGTTCGTCACGGTGGTTTTGTAGTCCGTTAGCGTTCCATACTGTAAAAAAAAAAAAAAAAAAATTAAAACAAGAATTAGCCACCTTCAGATCCGATGAAGGTGCAGCATCTGATGAAGATAAAGCCAAGGAGTTTGCCAAACACCTTTATTTAATGATCTAATGTGAATCGACCCTTACGGAATCCCCATTGAAATGGTTGAATTAAATTGTTGTTCTCTATTATCCACATTAGTCTTTTATTAATCATCCGCTCCATTAATTTACTTAAGCAGCTTGTACGAAATATAGGGCGATAGCTGGTTGGTAAATCATTTTCGCTTTTCAGGAATGGGATAAACACTGAATCACGCCATTTATTCGGGGGGAACTGTCCATTGGACCAGACATAATTATAATATCCGAGTAACGTTTCCAGTCTATCACCTTGGTGGTTTTTTATCATGTCATAGTGGACCAGGTCAGGACCAGGGGTTGAGGCTTCAACAGTTCTTAATATGTTTTTGAGTTCCTACATTGAAAATGGGAGGTTGTAACATAATAATTCATCGTCAACTATCCTCTCGGGGTTTGCAAAACACCTTTCCTAATTTTCACTCCTCATCCGGAATACCATCCCAGCCACACAGTAAAAGTAGGATAATCCCTCTCAATACCTATCCCAATCTCCTTACCACCTAAAGCTGTTAATCCCTCTGAGATCAAATACCTTCTACGGAAAATCACTCCTCGCATAACTCCTGGATTTGACCTTCTAACCCCACAGATCCTTCGACAACTTCCATCCAAAGCCATCATATTCCTCAAATATATATACAATTGCATCCTACGAACTACCCATTTCCCTCTCTTGTGGAAACATTCCACCATCGTCCTATTCTTGGAACCAGGCAAACCTTCCAACAATACAGCATCCTATAGACCAATTAGCCTACTCCCCATTCTTTCAAAAATTTTTGAAAAGATCCTACTGAAAAGAATCCTACCTATAATAGATTTCCGAAAAATCCCCACCCATCAATTTGAATTCCGTTCCCAACGTTCTACCGTCCAATAAGGACTCCGAGTTCTTGACCAAATATCCTCAGCCCTAGAAATCAAGCAGTTTTGCTCGAGTGCATTTCTGGACATAAAGCAAGCTTTTGACCGGGTATGGCACGCCGGTCTGCTCTTCAAGCTCAAATCCCACCTACCACAGTCCTTATATCTAATACTCCAATCCTACCTCTCCGACCGCTCCTTTCGAGTTCGCTGTGGTACGGAATTTTCCGACTGTTACTCAATTGAGGCTTGAGTTCCTCAAGGCAGCGTCTTGGGTCCCAATCTTTATATCATCTATACCGCTAGCATTCCCCTCCATCCCGAAACACGCCTGGCAACTTTCGCTGATGACACTGCTATCCTGTCTTCTAGCTCAGATCCTGAAACAGCGTCCATAAACTTGCAACAGCACCTATCCCTGATTGAACACTGGTGCAAGAAATGGCATATCAAAGTCAATGAATCCAAATGTAAACATATAACCTTCACCCTTCGTCGTAATTCCTGTCCACCAATTTACTTTCATTCCATTCAGCTTCCCTTCTCCGACACAGTCCGGTATCTTGGTTTTCTTTTAGACAGACGACTAACGTGGAATCCGCATACTAGACTGAAAAGACAGGAACTTAACCGACGATATGGTCAGCTATATAGATTACTTAATAGAAAATCTAAACTTTCTATTGAAAACAAATTACTGATCTACAAAACAATACTAAAATCCATCTGGACCTACGGACAAGAACTGTGGGGGACAACCAAATTTTCAATATATATAATATACAAAACCCTACATCATGACCTTAATATTCCATGTATTCTTGATCTTATCCCAAATAAATTCTCCAAATTTCAAAGAACCTTACCCATCACTCTAATCCCGTAGTCCCTATCTAGTACCACCCATCCCTACAATCCTCCTCGCAGGTTAAAACGACAGTGGCCCCGTGACCTTTTCTAACATGTATATATTTGGAGTTCTGGCAATGGCCAGATTCTCCACTCAAATCATGAGTGTCTGTGGTTGTAGCGATCTTACTCATCCTCCACTGGCTTTTAATGCTAGTGAAGTGGTTGGGGGAGAAGCGCAGGGATCTCCTGAAGCCTCGCTTTTCCCTCCACAAGTGGGGGTACAAGTCTGGTTCGGAGTTCCCATGGCCGATTGTAAATAGGTATGCCTGTGTCTAAGATCTTTATTTTTTTATTATTATTATTATTTTTCTTTATTATTTATTTTTATTTATTGTAAATAGAGTGTGAATGTACTCTTTGAACACTATTATAAATGTCCTTAATTGTGACTGATTGTAATATCTCTCAATAAATATGTCTAAACAGAAATATAAGTTTCTAAAAGAAGAAATATTTGAGATAGCAGAAAGTAGAGACTGCAGAGGTAATAAAAAATTAAATAGTGAATAATAGTATATATTTTCGTATTGGTCTAGCAATAATAATAATAAGCTAGGTTCGTTGTTTGTAATTTTAGAGATCTTAATGGTAATGGCAAGAATAATGGTATTATAGATAAACATATGATCGTACGCACGTACACAATTATATATACAAATAGGCACAATCACACTCCTTTACTCTAGTTTAAGGTATTGTGGGGGGGGATGGGAAACCTGAACCGGAAATTGGCCACAAAAATGTTGACATTTTAATAATTCTTGTGATTGTTTTTGGTTTCAATAAGTAATCCACCATTTCTTAGCTTTTTCACATTTTTTAAGTCTCCCACTAAACCTGAAAGAAACTTATTTACTAAGAACGGGGATACTTTTTGGAAGTTTTGATCATCTAATCTTTCTATTATTAAGAGCGATGGCCTAATTGGGATCGGACCTTCCGCATTTTCGGCTTCAAATTGAAGACGACCCCGAGGTCGTTTTCGTTTAACCTTTGGGCTATTTAAGGCTATGGGATCCCCCATAGAAATATAAAATAAAATGTAATAAAAGGAATCACAAGAAAGCAAGTAATAAAGAAAAAAAAGTTGATAAAATGAAATAAAATAAATATATCCTTATAGTTTATAGAAAATAAATATATATCCTTATATTAAACAACAAATAATAAGTAAAAAGTTATAAGAAAAATAAATTAATAAATGTATTTAATCTTATCTGTGAGCAACTAGAGAGGCACGTATTATCTCTTCCAATGCTAACACCAGTGGCGGATCCAGGAATTTTCTCAGGGGGGGCGCACCTCTGTACCATGTGCTTCCCCCACCACTACCCATTTCCTCCCACTCCTTAGCTGAGTTTAGACGCTAAAAAGTCCTCTTTGAATGGTTTTAACAAAAGGAAACTCTATTTTTATTTAGAGTAAATTTTGGTTAGTTTTCAGTGAAGCTATCATTAATAACTTAAATTAAATATTTTGTTTTTATCACTTCCTATTCAACAAAAAACGTGACTCATAAAAAATCACAAAACTTTAATTCCCTACTTTCCAGCTAAAAATCGAACCATTGTTTATATAAACTTTTTCGTATTTATTGAGTTTTGCTATAACTCTTTTAAATATTTTCCTCTACTTACGAGACACCCTGTATGTGGATTTAGACATGTAAAAACCTAAATTGCTACCACGGGTCAACAAGAGCAAACAAACCTTTTAGAGCCGAAAATTCCAGATTTATCTTTTTTTTCATGTATTATCACTAAACAGTGCATCAAAGCGAAAAACGTATTCTTTAATAAATTAAAAAACGTTGAACGAGTACCTAAACTTAATAATTTGATTAAGTGATATGGTCGATAACCATGGTCAATGAAAGCTATTTTTTGACCGATATTGTCAGAATCTGAGAAAGATTACTGTAAATGGCGTTGCAGCTTAGAAATGAGTTCTCTAAGAAAAAAAAAACTCAGAATAATTCCCGATTACGATCATAATCAGATTCCGATCAAATCGGTGACCAAATAATAATTAAATTACTTCCTGCGAACGTTCCCAACAGCAGCTATTTTAATAAAAGAACAATACATTCTAATGAGAAATATACAAATTATTATCGCGACCAGTTTTATGATTCGCATGGATTCTTCTAGGAGGTTATAGTTGCTGGGATGCAATGCATTCACATTTCTTGAAACTGAGTAAAGACTGGGTCCGGAAGAAAACTCGTATTTTCTTGTACTCGAATAAAAGGTGGTTCGAAAGAATAAATGAAGTTTTTTTAAAAAAAAATAAATTTTCCTCCATCATTTACCTACGAGACTTAGTTCGTAGTCCATAGGAACAAACTGGGAGAGGAGCAAAAGCCTTCGGATCTCACGGCGGCCCAAAAACTACATCACCCTTTTCTTAAAATAGACAGATAGATAGATAGAAAAAAAAACTTTATTCTGGGACTAAATCCCTTCAGAATAACAATAATGTACAAAATAATAGAATATTACTGGCCTATACGTTTGAAACAATAAATAAAATTGGTAAAATAAAATAAAAAGTAAAGAAAAACTTAGGTGCACAAGCTATATACAATACAGATAAAAATATGTACAGAACATTTAAAATTATGAACAAAACAATTGAAACGATGAACGAATCACTTGAACTATGAACAAAATTATATATAAGGGTTGAACAACATAAACATACACTTTGAGAAATGAATAACGAAAAAGAGATACAGTGAGTTCATTTCATAAAATAAAATAAAAAAAACTTTACTTGAAGATCATACATTGATGTAGAATGTAAATATAAAATTAAAAATAAAAGAGAGATCATACAAATCGGAAATACTTAAAAATAATAATCGATTAAATTTAATTAATCAGTACAAATTTAAAATTGATTTTAATTATAATAAAATAATAACTTGTAATAAACAAGTGATTTTTCACTTATAAGATTTAAAATGTGCCTATATGTTAAAGAAATGCAGTTTTTATCTACTTTATGATTAACAGGATTCTGTTCCATGTGAATGTGGATGAATTCGGAAATAAGTCTTTTTTCTTGGTTAGGGACCGTGGCAAGAATAGAGGTTTTTTCAAATGAATGGTTAAGGGTTAAGGCATGATGTGATAATTTGGAGGCGGAAGGTTTCCGGGAAGTTATGGATGTTTTATGTTGGGAAATGCTGGTTTTGGGTTTTGCCACTATAGCAAGGTATCCAGTAAACTACATAATATAGGTGTTGTAAAAGTATGGGATCCTTCAAATTGGTGAAAAGAAAAAAATGTTTGTTATGGGACTTGAGGACAAGACGGAAGTTGGTTATAATCGATTTAAGGATTTTTTGTATATTATCTGAGAGAATAGGAATATAGGAGAGAGATTTGTATATGAAAGGAGTGGTAAATGATTGTGAGGAGTTGAGAGAAGGGGAGGTTGTATTCTTTTTAGTTGTTTAGCTTTTTAAAAGTTTAAGTATAGTGTTGAGAGGGAAACTATTGAAAAGGAGTATATTTTTGATACGCTGAGTGTTTGTTTGGTGATATTGTGGATCAGATAAAGAGAGAGATCGGTGAATAAGGTTTTTGGTGGTATTGATTTTTTGGTGATATGGGTGTTGAGAATAAAAGTTAAGTAGTCTGCCTGAGTACGTGGGTTTAGTATACCAGTCAGGAAAAATATAACCGTCAGTTTTTATTACTATTAGGTCTAAGGAGGGGAGTGAATTGTTACTTCTTTCTCTATAGTGAAACGAAGACGAGGGTGCTAAGAGTTGAATGAGAAAAGAATTTGAGAAATGCTGTGAGGGTTAAGAACAAGGAATAGGTGATCGACATATTTTTTTAATGAAAATGATGTCTTGATGGAAAGAAGGAATAACGGAGTCTAGAAGGTCATTAAAAACAATATTGGAAATATCCGGTGCTAAAGCATTTCCCATGGCTAGGCCTGAAATCTGGTTAAAGAATTTTCCTTGGAAAGTGAGGTATCCGGATCTGCAATAAAGGTCAAAGGATTCAGGATATGAGGAGAGGTTGAGGGTGGTGTGAGGTTCGATGATTGTCCAGTTTTTCTGTACAATGCGGCGGCCTTTGCCTATTGGGATGTTGTAAATAAGCTTTCGGCGTCTAGGGAAACAAGGATAAAGCTTCACAAATATGGAGAGAAGATAATGTTCAGGAGAGAACATTTTGTGGCATTGTTGGGCTATTAAGAAATCATTAATGCCATTAAAATAACAAAAATCCTATTTATTATATCAACGGTTGATTGTGGATTGTATGATCCACTGATTATGGATTGTATGATCCATTAATTATGGATTGTATGATCCATTGATTATGGATTGTACGACTATTAGTAATTAAACTATTATTTTCCATTGCAAAGTTTACTAAAATGGAATTACGAGATTTGCATTGCCTGTCATACGTAGCTCAAAAGTTGCCACACTAATTGTAAGTGGTTACTGTTGGGATATCCCAAAGGGAAAATTCATCAAATTAATCACTAATTTAATTTTCTATAAGGTTGCTTAATGATTTTTTGGAATAAACGGGCGATAGATACCTTATTATTTAAATATAATATCAGATCTAGAGTTATTAAACTACGTAGATGTATTTAAGGTTATAAACATATCCATGAAATGTTAAATGAAATAGTATTTTAAAGAATGTCATTTCCTTGAATCGGTGGATTTCAAATACTTTTTTCAAGCTTAAAAATTTTTTAAAAGTTTACATTAGTATTATTTAATATTAGTACATTTAATTTCCTTGGAAACATGTGATTTTCATTAAATACTGGAAGTGGTTGATTACAGTCTTTAAATTTCAGGAGCCTTATAGTAGTCGTCCATTTGGGCTTTGAGGCGTAAAACCCTATATTTTTATATTTAATTCGTCATTATTTAATATAGGTGAAATATCCGGTCTAAGAGATAATCTATTTAAGCTTGCGATATAATAGGGGCATTCCTGAAAAATATGACTGACAGTGACAGGGCAATTGGAGTATTGGAATGTTGGAGGTGGTTGTTTGTTGATAAGGTATAAAAAAGTCAAATTAGTATGACCTATTCTCAACCTAGTTAAGGCGACTTCTTCCCAGCGATGTGAACGGTTTAATGTGGGTCAGGACTTTACTGATTTTTTAATAACTTTCAACTTGCTTGGTGGACTCTCATTCCACATGAGCTGCCAGCTGTCTGATATTTCCTTTTTGAGAGAAAGACTCATTTCTAGAGGTGAAAGGATAATACCCCGGGCTGGAAGCGCGTGGGATTGTTTGGCCGCCACATCTGCACGCTCATTTCCAACTATTTCCATGTGACTAGGAATTCATATAAAGTAAACAGATTTTCCCAAATTTTCTAGAATACGGAGGTCTTTGTGAATTTTTAGGATAACGGAATGGTTCAAGTACTTGTCGTTAAAAAGTTTTAATGAACTTAAAGAGCCGGATATTAAAACTGTTGTGTTTGGAGTTGTGTTGGAGGGCTGAGGCTATTGCATGATGTTCCACTGTGTATATGTTACATAATTTATGAAATTTTATCTTGTTGAATTATGAGTAACAAAGGAAGAAGCTGTAGCATTATCGGGTTTCAAACCGTCAGTATAAATTAAGAATGGTTCTGGGATTTTTTGTAAGAGATGGGAGAATTTGGATTTATATTCAGAGGGTGACGTATTGCTTTTGCGTAATCGGGATTGATGGAGCATTGTCTTGGGAGGTTTGTAGATCCAAGCCGGGTTTTGAATTTCTGTTTTGTGTATAGGTATGTTCTTAAGGAACTGAGCTGCGGAATAGATTATTTCTGATAGTGGAATTGTTGAATTTGGTTTGTTTCTAAAAGCATTGGAAAATTTTGATTTGAAGATGTATTTATGGGTAGAATGTTTATTTTGAGGGAGTAATTTTTAAACATAGTTAATTAGCCATTTTTCCCTTTTAAACAAAAGAGGGGCCTCGGAACAGAGAGTGAGAATGGGGCTTGTTCGAAATACGCCAGTCGCGATTCTTATGCCTGTATGATGGACCGCATCAAGTTTATTCAGGGTCCGATGGCGGGCAGAACCGTATACAAAGCTCCCATAATCTAATTTGGAGCATATCTTAGCGCGATATAGTTTTTACAGTGTAAGTCTGTCCGAGCCTCTGCCTGTGGTATTGCTTAAATATTTTAATGAAGCTAATCTTTTTGTGGTGGCTGTTTTTAATGTAGAGATGTGTGATTCCTATATCAGTTTTCGGTCAAAAGTCATACCCAAGAATCTATGCTGGTTCGAGTATGGGATTGAGGAATTACCTAGGTAGATCTCGGTTGAGTTTGGGATATTTCTTTTCCTACTGAAATATAAGCGTTTAGTTTTCTCTGGAGAAAATCGCAGACCAATGTAGAGAGACCAGTTGTTGATTCTATTAACAGCCTCCTGTCATTTGAATTTTATGGTGGTAATATTCTCAGATCGACAAAATATATCTAAATCATCCGCGAACAATAGTGGTTTAACTCATCTTGGCAAGTTGAGCCCAAAGTCGTTTATCGCCAGACAGAACAGAGGTGGGCTAGAACACAACCCTGGGAGACACCATTGAGCTGTTCGTGATAATCGGATAATTCGCATCATATCTGTACCCTGAAGTGACGGTGTATGAGAAATTGTTTAATATAGCGATACATTTGTCGTCTTATTCCAACGGATGATAGTTTATTGAGTATTATGAAGTGGTTTATGTTATCAAAAGCCTTCTTCATATCGAAAAATATTGCTATTGTTTGCTGTTTGTTGATAAATGTATATTGTATTTCGGCTTCCAATGTAACTAAATGATCTAAAGTGCATCCGCCCTTGAAGTGAAGTCACGATTGAAAGGGTTGGATCAAATCGTTATTCTCAATTATCCACATTACTCTTCTGTTAATCATCCGTTCCATAATTTTACTTAAGCAACCAGTGAGAAATATATATGGCGATAGCTGGTCGGTGAACGCTTGTTATTTCCGTTTTTTGAAAATTGCAACTACCACCGAATCACGCCTATTATTTGAGAAATGTCCAGTAGACCAGATATGATTATAATACCCAAGCAACCATTCCAGTGTATTATCTGGAAGGTTTTTTATCATGACATAATGTACATGGTCAGGGCCAGGAGTTTTCTTGTTTTTTTTTTTCGAAATAAATATTTTGTTTTTATTGAGAAATAATACATTTTGCCATATTTAAGGGCACTGAGTACTAAAGCTGAGTGAGGCCCATTCATACTATATATACAATGCAATAAAAATAAAATAAAAATATATATCTATATAACAAAGGTAAAAACTATAAAACCAAAGAAATTTAACTTGAAATCAAATTTAAAAAAAAAAATCAAAAATTGGTAGCAAATTAAATAAGTCATAAGTAAAACAAATAAATATATAAAAAAGAAAAACATTCATACTTAATATATAAAAAAGAAAAACATTCATACTTAATTTACAATATTTACAATCAGCCAAGGGAGCTCCGAGTCCAGCCCTTTCCTCCACGTGTGAAGGACAAAGCGGGACTCTAAGAGATCCCACCGCTTCTCTCTCAGCCGCGTCACCGGAAACTGAGAGAGGGCACTAAAGCAACAGACGCTCATGACGTGAGTGGAGAGGCTGGCCATTGCTAGAACTCCAGTGACAGTCTTTACAAAAGGTCTCGAGGCCACTGCCGTTTCAACCTTCGAGGAGGGTTGTAGGGGTGACTGGAGCTGGATAAGGATTGTGCTAAGGAGTTAGGATGGTGTATTAGGTTCAGATGAAAATTTGAGAATCGAGATGGAATAACGTCAAGGACATAAGGGATGTAAAGGTCATAATATAGGGTTTTGTTTGTAACATAATAAGGAGCATTGACTGTTATTCGGAGGACTTTAGACTGAAAGGATTGGATGCGTTTGATGTTCGAAAATTTAGTTGTTCCCCACACTTCAAGTCCGTAGGTCCAGATGGGTTTGAGTATGGTCTTGTGTATTAATAGTTTGTTTTCTATTGAGAGATTGGATTTTCTGTTAAGTAGTCTGTATAGCTGGCCAAATCGTCGGTTAAGTTCTTGTCGTTTAAGTCTGGTATGTGTGTTCCAGGTTAGTCTTTTGTCTAAAAGGAATCCAAGATACAGAACTGTGTCTGAGACGGGGAGAGGTACAGAGTTAAAAAGGATATGTGAACAGGATCTGCTTCGGAGGGTAAAGTTGACATGCTTGCATTTGGATTCATTTATCTTAATGCTCCAATTGTTGCACCATTGCTCAAGGAGATGTGTCTTTGTAGGTTTAAGGATGCTGTTTCAGGATCTGAGTGGGATGACAGGATGGTGGTATCGTCAGCGAAGGTTGCTAGAAGGGTATCGGGGTTGGTTGGAATGTCAGTGGTGAAGAGGATGAAGAGAACTGGGCCCAAGACACTGCCTTGTGGAACACCAGCTTCAATTGGATAATAGTTGGAGAATTCAATGCCGCAGCGGACTTGAAAGGAACGATTTGAGAGGTAGGATTTGAGGACTAGGGACAAGGATTGAGATAAGTGAGTTTTAAGCTTGAAAAGCAAGCCATCATGCCATACCCGGTCGAAAGCTTGCGCTATGTCCAGAAAGGCACCGGTGCAATATTGCTTGTTTTCAAGCGCAGAGGATATATGGTCAACAACGCGAAGGCCTTGTTGAACAGTGGAATGTCTTGAGCGGAATCCAAACTGATGGGATGGGATATTGTGGGTTTCGAGTATGGGTAGGTTGCGATTGAGAAAGATTTTTTCAAAGATTTTGGAGAGGATTGGGAGGAAGCTTATTGGTCTATAGGATGAGGTATTATTGATAGGTTTACCTGGTTTTGGGAAGAGGATGATTATGGAGTGTTTCCATGTCAGAGGAAAGTGAGTTGTGCGGAGAATACAGTTGTATAGGTATGTGAAGAATATAATTGCTTTTTTGGGAAGTTGTCTAAGGATCTGGGAAGTAAGGAGATCGTGTCCAGGGGATTTTCGAGGTTTTAGGTTGCTTATAAGGAATTTGACCTCAGAGGGGTTGACAGCTATAGGAGGCAAGGAGAGAGGAATAGGAGAAGAGAGGAATTTTTTAACTTCAACAGTGAGGGTGGAATGGAGTTCGGGGTAGGGAGTAAATGTTTTGGATAGGTGTTTGGCAAATTCTTCAGCTCTAGTCTCATCTGACGAAGCCCAGGTTCCATCATCGCATCGGAGGGGATGGGAAACAGAATGGTATTTAAGGATTTTTCTGGTCAACTTCCAGAGAGAATTGTCATCGGTAGATAGGGAAGAGAGGTAGGAATTATACGATTGGGATCTAAAGGAAGCTAGTTCTTTTCTTACCTGTTTGGTATAATAATTGTACAGTTTCCGATCATCAGGATGCCTGGTTCTTTGCCAGATGGTCCTAGATTGGCGTTTGGATTTAATGAGGTCGGTAAGGATTTGAGGCAGAGGAATCTTTTTAAGGTATTTTTTGGAGGGGATTGGTGAGGATGCAGTCCAGACAGCTTGTTGGATCAAGATGGTAAAGGAACTCACTGCATTATCTAGGTCTTGAGGGATTTTTAGGGATACTCTGAGGTCTATTGCATCTGTTATTGTTTGGTGGAAAAGGTTCCAGTTGACTGGGCCTCTGATGAATGAGGAAGGAGATAACCTGGGGATAGGAGATGCGGAAAGGGTTTGATTTAGCGGACTGTGATCTGATTAAAGGTCATCGAGCCGTAGAACTGAGTAATTTAGTGGCCCGAGAACTGAAATTTTGCAGTTGGCTAAATTTTTCCCTTAGAACAGTCTTTCTTAGAGATTTTGATGCCTGGTAAATGTTATAGATTGAATTTTTAAGAAGTGACATATGTTCTTTTGTGAAATTATTTTTGATGGTATTTTCGTAAGTAGTAATTTTTTATTTAATTGCTTTTATAAGAAAAATAGTATCTTTTATGTGCAGGCTGAGAGTTGATTTTTGTAATGAAATGTGATGTTAAATTTAGAAAGCAAGTTTTTGTTGATTTTAACTTCATTGATATTATTAGTGATAAAATTTGGAAATGAAGAATGCGATCTGCATTTTAGGAGAAAGATTAACGATTCTTCTTTATGTGCTAATTTTTTGTATAAATGGGAAAAACGATTTATAACAGATTTTTGGGAGGGGTATTTAGTTTTGAGAAATGGGAAGCAATTTACCTCTGTTTTGGTGTTTGAAGTATCTGGAGAGAGAACAGAATGAATTGTTGGAGAAGATGGCGAATAAGCTGAGTGCGAGCGGTGTAGAGCTTGAGATAGGCCAGGATGACATATTTTTCTTGATGTGTGCTGTGAGATGGCGTTGTTAGCGTTCAAAGAGTTCATATCACTGATGTAGTGGATTTCAGCAAGGACGTGTAATCTTGTTGTAGTTAGGTCTGTAGTAATTGATGGTACATGAATCTTAACGAATATTGCAATACACATATTAAAATTAAATATTTAAGTAGCTATACAAACTAAAAATTAAAAAAAATTGTATATAATACCTTATCCACCAATTGGTACACCAAACCTACCTACTCAGGCCGTCCCCTAAACTATTTTTCCCAACACCCTTACCACCAAAAAATCAGTGTAGCTAAAAACCTGATACACCGCAGTTTAACATTAACTGACCCGCAATTCCACGACAACAACCTAACCAAACTACACAAGATCCTGAAATCCAACGCCTTTCCTGATCACATTATAAAAAACTTGATCAAAAATCAATCAAAACCCCATCTTCATCGGTCTCCCACAAACTACTCTCAGTCCCCCACCACAATTCGCCAGTACAGATGCATTCCATACATCCCTGTCCTATCTCAAAAAATTAAAAAAGCTGTATCTTCCAAATTTCCCCATCTACAAATAGTTTTCAAAAATTACAGTAAATTAAGAAATCTATACACCAAACTCAAAGATCCTGTTCCGCTCCAACAACAATCAAATATTGTATACCATATCACATGCTCTAGCCCAAACTGGAATTCTTCTTATATAGGAGAAACCAAAAACAATAAAAAAAAAAACGAATCTATCAACACAAATATAGCATCTCCACACGAAACCCGTTCGCCTCAAAACACGCCATAACCCTAAACCACACATTTGATTTTGAAAACCCAACCATTCTTGCCACTGTTCCCAATCATCAAAAACGACTACTTTCGGAATCTATATTCATTAATTTGGAAAAAAAATAATCTGGTAAACCATAAAGTAGACAAAGAAAAGATCTGCAACACATATTCGAATATTTTCCGCCTCCTAAACCAATAGCCTATGTAATCCTTAATATAATACAAACTTATAGTATGATGAATATTGTTATTCTTAAAATGTTGTATAATATATTGTCCTAGGTTTCATTTCAATACATTGAAATTGTCTTTATTATAAAAATTATTTATCTAACCATTGTATATTTTTTATCAAACTAAGTTATATTTATATTGATTGGCACCTCATGCCTATGTTCATTTCATTACTGGCCAATAGTCACATTTCTGTAACCATATGAAACAACTCAAATATTGTACACGTCTGAAATATTTAGTCAACAAATTATGTACATTCTACAAACATAAATGTTATCTCCCTTCCCCTTCAACTATGTTTACCTACCTTTTTCTATCTGAAAAAGGACAACTGGGAAATCCTCCCCCCCTGACCTTTTCATTTACCTACCAAATGTGTCAGTACTTGAAACCACGGTTAGAAAGAGAAAATATTACAAATTTGTATAAATGTATATTATACAATTTATTTTTTTGTATAACTATTTACATATTTAATTTTAATATGTGTATTGCAATATTAGTTAAGATTCATGTACCATCAATTACTATACTTTATTATTTATAATTAGCGGTTGTATACTATTATATCTCTGATTGTATTTTAAAAAACATTTTCAGCCCTGAAGATGACCCACATGTTTGGGTTGAACCTTTGGCAAAAATAAAAAAAATTTAAAAAAGACTGCATCCTGAATATCTATCATCCACGATATATAGAACAGTCGACTAACTTCCTTCAAGAGTTTATAATTTAAGATGAATTGATTTAAGAAAAATACATATTTATTAACAATAGAATTTCTTTTATTCAAATATATTACATCGGGAGTGCATACTTAAATTAAATAATACAAAATTTCACATCAATATATACAGAAGAAACAGTTATAAGTGTTTCCATGACATATCAAGCAGCATTGATGATAACTTGCTTCAATAATTTCAAAAGTACATATGCATTTCAATATATATATATTTATAGTAAATAAATTTTAATATATGTATTTACAAAAGTTAATTACAATAATTCAGATATAATATACACCTGATATCCTTAATTTCTAAAACACATAAAAATGTGCTGGAATATTAGGAACATATTTAGCTAAGTATGCAAACTTCAATATATTTATAAATTATGTATATTCACTAAGACAAGTATACATACAATGATGAGGTCCCCAACAAACTTCATTTTCATTTATCTACATAAAAACATATAAACACTAACTAAGATTCTAAAAATCTACATAGCTAACTATTCATAAATTACATAAATAATTGTAGTAAAAATGTATACAAAAATATATATATTTAATAAATTTAATAAAGATAGTCTCTTCTATAAGGTAATAATATACATGCTTATTTAACATTAAGATTCACAAGTAGGCCTGAAGTCATGACAAAATTTTTTTTAAAAATACAATAATTACAAAAAACACAAAATTTACAAATAATTTACAGTTCTGTAGGAAGAAAAACATTAAGCGAAAAAGCACATTTAGATTCTAGAGGACCACTCCTTGCTATCACTGTGTATTGTCCAATATCAGCTAAACTACAGTTGGTAATTTTAAATATATATTCATTTTTATTCTGAATAAACTGGTATTTGGAAGGTTCTTCATTAATATCTAGACTTCCTTTTTTCCACATTACTGAAAATAAGAAAATTTAACATAGTTATTGGTAATAAATACTGTATTAAACCTATTACATTAAAATAACAAAAATTAAAATAATTAGCTGAGAATAAATAATCAAACCGTAGTGACAAAATGGTGTCCAAGATATTTTCAATCAGATTGGTTAAAAATCAAAAATATTGAAACTTAGAATGGTTTCACTTTCATTATCATTAGTACTATATGCCACATGGATTATACAAACCTTACTTTATACAATATTCACCAAACTAATTATTCTAACCATAATTAAAATAAAATGACATTTATCTGATACCATAAAATGTGTACTGTATTGTAATCAAACGTATTAATTCATTATGTCAAATACTATCTTAAAATAAAACCATCACAACTTTAAAAAGACTTTTTTTTCAGATGTATTTTAAAGGCATCAAGCACCACGGTTATTATCGCCTATTTTTAAAAATACAAAATTTAACTTCAAAGAAGGAAAATTAAAATTAAGACATTTTCTTTAGCAACTATATATATAATAAATTGGTATGAAATTCCTTCCAATTGTTTGCCTCTCTGAGCCACTATACAACCAATTTTATGGAAATGATATTTAAATAAGTTCTTCCATTATTATGATAACTGTTTGGTCCAGTTTTTTTTTTTAGCAACTATATATATATATAATAAATTGGTATGAAATTCCTTCCCATTGTTTATCTCTCTGAGCTCTATACAACCAATCTTATGGTAATGATATTGAAATAAGTTCTTCCATTATTATGATAACTGGTCCAGTTCTAATTACTTTCATTAAGTTATACATGGTATTTTTATAGCAATTATTTATAAGTCGAAAAACTCCTTTAATACTAATTCATTATCTCAAGGACCTTTGCTAATAAAAAATACTTTAATGGATATTGGAAGTATCAAAAAATTGAAAATAAAATATAATCAAAAGTTTAATATCTCTTGAAAAGTGATAAAACCCGTTGAATCGGTGTTTACCATGTTGTTAGTTGTCGTCTATAGTTGATGATTGGCAGTGGTATAGTAAAGGTTTCTACTGCCCTGTCCTTTATATTCCTCATAAATATAGTACTATTATGAACAAAACTATATTATAGACAATAAATACGAGTAATCCCGGCCTTGGTTTGCAAAGGTTCAAACAAAAAAAAATTGGGCAAACTGAGTTTTCACTCATAAATCGCTCACAATAATGTTATTGAAGAGAAGGATGGTTGGGGTGATCAGTAAAAATAAAATTATTTTGACTGATGACCCCAACCATCCTTATCTTTAATTATTCACTAGAGTCAACCATCAACCCACAATTATTCATAATAATGTTATATATGTTCCAAATGAATTTTGGACTTGAAAAATAAAGAAACTAGCAGTGTGAAATATTTCTAACTACTGACAAAATTTTAAAGTAACTGGTTTGAGAAGGTTCTACTTGCAATACACTATGCAGTGCTTGATTTATGGTTATTTTAATGAGAGTTAAACATGAAATTATATCATTTATATTACTAGTTAAGATCTGTTCTATGTGTATAACACATTTGAATTGGTTATTTCAGAAATGACATACGCGATATTTTCATAATTTCTAGAAAATCTATATTGTACTAAACTTTAGAAAGAAAAAAAATCTGTAGTGTAAACAAACAAATTTAACATAATTTATATCAGGTTTTAGCAATGTATATACCATTAGATGATCAAAATATTTTTTTTTAATTTTTTCTCTAGTGTTACTTCTTAAAAAAAAAACATATTTCTGTCACTTTTTTCTTTAATTATAACCACATAAGAAATAATTTAATAAGTAAATTATTGCATGTGAAATAAATATCTTTTTATCATTCCAACTCTGCTACTTTGTCTTGTTATTAGGCTAATTGAGAATCTGATTATAAAAAGATTTATAGCCAAGATAACAAATCTCCCACATGAATATAAATAAAATATCGTCATATGAGTTATAGCAGTACCTAATTATATTTATCTATCTTTACAGGAGGTACAAACAAATATCTCAATTCGTTACTCACAACCTTCTCCTTATAATTAATAGCAAATTTCAAACATATTTTTAACCCAATTATTCAAGTAAACAAAATATTTCCCAATGACTTTAATTTACTATTTTAATATAATCTACCAAAAATTTGCAGGTGTGATCATCGAGAAAAATATAAAATGGATGATAAAACCTCTACTTTGACTGAAGAATTAGAACAGGCGTTTCGAAAACATTAGCCTAAAAACACCCAAGGGTAGAATAAAGAAAAAAAGACTAAGAGGATAACAATCCTTTATTGCTATTTGATCTTGAGAATAAAATTCTAAACCCTAACACCAATATTAGTTTATTTTTCAACTCAAGAAAATTGAATGAGTACAATTTTATGCTGTTACTAAGAGAATATATATATAGTGCCATTTGGTCTGAGGTGATGACAGAGCATGTTTGAATGTGGAAGAGGGAAGCAGAGATGGCCTGAACCAACTGATTTGGGGACCAAGCAGTATGGTGACCTGGAGGATCTCAAGAATATATCTCTGATTTTATCCTGTCATTCCCTGACTTAGACATTTGAATTGATATAACAAAGAAAAACAACCCCAGTGCTCATATATGGCTCGAAAACTTGGAATATGATAAAGCATAATGAATAGATTCTCATGGCGTTGCAGTAATAAAAATAAAGTTTTTAGGTAATCACCCGCAGGGCCCAAGGAAAGTTTTCTCCTTTGTCTCCACATTTCTAAGCTCCTGACTGAAGTTGAAGTAGCCATAAAATAGACTTGTCAACTGCAGTAAAATTAAATGAGCCTAATTATTTATAAAAATTCTACCTAAAAATCAGTGTGATAAGACTTAGGTAACTGAATTTGTGATTCCTTTATGATGACCCTTGTATTAAACATTTCACTTGAATCATTACACGATCATATTACCTCTGTATAACAGGGTAAGTTGTCCTTTTGAATCATTAGTGAGTTTCTCACAACAATAATTTCGGTTTTCGAGGCAAGATCATTAAAGTAATTTAAAGACTACAAAAATATACTGCCATTTTTGAGTAATAAAATTCTGTGGAAAAGAACATAAAAATGGCCTTAATACAACAATTTTATGTAAAACATGTATAGTTTTCTTACATCAACCCCACTGAAAAGTTTTTTAAGGCCTTAATTTTTAATTTTTCTGATTATATTATTTTTTCATTTAAAAAAGCTTGAAAACTTACCACTTGTGAAAGATGGGTCTACAGTACATCTGAATTCAATGCTCTCTCCTTCAGTAACTGTAGCAGATTTAGGGAATGTTTTAAAGCCAATGTTACATTCTTCCTTTGGCACTGAAATGATAAAATTAGCATTAAAACAAATTCATTCAACAGTTAATATAATTTTAACATCTTTGCTATCATCCCATCTCAATCAGGTTTAAACACATACAAAAAAAAAAGAAAAATTTATTTACTGATATTCTGATAAAATGGATGTTTCAAAAGAAATTTAATTTATAGTGGCTAAAAAAAAGAGCAATAAAGGAAGGCCAAGCCAATATGATTAAGTCTGGTCTAGAGAGATACATCAAAATAGTTATTGGTGAGCTGATAAAGATTAGTAGCGGATCATATTCTTAAGGCGCTACACAATGCCCTGAATGCTATGAACAGTAATTCAGATATAGGTTCAGAGCATCATGTGGCCATATTGCAAATGAGGAGTTGCGAATAAGAAGTGAAGAAAAGTGAGTTCGTCAATAGTCCCTGCCACAGGATGCCTTCCCCAGCCACACAATGCTCTGAATGTTCAGGGCATGTAATCCACCTCAAAGACCCAATGACAAACAGCATGTTCCAGCAGGTGTCAGTCTTTCAATGGAATTCTAGAAATCAACATCCAACGAGTATATTGACGTTTTCATGGCTGTACTGTAAAAAGCTGTAACGGCATTACACTTTATATTTATTAATCACATTTTAATATTTGGTTTTCGTATATCGTTTCTTATGGTGAAGAATAATTAATAAAGTCAACATTATTTTAATTTTATGCTAATTAATACCATTTAATTTTGAATAATACTAAAGTTCATTTAGTACAAATGAATTAATTAAATACAGGGTTTTATTTAACTTCACATGAATTACAGCTATTTGTTTCTCTTTTGCAACTGAATACCAATATATTGCATTCATTGATGTCTCATATAATTATACTGTAAAAGAAAATACCATAAACGCAAAATAAATATTTTCAGTAAATGAAGAAAAAGAAGAAAATTAAATTTTGTTCTGGGAATAAGTTCCCTTAGAATAACTACAATGTACAATTTAATGACAATTGTCTAGCATTAGAAATAATTAGGAATAAATTAAAATACATGGTTGTCTAGATCTAAAACAAAAATAAAGAAAAGGCACTGGTAGACATATGAAATTATAGATAATTTCAGATGTGCGAGTTCACATATTTGCACACATAAACAATGTGGATGATATATAATTATCTGTAGGATAACATTAAATGCAACTGACAGGTCTGAAAAATGTGAACATTATTTTACACATATTTAGAAGATTGATTGCTGAGAAGATGAATTGATAAATTATGTTTAAATGAGGTCAAGGATAAGTATTTACATATGGAGTTGGTAAGGTATTCTAAAACAAGGTAGCACATATAACAAATGATTTTTTAAAGAAAACATTTCTATGAGAAGGAATAAACAGGTTTGAGGGCTGGGATCTTACGTTGAACGAATGGACAGAGGAACAAGGTATATATTATAGAATGAATGGTATATTAGTAAATAAAAACCCCTTTATAAAAGTATGATTAAATCCAAGACTTGAGTAAGCAAATAAAATTTTAAAAATACATAAAATAATAAATATTACAAACGTAGAATACATAAATTAGTAAGTCTGAAAAAAAGTTAAAATCAATTATAATTTATATAAAAAGATCATCAGATTATCTTTCTTGAATTGTGCTTATGAGTTATGTAACCTTGGTGTCAAAAGTGTTATAGAAGTGAAAAAAATATTTTAATAGAAATTAGTAGAAAAAGGCCTTTTCAGTCTTAATAATTTATTTCAAATTTATCCACATTTTTGCCTCTTCAGGCATCTTCAGGGATAATCTGATTTTACATGTAATTTAAAATTTTCATTCGCTTATAGCAGTGCATCCACTTGGACACATAGTCAAAGAACACAACCGAATACAGATAATAATATATACCGAAAGTATATATAATAATTATTAATTAAATGTTACAGCACTGGTAAAACAAGTATTCCCTTATAATAATTATTTGTAGTTTATTTACAATGAACTTTTAAGTTTCTTTCAAATTATTAACATATATATATATATATATATATATATATATATATATATATATATATATACATGTATATATATATTGTAATATAAACCTTTGTTGCAATTAATGTAAAAATAGTTTGGTTAACTTTTAAGGAAGCTAATCTAATTAAGAGGCAAGTTACCCTAATTCTGATAACATCAAAAGATTTTAACTTTAAAATGATTCCACCAGTTGACAAAATGGCAGTTCTTCAGGAGAATAAAAATACGGCAATATGAAATCAAGGAACAAAGGATTTTGTTGGGCTGGGTCACTAGTTGTTTGGAGGTACAAAAGAGAGGATGTCCCAGGGAGTTCCTTACTTGAGTTGATGAGAGTATTACCATATTGGAAGGTGTTTAACAGAACTCATTGGATAGTGTTTAAATACAAATGAATTTAATGGCACAAAGGAAGAGACAGTGTATATATAAAAAAAGTTAGCTTGCCAATTCATCCTTGACTTTATTTTAAAATCAAACAGTGTTTAGAGTAAATAATTTTAGTTTGTCTGAGTGTTTTAATCTGATTGTCAGTACCCCATCCTTTGAGATAAAATAATTGTAACTTTCAGTTTAGCATCAAGAATCTTAAATTTTTTTTAAATTTACAATATTTTATTTTGTTTTGGGAAGTATCACTACAATATGAAGTGATCTTCATTTTTGGTTTATTTTCAAAGGACCAACCATTTCACAAAAGAGGCTTATGAAGTACATATTTTTTTTAACTAAAAAAAAAAACTCAATGAAATTTACAGACACAGACAATATTCACAGATAATTATTATTGTTATCTCGGCGCAGCAACCCTTTACCGGTTCTGGGCCTCTGCCAGCAACTTCTGCTAATCGCCATGGTTCCATGCAGCTACCATCCAGTTGTGCACTCCAAGGATGTTTCGAACATCAGCTGCAACTTAGTCTATCCATCTATGCTTCGATCTTCCTCGTCTTCTCGTTCCATAGAGAGGCTCTATCATAAGTTTCCTGGGAAACTATTCTTCGCTCATACATGTCACATGCCTCATCCACTGCAACCGGCCCAATTCAACCATCTGAACGACATTAGACTCTTTAAATAGACCATAAACTTCCTGGTTTGTGAATCTCCAGGTTACATCCACCAACACTCCTCCAAAGGATTTCATACTCGAACAAATGGGGAATCTGTTCATAACATTTGGTCATAGTCCACGTTTCTTGGCCATATATTAGCACAGGGCGGATTATGGTTTTATAAATATTATGTCTTCTTAGGCTGTAGTAGCACTGATTAGCAGAAATTATCTTACTTCTGATTTCCGTTTCTGTGCTGTTGTCCTGTGTTACTGCAGAGCCTAGATAAATGAATTTGGTGCCTTGCTCAAATCGGTAGTTCTCGAATGACAGCATTTCATTGTGTCCAGGCTTCTCTTCGGTCATCATGTATCTGGTTTTCTCCTGGTTCATCTCAAGCCTAAGTTTCCTTGCAGTACCTACACATGCTAGAAAAGCTTTCCTGACAGCCTGTTGAGAGCGCCCAATGATGTCAACATCATCTGCATAAGCCAGTAGTTGTGTACTATGACTTAATATTGTCTGCCCAACCTGTGTATCTGATTCTCTCACAACCTTCTCCAGAGCAATATTGAATAAGAGGCATGCAAAGGTGTCTTTTAGCTATTCTGAATACCTACAACGTAGGATGAAACGTTGGAAAATACAATAATATACTACTATAATAAATAGTATATTTACTGACCACACACCCGACCAATTTCCTCTTGAATTATAATTAAAGTTGATTATTCCATGCAACACTAGAAGATAGACTGGACAGAACCAGAAAGAGCAGGAGACCCAAACTAAGATGGGTAAACAGTTTGGCAGCAGATTCAAGAATCATTTTAAATATACCGTTCTGGAAAGCTGCACTAACAAATAGAGTTGGATGATGGAAGCTCCAAGAGTAGGGCAAGGCCCACCCCAGGCTGTAGTCCCAACTAGATAAATAAAATAATTAAAAATGGGAGAGGGGCCTCTACTATGGTTTTAACATTTAACAGTAATAAAAAAATATATCTATCACTGTTAAGAGTCTAAAGAGTAGAAAGTTAATAGTTTCCATTTAGAACTTTTTACCCAAAATGATAAACAATAATAAATATGATTTTTTCTATACTTATTAAACTTATCTATTTAATTATTTTAAGGACATATATAACGAAAATAGTAAAATGAACACAACTGTGTGTCATGATAATAAAATAATGCTAAATATTTATAATAATCACAAAAACTATTTATTTCTAATAAATTATACTATTCATTAATATAGGATCTTTCCCTGGCCCTACTTCCCAATACGACTGGTCCCCAAAGAGAAGATAGACCATTACCCTCTTAATTAGGGGAGGTCTACAGGTATAATACTTGTAAGAACAGGCTCTACAGAAAAAAAAATATATATATGGCATAATCAGTTTTATCCCTACCTATTACGTAAAGAGTACAGCTAGTGAAGGATTCTCCACTGTCATTAAAAGCTTCACATGTATATGTGCCAGCGTCTTCTGGGAATATTTCAGCAATTTTCAATTGATAAATATTTGCAACATTTGAATATTCAAAATCTTTACTGGGCTTTATTTCTTTATTATTGTGAAGCCATACAACATCAAACTTGTTTGAGCCTAAAATTAAAACAAAGTGCATTATATAGTTAGGAATATTTGTTTAAAAAAAGTTTAAGTACAGTGCAATCTCAGAAAACATTAATCCAAAATTCTTTAGTCCAAAAACTCCAGTAATCTGTGATAAATATAAATATTCCAAGAACCCCTTACATTTTTTTTATAAAAAAAGAACTAAATTTTAATCTTTTCTTGTAAATAGTTTTCTTCAACTCTCTCTATAATCCAAACTTTTTATTAATCCGAACATCCACCCTGCAGTAATTAGTTCGGATTACTGAGGTTGCACAGTGTAAACAAAAAGTAGCAAATTGATCATCAATTAATTAAAATTTATATATAAATTAAATTTAATAATTTTTTCCTTAAAATTTGAATTTAATTATTACAATACAATTTAAACACTTAAAGGCCAAAATAAATTAAGCATACATACCAATAATACGACACGATATAGTGACCGGATCTCCATCATTAACTACAGCAGATTCTACATGGCTAACAATACGAGGAGCTAGATTTTTTCCTTGTAATTTTGTATCTCGACTTTTATCTTGTAATACTATAATAAAACAGTAATGATTATAGTTACTTATTTTTGATATATTAAAGAAATTACAAAAGAAATAAACGTTCATAACTTATCGAACACTATTTATAAACTTAAAAATTATATTTACTAAAACTATTTCAGTAAAGATGAAGTAGGGTAATGCTCACAATTAACTTTTAATTTAGCTTCAGTCTTAGCACTTCCAAGGGAGTTTGTAGCACAGCAAATATATATTCCTTCATCTTCAGGAAAAACTTCATTTATTGTGAGAGTTGCTTCTCCATTTCTGTACTTCAAGTCAATAATGTCTGAAGAAGTTATTGGCTAAAAAGAATTAAATTAGCTATAATTATAAAAACAAATACACATACATATATCTTCATGACTTTATATATATATATACATATACACTATCTATATTAAGTAGGTATGGCCATCGATAGTCGATGTAATCTA
Source organism: Nezara viridula (assembly GCA_928085145.1). NCBI lineage: Eukaryota > Metazoa > Arthropoda > Insecta > Hemiptera > Pentatomidae > Nezara > Nezara viridula. Next base: position 110,079,976 of record OV725078.1, on the reverse strand, counting down.
AATATCGGTATTTCCCTTCTGATATTCGATATTTTACCATCGATAGTATATAATATAATTTTATATTATCGACTATTGATATCGTTCCTTCGATATTTTAGTTTTAAAATAAAAATAAAAATGTTTGAAAAGTGCTAGGAATTATATATGAATCTTAGTAAAATTAATTTTACTAAGGAGGGTAGAAGAATTGATATTTCCATTAATCAATTTTTTTTAAAATAACATCTTTTTTGATATGTCCATGTGCTAGAGAATCAATACCTATATAGATATCCATATTTCAAAAATGTTTATAATATTGATGAAAATATCAATAGTTATAGGCCGATATTAATATAGACGACAATATCAATATTGGGCCTTCCATATCCCATCCCTAATATGAGGTGATCTATAATTCTATTTATATGAACTTCAGAAAAGTATCTATATATATATATATATATATATATATATATGCTTTTCATACATTATATAATTGCAACATTCTTTCATAACCAATATTTTATATCTGATTGTCCAATTGTTTTTATAAGGAGTAAGGCCTGATAAAAGATAATTTCTAAGGCCAGTAAAATTATATCAATGAAATGAAAAATAATTTTATTCTGGGACTGAAGTCTTCTTAGAATAATAGCAGAGTTCAAAAAATATATAAATCAGTCTGAAATGTAGATATCATATAAAAAAATACAAAGGAAAATACAAATATATACAGAAAACACTAAGAGAAAAAAAATAATAATAAAATGGCTCTTATCAATTAACTGTTGGTGAGCAACTGTAATTACAAAACCTAAAAATTTTACAAGCTTGCGGAAGTTTGAATGTGTAGTAGATGGTGGAATAGCAGTTGTTTGAAGGAATTTGTGAACTTGGTTTGACGTATGGAGATTCATAAGATAAGGATTTGCTGAAGGAAGTGGTTTTATGGGAGGGGATATATAGTTCTATAGGTATAGATCAGGTATTAAGAGACTAGATAGAGGAATGTAGAGTAAGGATTTCTAGGACCTAGGGAGGACTTTTAGTTCTGAATACTTGGAAATGGAAAACACCAAAAAGGGACTGCCATGAACAAGCAGGATAGAACCACTTCAACTCAGTGTACAAGCAGGAAACATGGAAATGCCTATGTGAAAAACAAAAAGAAGAAAAAAGTGAAATACTATCTGTGCCAGAAAGTTTAATTATGGAAAAAAAATATTACCAACCCCAGAAATATTTTTGCCATTACATATTATCAAAAGAAACATAGGAATTCCACCACTTGGCCTGAATGGTGTTGTAATTAATCACTACAGTGAAATAAAATACCTGAGGATTATTTTAGATAGAAAATTAAAATAGCAGAGCCATAGCAACAATATAACAACCAGGTACAGTGACTTTATTAATATAATAATGTCATTGTACTACCAGAGAACTTGGATGCCTCTGAGTCTGAAAAGACTGGTGGATGAATCTTGAAACTATTCATGGTTAATTGTTTAAATAAAGCTGCTCTGAATAAATCCAAGATACAACTTAAAGAACTACAAATGCTTTAAGTTACTAGACTTATCATTTCAACTGATAGTGATAAGGTGATAATGCTCTTTGTCACACATCATAGGCATTTCACAAACTTTGGGGAAAACAAACATATAGTTTTTTCCCTATACTAGTGTTTTTGTTTCTTATTTTTGATGTTTTTCATATCATACAGATAACAAGAGACAATAAAATAAATAGTTTAGTATGAGGTTTAGAAGAGGTTTTTATGTGACCTCTCATTTGGACTACATAAAAAACAGGGTGTCCCTGGCCTTGTACGGCCTTAGTTGCCTAGGAGATGTATTTTAAGGCCTCAGATACTCAGCTATAAAGACCATTTATAATAGGATGATATCAGATATTCTGAGGTTCCTTTCTCCTATATGGTTTCAAAACCTCTCCCACCAGCAAAAACATAGATTAGCGACGAGTCAACGTATGTCTCTATTGTGGGTTAACAAGTCATACCAAACTGTGTCTGACGAGGCAGTGCTAGTCTTGGGAGGAGGGGTACCTCTTGATCTTATCTTGTGAGAAGATTCATTGAAAATAATGCTTAAAAGGGAAGACTCAACATGTCGGCCGGAAAATATCCGTCTAAGATATTATATTACCCAAATGGGTTCTCCCAGAATATTGGGTGTCACAATTCCACACAAAGCATGGGGAATTCCATGCTAAGCCCAAATGTGAAGTGTCAGTATTTCTTGGAGAAAAAGTCTAATCATGACTAAATGATTATAGATCTAATATTAAAATTCTGGACATAGCTCAAGCTTTCGACCGGGTATGGCACGCCGGGCTTCTTTCCAAGCTGAAAAACTATCTTCCTCAGTCCTTGTACCTTGTTCTCCGTTCCTACCTCTCAGATCGTACCTTCCGAGTTCGTTGCGGTACTGAATTTTCGCATTGCTATCCAATTGAGGCAGGTGTTCCTCAAGGTAGCGTATTGGGTCCCGTCCTTTACATCCTCTTTACCGCCGATATCCCTGTCCATCCCGATACCTTCCTGGCAACTTTTGCTGATGACACCGCCATTCTATCATCCGACTCAGATCCCAACATAGCATCCTTAAATCTCCAAAACCACCTCACCTTGATTGAGCACTGGTGTAATAACTGGCGCATTAAAAGTAATGAATCTAAATGCCAACATATTACCTTTACACTCCGACGCAGTTCCTGTCCACCAGTACACTTTAATTCCATCCAGCTTCCTTACTCAGACACAGTCCGGTATCTTGGCTTTCATTTAGACCGAAGACTAACGTGGAACCCACATACTAGACTCAAAAGACAAGAACTCAACCGACGATACAGCCAGCTATACAGACTACTAAACAGAAAATCCAAACTTTCTATTGAAAACAAATTACTTATCTACAAGGCAATACTGAAACCTATATGGACATACGGACTTGAACTGTAGGGGACAGCAAAAGCTTCTAACATCAAACGCATTCAATCCTTTCAATCTAAAGTCCTTCGAACAATAGTTGATGCTCCGTTCTATGTAAATAACAAAATCCTACACCATGACCTTAATATCCCATTTGTCCTAGACCTTATTCCAGAAAAATTCTCCAAATTTCACCAGAACCTTACCTATCATCCAAATCCCCTTGCACAATCTCTATCCAGCACCACCCATCCTTACAATCCTCCTCGAAGGTTGAAGCGGCAGTGGCCCAGAGACCTTTTGTAAATAAGCATCTATTGGAGTTTTGGCAATGGCCAGATCCTCCACTCAAGCCCGAGTGTGTATGATTAGGTTAGTTCTTTTGTTTATATTTATTTTATTTTATTGTATTTATTTTTATTTTATTTTATTGTATTTATTATTATTAAGTTTCTGTATTATTATTTTTTTTTTTTTATTGTAAATAGAGTGTGAGTGTGCTTTCTCTGAACACTATCATAAATGTCCTTGATGTGACAGAATGTAATATTTCTAAATAAACAAATAAAAAAAAAAAAATATTAAAATATTTTTTTTTTTTAGTGGTTAGACTAACTCTAATTTAACTGACAAAATAATCAATTATATTTAATCTACCAATTTGATATTTAACTCTTAGTTATTACTTCAAACTACATTAAAAACAAGTTGTTTAGTTCTATTCAAATCTTTATTTATTTTTAGCTTTATAGAGTTTCACTTTTATGCCTTCCGCAGTGTTCTGTCTTTTGTCTCTATACTATCTTAATTTATCAATTGAGATAGTGAATATGAGGACATCTAAAACAAAATAGGCCATCTAAATAAATTAAATTATTTGAAGTACATTTGAATATAAATTAGAAAATATGTGCAAGTTTATTTTTTAAAATATTAAACCAAAACAAATTAGTAAAATACTTGTTCTACTCATTGTTCAATCTGATTCCTTTTGTTTTGTTTTAGTTAAAAAGACCACTCAGACATTTGTTTTTCTCATAATCTTAAAAATATAGAATTAACAACTAAATCTTCAATGCTATTATAACGTTGATGTATTTTTTTAATGTTTTTAATCCAGCTGGAATTTTTCTTTTCCTTTATTCTTAACTAAATTAATTTAATAAAATAAGGCTTTTTATTTAAAAAGGAGTTTAGTTTTGGTTTTATTATTTATACAGTATTTTTCCATTGTTAACAGTTATTATAAAAAGAAGAGGAGAGAAGTTTCCATTCATAGTATGCAAACTTGGTCTCTTTCGCAACAGTATTAAGAGGTCAGTTCTCTTCGACTAAGGGGTATCAATTATAATCGATACCTAGTCTTTATCAATAATTATTGATAAAGACTAGGTATAAGTCTGCGGATCAAATCCTAATCTTTACGTAATAACTTAAAAAAAAAAATCATGACATTATTTTTCATATTGATCAAATTTTAATTTAATTATTAGTTTCCTGTTGTATTTTTTTTAAATCGATAGTTTAATAAATTTAAATTTTTTTGTTTGTAATTTTCTTTCAAATTTTAACACTTCCTTCTCAGGACTTTAACATATATTTGTTTCTTACCTTCCTACCAAAGTATCTCCACTGAAAGTCTCATATGATTTAGGTCTCCTTGTACATGGAGACTTAAGTAATGAGTAATGAGTAATGAGTTATGTTAAGTAAGAAGTAAGAAGTTAAGTAATGAGTTTTTAGTATCTACCACTAGCAATCAGTGGTATGTATTTAGTTCCGTTCCTCTTATTACCTTAATATCTGGGAAGAACTGTTTGATTTCTTTGCTATAGACAAAATAATGGATAATGCTACTTACTTCTTTCTCATCCATATGCTTTGAAAAGTAAATATTATGGATCTTTTTATGATTAAAGAAAGAATTGTCAATGAGCAGATCATTTGTAACACAGAACTCTATTAGCCTTTGTCCATTATCATTTTTAACAGCTTTTCTTCCCCAATGGGCCTACTAGTCCACACGCTAGATTTTGGTCCATCTCAGATCTTGCATTCATATCACCACAGATCACTAACTTTCTGTTTCGACTACCAACTGCATTTACAACTTTCTGGAGATACTGATAGAATTGTTCCTTGTTCCTTACTAAGTTATCTTTTGTATTTACTTAAATTATGGGCACATGCCTCTTAGTCAGAATTAAATCAGCAAAAATGATTCGGCAAGATATAGTTTTCCAAAACTGAAATTTGTCAAAGAGAGAATCTTTTAAAACAATGCCCACACCTTTACTTGCTCTTCCAACGTTGACACCCAAATATATTATTGTATATCCACCTGTTAATTGTCTTATGCCAGAGCTCTTCTTCTTCAAACCTCTAAATCCCAGAACTCCTACTTTATACCGTTGAATTTCAGAGATAGGTTCTAAATCTTCTCCTGTCAGGTTTTTAATATTCTAGGTGGCAAATTGTATGTCCTTTTCCATGCCCCTTTGTTTGTTTTTGTAAAATCCATTCAAATTCAAAGCTTGTGTTATTTCTTTGGTCCGATAATATTTTAGGTGGGTGAATAACCAAAGCCCTAGAGGTCACGTATCCCTGAGACAACTGTCTCATCCCCCCCCAATATTTAAATCATTCAGGAGGAAGGGTGGCCATTCTATATATCCCAACCTTAGGTAATCTCGAGAAAGGTAATTCTGAGGTAAGTACTATATGTGACTTTAGTGTGAGGATTAAGTGTTGAGTAGTGTTATGTTTGCAGTTTACTGAACTCGGTGAGCGTTAATCCCCATTAACTATGCACAAAAGCTAACTCCTGCAGTCCATCAAGCAAAAATCAATGCTTGCAAAGCAGTTACTTCCTTTATTTGTATTTTGTTTAATGGTAAAAAAAATTCTAACTCAAACATCTCCTGGCATATATTTTACTTTGGCAGGAGGAAACTCTCAAATCAGGTAACAAAGTTTGGGTTGACCTTGTTCTATTTTGATGTAGAATCATAAGGCTTTAGCTCCGATAAATATTTTAAGATATGGGATAAAGATATTTGGAAGATAGATCTTTTAATAACCATAAACAAATGGGATTGCAACATAAAATAACAAGGGAAAAATGGGGAATTGCTAAAAGACTAATCAGTATCTTAATTTATAACAGTGAAGAGGTTGAGGTGGGCTTAATACTGTCTACTATAATGCCATTCTTATCCATATATGAATGCTAACAGTAGTTAACATGAGGTCAAAAGGAGGACCTAGGGTCAGTTTGATAGACACAAGATAACACACAACAGATCTACTCCAAATCCCATCCTTTTTTCCATCTATATCAATGACCTTCTGTCCTCTATCCTGCACTGTCAATATCATCTGTATGACGATGGTGTCCAAATTTACCTTTCCTTTGATCCGGCTGATTCCGCTGCTGCAATTCCACAACTTCAAGAAGATATAGACAGAATCTGTGCTTGGGCAAACCGGAATAGGCTCACCCTAAATGCTGAGAACACGAAAGCTATCCTTATCGGATCCTCTGCACTCATAAAATCCAATCCTGTATCTCCCAATCTTCTCCTAAACAACTCGTCTATTTCGTTTCTAACTTCCATTAAAAACCTTGGTGTTATTTTTTATCAAACCCTCTCCTGGAAACCACACATCTCCCAAATTTCCTGTCGTACTATTACTACCTTAAAACAGTTCAACCGTCAACACTATCTCCTTCCATACAAAACCTGTCAACTCCTAGTTTCCTCTCTTGTTTACCCCACTTCGACTATGGTTGTATGGTGTACAGTGAACTCTAGGGAGAACTCGAAGCCAAACTTCTAATGAATTGCTCGACACGTTTTGTCTTTAGGATTTCAAGAGATACACATATTACCGAGTATTACTTGTTATTGTTTTATTTAGGACAGATGCAGTCTTTTAATTTTGTACCATTTTGTTATTTTAAAGGGACTTTGACCCAGAATAAATTTATTTTCTATTTCTATTTCTATTACACCGAGTTGAAGTGGCCCTATCCATCCTACCACCGTAATTATTTCCTTGCTATCTTTCTATACCAGGCCATTAGAAGTCAGTAACCCTCCTATATTCTTCAGAGCCCACGTTTCAAATCCTCCATTCCCG